>CM021105.1:411058892-411312352 GCA_007115665.2 Sequoiadendron giganteum | reverse complement strand
GCCAAAGTCCTTAGCAAGACTAGTTGCAATACAAGGAATGGGTATTTGATTTAGCCCTAGCGATGGATTCATTTGAATGGTGGATGAATTCAAGCCTTGCATCAAGGGTTGCACAATAAAAGATGGGGAAATTGGAGGTACATTTTCTAAGGCTTGATGTTCTTATTTGTAGTCTATGATTTCTTCCTTAGTAAGTTTGAATGGGTTGCTTATTATGTCTTCTATATCATATGGCCCTGATGGAGATGAGGTTTGTTGCGATGGCATAACATTACTTCTTGGATCAAATTCTTGAGAATTGGGATCACTTGAGGTGAATGCAACTTTGGTTTTCTCCATGATTTTCTTGTGTTGTGATCTTGTCCTTACCATAAATTTTGGGTCACCTATGGGAGAGTTGTGTTGAGATTTGTAATGTTTAAACTCTCTAGTTGACTCAAATCTAGGTAAAAGGGATGCTCTAAGTCTTTTTCAAGCAATGGTGATAATGGGAGATGAAAAGGTGAATGATGTGGAGAGTGATCTTTGTGAACATTTTTGGACAACACTTTTGACTTAACTTTGATGTTTTGATGTTAATGAACTTGTGAATCTTTAGGGTAGACTGGTGACCTTCAAGATAAACTAGTCCAAAGATGATAACTAACTTAACCAAGTGCATGGAAAAGGATTCATTTCACATACAAAGTAGCTAATTTAGGATTTGGGTTGAAATATATCTAAGTCCAAAGTGTTCCAGTGTGTTGAAAAGTTTGCAAAGTTTGGTGAAGTGAAGAATGAAATTTGATAAGGGGTGGATGAAGTGTTTGACCCAATGTTGACCTAAAGTGAACCTTTATTTTCCAAGACCAAGGTGGTTAGAAATATGCTAGACCTCTAAATTTTTCAAACCCTAAAGACTCAATGATTAAGGAGAAGTTCTTTTGAAATGTGTAGATCCGGCTCGTCCATGAAATGGCGTAGAAAACGTCTCCTTAGTGATTTATCTCGATTGCAGTAATTCTTTAAGATTCTTCTTCTAATATACTTTGAACTATGATGTCTAAGTTTGAAATAGCAGAATGTTGACCTTCTCTTGGGGATTTTGATTTTGTGAGAGATCATTTAGAGAAGCACAAGATTATGGAAGAGAGGATATTTATTGCCATGTAGGAAGTGATAATATGGGCCTTCTGGCCACAATATCAGTGTGCTCCTCTTGTTTGTCTAAGATGTATGTTAAGTTTCTCCACTGTATTGGTGTTTCCTTTGTTTCAAAAGTGAAGCTTCTCAAACTACTAATTATATTTGTTTGTTCTCCTTGAATTAGTTCAAAGGTTGGTTGAATGATAGCAGGTGTAAGGTTTGGTTGTTCAACCAAAGTGATCGTACGCCAAATGGTCATGTGGGGTTCAATTTGTTAATTTATCTTTCTTAAATGGGTTTCCTTTTACCACAAACACTTGTCTTGCTTAAGTTCAAACTAAATGTCTATGTCAAAAATATCATTCATCTCACAAATTCCATGTTGTGAAAAGGATGAATTTAAGGGCATAGTTACCTAGGTTTACTTTGGTAAGTATGGATTGAGATGTAAACCAAAATATTTAGAAGTCTCTAAGAATAAATCCTTAGGACAAGCATCAATATCAAGGCTTTTTCAAAGGGTATTCATACTTAGACCAAAGGGTTTGAAATTTTGAAAATACTTTTTGATGTTTGTTTGCAATTATTTTGGAACCAAGCAAGTGTTAAATTGACTCTCAAGCATTTACAATCTTAGACAGATCAAGTACATGTTTCTTATTAGGATTACATAATAAGAAGAGATGATTAATCTAAGAAGATGAAATGGAAAAATAGGATATGTCAAGGAAATGTAACATCTTGACATGCCAAGCAAAGGAGTCCCTTCCCCATTTGCTTTATTGCCTCAATAAAAAAATGGACATGGTAAGTAACTTCTTAGAGCGGTGTTACTCCAATGTACTACCTTAAAAATGTTTTGGCAATTGGACTTGGTTAGCCACTACAAAAAAGGATTTTAATAACCATATTCAGGATAAACCAATGCCATACACATGATGATTCACTCAATTAAGAGGCCTCCTAGCCCTTAGAAATATCTAAGGGTTTTAATGCATCACAAGGATACTAAGGGAGACATTTGTCGATATGGAACAACCACAACTAATTGGTAAATGACTTTAGTCACAACTGATTATTTATATAGCTGACCGAAATGAAAGCACTACTTGGGCCATTCCCTCTCACAAGTTGGGAGGCAGGCCCTTATAAAGTTAACATATGTTTTAAGCATAAAATTATTTTCATCACCCAAGATTGCCAAAAGGCACAAGGGGAGAGGATAAGTGCTTCCAAGAAGAAAAGGTATACTTGTGTGTTTCTCTTCACCCAAAATCACATACAGCACAAGGGGATTGGATATGCACAACAAGCATACTCAAACAATTCAAACACATGTTCATTTTAATCCATCATATCAAAATGAGTTCTTTTTAGACACCAATTTGAACTGTTGGGATTGTTTTGTTAAATTTTATACCAACAAGCATAATGATGTGAGGGTTCATTTTTAACCAATTTGAACGTTCATTTTAAACCCAAAGGAAATGTAGTTTAGTCCTAAAACGTGAAATAAAGGATCATAAATGGGTTATAATTTCCCCATAAGTGTTGAAACACTTGTTACAATTATAAAATGAAATGATGATATGCTCCTTCACTTTAAATTTCGTTGCCCAAACCTGAAAAACTAGTTAGCCTAAAAAAACAAAAGCCAAAAGTTAGTGTCATGTTCAAGAGAAAATAAAATAAAAAATTTAAAGCACATGCTAGAATTCAGTCACTGTAAAAGCGTTGTCATTTACGAAAGCATCACCATAATTCAAAAAAGCGTTGCTCTGTAGTAAAATAGAGACGACGATAGCATCACTATTTTGGGTGGCATCATTGTTTGCAAATCTTTGATACCTGCAAAAAGTATTAGCATCATAATTTTTAATAGGCATCAGTAATTTTAATTAAGCACCGTTGTATCTGTAGAAAGGGCGTCGTTATATGGTGACGCTTGACAAAGGTGTCACTGTAGTCTCCAAAAATGTTGTTGTATCTACAAAACTAGAAAAACAAAATCTAAGAGAAAAATTCATTAAATTTGATCCATATAGCCCTCCTTCTAGCGCCAAAATGTGACCCACGACATAGTATGGGCTAACTACACTTGATCCATGAGGATTCAAAGTATAATTAAGCCACTATGCATCAGTCCCAATAAGATCATTCAATGTAAACTAAACTAAGAATCTATTAAAAATAACATATTAAAATACGAAAGCTTCAAAAACACCTATTCTAATCCATTGAAACTTATATCCTATTGGGGGATTAGTGTTGTATTGATGTGGAATGTCGACCCTTTCCCAATCCCTTGGATAATGAGACTGTTTTGATTGATTCTATTGAAGAAAATTGACGAAATCAATGAGAGATGTGTATGACAACATGATTTAAAGCTAAATTAACATGATGTAAGCTATTCTAACATGATATATGCTAAGATGATCGATATGGGTGTATGCAAAGCTATTCTAAATGGAGTTTAAGCTAAAAATATTAAAACCCTAATTACCAAATATGCTAAATGGATGCACCTATGTTACCATGGAAGCCATTAATGAAAGCCAAGCTAATATGATGCAATAAATTAACCTTAAAGGCCTTTTAAAACATAAAATATGAGTGTAAGATGAAAGTTATTTTAACAACATAATTTTTCTCTTAAAAGATGGATCTATTTGTCTCCAAATGGTGACCTATTTATAGGAAAGCAAATGAGAAATGAAGGGATAAAATTGAAAAAGTTAATCAATGGTCAAAATGGAAGGAATATGGAGGCATGGATTCCCATCAAGGGTCAAGAATGCAAGTTGATATTTAATCAAGGGCTTACATTCATCCAAACAAACACACTTTCAAAACTTGCACAAGAAGTCTTGTTGAAAGTTTGTTTCAAAAAAGGAATATTCCCTTTTGCCAATGAGTGAAGAAAGAGAATATTCTCAAATAATATTCTCATGTGTGAGGAAAATTAGATATTTAGTTAATTAAAACCAAATTTAATGTGCAAAGGAATATTCCATGGAAATATTCCCTTTTTGGAGGAATGTGCAAAGAATGAATATTCCCTTGCAAGTGGGGGATTAGACTAATTAGTAATTTGATAATTAAATAAAGTTTCAATTATGAAAATTAGAGTAATTATATGATATTCATTAAATAAAATGATTTAATGAAAAATGGGAAAGTGTTATGATATTTAATTAAATAATTCGGGGTTATTTTAATCAAATAAGAGGACTTTAGAGATTAAATTAAATAATTTTCTTTATTCAATTTAATAGGATGAAATGTTAGCCCGAAAAGGGATGAATTCACCTAATTAGATTAATTAGGTTAATAAATGAAAATGAGGCATTTAATTAAATAACTAGGTTAATTTAATCAAACAAGTGAAAAGACGATGGGTTTTAGGATGAAATGGTATTAGTATATCTGATTCGAGTGCATGATATCATTCAGGACATTTTTAAGTGTCTACACTTATGCTATTAAAATCACTCTCATTTGCATCCATATTTAGCTTTATTTAGTTTAAATCTTGATCATAGTAGCTTAAAGCATCCATTAATGGCTTTCATAGTAACTTAGTTGCATCCATTTAATATATTTTAGAATGACTTGCATCTTTAAATCTTGCATACATTTAGAATAACTTTTCATACATTTACATTGATCATCTTAGCTTTTATCATGTTAAAATAGCTTTCATCATGTTTTACAACACATCTCTCATCAATTTCATTAGTTTTCCTCAATAAAACTAATTGAAACGAGCTCATTATTCAAGGGATTGGGAAAGGGTCACCATTCCACATCAATGTGACACCACTCCCCCAATAGGATAAGTTTCAATGTCTTAGAGTAGATTTTTATCAAGCTTTCATGTTTTAGAATGATAGTTTTAATAGCTTCTTCATTTCGTTTACATTGAATGATCTTATTGGGATTGATGCTTAGAGGATTAAATATGCTTCAAATCCATATAGATCAAGTGTAGTTAACCTATACTATGACATTAATCACATTTTGGTGCTAGAAGGAGGGCTATACTAATCGAATCTGACAAATTTGTCTTTAGATTTCTATTTTCTTGTGTTTGTGGGTTCAACAACGCACTTTCATCAAAATCAACGACGTACCTAGGATGTGTCGCTATACAATGACATAATTGGGTTTGAAAACAAAGACACATAATTAATTTAGCGACACCCTATTAAAATTTTTTCATTGCTTAATTAAAATGGGGACGCTAAACTGATTTCTAATCCAAACATGAATTTTATTATGGCGATGCAATTATTTGGTGATGCTATTGATGTCACTATTAACTATAGAGTGACGCATCTATTTTTTCAATACAACAACGCACTTGTGATATAGGGATGCATCTAATAGAAATTAAGAAACACAATTGATTTTAGTGTCGCTTTTTATTGGTAAAAAAAACTAAACTTGAATTTTGGCATGTGTTTTAACTTTTTTATTTCTTTTGATTGCTAGCATGTCACTGACTTTTGGTTTTTTTTTAGACTAACTAGTTTTGTAGGTTTGGGAAATAAAATTTGAAGTGAAGGAGCATATCGTCATTTGATTATATATTGTAACAAGTATTTTTACACTTATGGGGAAATTATAACCCATTAATGATGCTTTATTTCACATTTTAGGACCAACTAAATTTCATTTTGGGTTTAAAATGAATGTTCAAAGTTGGTTAAAACTAAACCCACATATCCTCATTTTGCAATATTCGGTTTAAAATTGAACAAAACGATCCCAACACTTCAATTTGGTGCTTAAAATGAACTCATTGTGCTTTTCAAGGTTAAAATGAATGTGTGTTTGATTTGCTTGCATGTATTTATTGTGTGTATCCACTCCCCTTGTGCTTCGTGCGATCTTGGGTGAAGATAAACACACAAGTATACTTTTCTTCTTAGAATCACCTATCCTCTCCCCTTGCGCATTTTGGAAATCTTGGGTGACGAAAAGCATTTTAAGCTTCATAATTTGTGTTACCTTTAGCAGGCTTTCCTCCCAACTTGTGAGAGGGAATGACCCAAGCAATACTTTTATTGCGGTATGCTATATAAATAATTGGTGTGACTAAAGACAATAGCCAACTAGTGTGGATGTCATATACCGACGAATGTCTCCCTTAGTATCTGTGTGATACGTAAAATCCCTTATATATTTCTAAGGGTTGGGGGGCCTCTTAATTGAGAAAATTGTTGCATGTATAAGCACTAGTTTATCCCAAAATTCCTAATTACGAACATTTTTTAATAGTGGATCACCATTACCTCCAAAGTGTATTTTAAAGTAGTGCATTGGAATAGCACCGTTCTAAGAAGTTAATTACCATGTTCAATTTTTGGTTGAGGCAATAAATCAAATAGGGAAGGGACTCTTTTGCTTGGTGTGTCAAGATGGTACATTTCATTGACATAGTCTATTTGTCAATTCCATCTTCACAAATTAATCATCTATTTTGGGTATGATGGTAAGCCTACTAAGAAATACACACCTACTTAGGGTTTTAAATGCTTGAGAGTTAGTTTAAGACTCGCTTGATTCTAAAACATTGCAAACAAACGTCAACAATCTTTTCTCTAAATTTCAAATCCTTTGGTCTAAGGATGGATACCCTTTGAAAAATCCTTGATATTGATGCTTGTCCTAAGAATTTTTATGCTTAGAGAATTCTAAATATCTTGACTTATATCTCAATCCATACTTACCAAAGTTAACATAGGCAACTATGGCTCCAACTTCATGATTTTCACATAATGGACCTTGTGAAATGAATGATGTTTTTGACATAGAAATTTAGTTTGAAACTTAAGAAAGACAAGTGTTTGTGGTAAAAATAAACTCATTAAGCAAGATAAACTCACCAATTAAACCCCACACATGACCATTTGGTGTCTGATCTCTATGGTTCAACAACCAAACCTTACGCCAACTATCATACAACCAAACTTTGAGCTAATTGAATGAAAACAAACCGACATAATCAGTAGTTTAAGGAGCTTCACATTTGATACAAAAGAAACACCAAACCATTGGAGAAACACAATAAACATCCTAGACAAACAAGAGGAAAAATTTGATATTACGGTTAGAAGGCTCGTATTACCACCTCCTGCATGGTAATAGATATCCTTTTTTTTAGGATCTTGTGCTTATCTTCATGATCTCTCGCAAAATCAATTTCCCTAAATGAATTTCCATATTCCCCCATTTCAAATGTAGACATCATAGTTCAAATTTTAATAGAAAATAGGCCTTAAAACTTTACCACAATCGAGACAACTTGATAGGAAATTTTTATTCTCGCCCTTTGCTGGGTGACCCAGATTTATATGTCTAAATTGTCCCTATCATTTAAGTCAACATTAATCTTTTGGGTTGAAATTACTCGTAGGGTAAAGCATTTTTCTCACTATTGTGTTTTTGCAACACAAAGGTTCATTCTACGTTAACATTATTGGGTCAAACATTTCATCCACCCTTCATCAAATTTCACCTTTCACTTCACCAAACTTTCTAAACTTTTTAACACACCAACACTTTGGACTTAGACATCAATCAACTAATCCCCTAACTTAGCTAATTTGTGTGTGAATTGAATCCCTTTCCATACATTTAGTTGGGTTAGTTATCACCTTTGTGGACTAGTTTATCTTGAAGGTCATGAGTCTACCTTAAAGATTTGCAAGTTCATTATCATCTTCATCAAACCAATCAAACCTCTTGGTCTCAAAGTGTTGTCCCAAAAGTTTTCAAAATCTCACTTCCGATATTATTAACCCATTTCATCATCCACTTCACATCATTGATCCAAAATGACTTAGAACATCCCTTTTACTTAAATTTGAGTCAACTAGAAAGTTTAAAACTTAAAAATCTCAACATAACTCTCCCATAGGTGACCCACAATTTACAGTAACAACGAGATCACAACATAAGAGAATCATGGGGAAAACAAAAGTTACATCCACCACAAGTGATATCAATCCTCAAGAATTTGATCCATGAAGCCGTTCTTCCCCCTCATGGCAACCCCAAGATCCAGTGGGCCCATATGAGGTAGAAGACATCATAAACAATCCTTTCAAGCTCACTAAATAGGAAATCCTTGAGTATAAACAAGAACAAAAATCCTTAGAGAAAGTGACTTCAATTTCCCCATATTTTGTTGCAAAAAACTTGACACAAGGTTTGAATTCATCCATGCTTCAATCAATTCCATCACTAGTGTCAAGTCAAACACAAACTCCTAGTCTTGTTGCTAATCTTGCTAAGGACTTTGGTCACACTCTTCCTTTTGGTAAGCGACACACTTGTGAGTACTCTCAACACCAATCCACACCAAAACACGACTTGGACACCTACATTTGGTGCTTTGACCATTCCCGAACACACCCAACATCCACATAAACTACTTACACTTCATGAATCCATGACAACCTCAACATTTTGAGGGCAACAGTCCTCATCCATCCTCACAAGTACCACAAGTATGCCCAATGTCATGCAAGGTAGTATGGTACAAGTTTCTCAAATAGACCAACAAGGGAATATCAACACCCTTATGTAAAGTCAACCTTTAACGCAACAAGGGACATCTTCATCCATCCAACCTATTGGTTCATCCATCCCTTTGGTTTCACAAAACCCATCCATCCCATTCATCACCAACCCAAATCAAAACAATGCCTTGCTCACGAATCCCATCAACCAAGGTAATACCTTGATCCCACCTCAAATACCACAAGGGAATCCTCTACCCATCGCTCAAGGGGACCCTTTCAATCAATTTCAAGATCCTAATATGTCATTGCCATCACAATATCAATTGGTGCCATCATCACCATTTCCATTGGTCCCCCACATGATGCAAAATCAAATGGGACCTCAAACTTACATTCCTCCATCCCAATCCACCATCCTACAAGGAATTTTAAACTAAGGTAACCTCAAACCACTTATCAACAACCCACAACCCACTCAAATAATCAACACCCAAAACCCATCACAAATATCCCAATAGTTAAATTATCCTACATTGCAAGTGCATGCCCTAGCTTTACAACAGGCTTACCAGTAAGTCATCCAACAAAAACAACAATAACAGTAAGTAGTCTTAGTAGCACAACAACAATAACAGCAATAACAACAAGCAACCCTAGTAGCACAACAACAACAAGTAGCCTTAGTAGCCCAACAACGAGCAACCCTAGCAACACAACAACAACAAAAAGCACAAAAAGTAGCCCTAGTAGCACAACAACAACAAGCAACCCTAGCAGCCCAACAACAACAACAACAAGCACAACAAGTAGCCTTAGCAGCACAACAACAACAACAAGAAACCCAACAATAATAGCAAGCACATCAAGCAGCCTTAGTGGCACAACAAGCAGCCCTTGTAGCCCAACAACAACAACAATCCCTAAAACAAGCCTTACTAGCTCAACAATATGCCCAAAAAATGCTTATGCAACAACAACAACAAGGTTTATACTATAAACCCCAACAAAACATCACCAACCCAAATGTGTTAGGAACATATACACCTCCACCACTATCACCCTCACAATATCCTACACCACCATACACACCATACAACATCCCATCATATCAAAATCCCACGTATGCTTCATCCACCATCCTACCATATCTAACATATGTTCCTCCACCAAACCTACAAGACGATGTAGCATCGCAACTCAAGTCACCAATGCAATAAATGTAGGACATACAAATGGGAAAAACAAGGAAGCCCCATACACAAAAAAACCTATGTCCCTACCCATCTGATCGAAACATCACAATGATGCCTTTTCCTCTCGATTTTGAGGTCCCTATATTTGATAAATACAAAGGGAGAGGGAATCTTATTGATCACATCAAATAATTCAATGTCATGTGTATGGAGGTTTCTTATAATAATTCCTATTTGATGTGCCTCTTTCCTTGAAGCTTGATGGGCCCAACCATCAATTGGTTTTCTTAGTTGCCTCCAGGTATCAAGACTTTCCAAGAAATCACCGATAAATTTACAGATCACTTCTCCTTCAATCTTGACATAGATGTAAGCTTAGAGGAGTTATACACACTCAAGCAAAAAAAAGGAGAACCTTTCACCAATTTGTTACAATGATGGAGACAAAGAGATAGCAAAATAAAATGGTCCATTCCCAATGAACAACAAGTGGGATTATCATAGAAAATGTTGATCTAGACCTATCCTTCCACTTGAAGATGCAATGTATTACCACTTACTATGAGCTTGTCCCTACGGCCCTCAACATCAAGAGATCCCTAATCTCGTAGAGAAATATGCAAGCGTACAAAGACAACCTCCCATCAACTAGTTCAAATGACAAACCCCACGTTTGGGCTAAAAACAAGAATGTGACAAATGATGTCATGGTGGATGCTAAAGTAGTCATAAGTGCTCCTAGGCTGAACACCAATCAACCAACCATTGCCCAAGCTATCCAACAAACAACATTTAATTAAGTCAACAATGCCGAGACTCAACAATGATGAACCCCCAATCAGAATAAATATCCTAAACACAAATACACACAATTGGGGGAACCTATTGAATCCATCATAAAGAAATTGGTAGAGTCGAACTTGATCATGCTTCCCAATTTTGAAAACTACCAAGAACCACAAGATAAACCTCTTTGGTACAATGAAAAAGATCTTTGTGACTTTCACAAAATTAAGTGACACAAAACATTGAATTGTATAAGGCTCAAAAATTTTATCCAAGATCTTATAAAAAATGGAGACATATCTGTTGAAGTACTAGCTGATGATCGGGATCTCAAGATATACAAGAACCCTATGCCAGATCAAAACAAAGCGAGCGATAATGGAAAAGGGAAGACTTACAATAACGTGCAACATGTCTATTCCAATGTAGTTAACTCTTGTGACAATGTTGTCACTATCATTACCATCAAAGGACCTAGTGCAGAGTGTGGAGTCACCACACATGGTGGCAGGGTTACCATCCAAGGAGATTCATCCCAACCTAGGACAAAACCTACAACATCCAACCCTAGCAATTACCATCTCCTAGATTAGCTTAAGAAGACCCCACACATATCTCAATCTTGGAACTATTAAGGCTATCCCCACACATAGGGAAATATTAGAAAAGGTTTTATCTACTTCCTTTGTCCTCAAAAATATTGATACAAATCAAATTCAAGCTATGGTAGGGCATACCATTAACCCTCACCTTCTCACCTTCTCAGAACAAGACCTACCATTGCAACCATCTCATAACCATGCTTTACACCTTGAGGTCATTTTTCATAAGAACAAAGTTAAAATATTCTTAGTGGATGGAGGCATTGGTTTGAACATTTTCACCCTTCAGTTGATCAAAAACTTGGGTTATTCAAGGAATTCTATTGAGAAAACAAAAATTACAATCATTAGAGCATATGACAATCAAGAATAGATATCCCAAGGCATCATCACACTACCCATCCAAGTGGGACCCATCGTTGCTGAGACCAAATGCCAAGTGTTAGACCTTGATCTCCCCTACAACATCTTGCTTGGTCAACCCTAGATACATGCCCTAAAAGTTGTAGCTTCAACCTATCACCAATGTGTAAAGTTTCCTTTTGAGGACAAAGAAGTTACCATCCATGGAGATTCAAAACCTTTTTACTACTGCAAGAACCTTGAGGCCAAGTTTTACAAAATACCACAAATCCCTAAAAATGATGAAGGGCCTGTTGGTGTTTAAAATAACAACCCAGCTAGGATTTGTAATTCTCTAAGAGGTAGCCAACCTCTATATTGAAGAACAACAAAGACTAGTGGCCAACTAACAAGATTCAGTCAAATACTGACATCTCCTACACTTTTGGCTCTGCAAGACCAAGGTGGGTAAACCTAAACAATGCTCAAAACTTAACTCATTCAGACACTGACATTATTTTATAAAATAGATAACTCTCAATGCAAATACACTAAGGGAAGCATTGACTACCTTAAATTTGGCTAAATTCTCAGCAACTCAACCCTCTCTCAGCCATTGGAAAGCAGGACACACAATAACATAGTAAGATTTAAAATGATTTTGCAATTAATATTGTTTTTGAGATGCACAAAACTACATAAAAGATCAGTGCCTTTTTTGGGCCATGGAGTCAAACACATAAAATGAATTCTCTAGCAAACAGTCCCCAACCAGTGGATTTAAATTGTTAATGCTTTGCATTAACTGTTAGTGCCTTGCACCAAAAATCCCTCTCTTATCATCAATCAGATTCTTCTTATCAAATCCTATCTGCACACCTGAAATCACAATCACCTGCTCAAAGTATTTTAACCATTTCCTTGAAACAGAACAGTGAATAGACAAAACAATCTCATGAAACTTGATATGATAAATTCAAAGACACTTTGTATTATTGAATTGATATGACTGAAAGTGTACAAAAATGGAGACAATTTGATGACATTCATGAATGTGGAAGCACTTTCATGATATTAATTGCATAACTGGCTGTATTTACTCTTGAATTCATAAATTTGCAGCTTATAGACTCAAACAATGACTCAAAAAATACAAATCTCTATCTACATAGTCCAATACAAAAAATTAGAACCTTCTCAGAACCTAATCCCAGAACCCTTTACAATGAGAGAATAATAGAAGATATAGAAAATAGAAGGAAACAGAAGCAGCCCTAAATTCAAATCTGTTGCAGACACATGGCAGCTCCATTTCCATTGATCAAAAATTGAAAATAATATATTCTCTTCTTCCTCTGCAGCAACAAACTTATTCTCTCAAAAACAGCACATGCTCATGATTGCCCAGCAACAGAAAATCTGCCCATGTGGAGATTCCTCAAATTTTATTCAGCTGCTAAAAATATCTCCCGTGCACAAACTCTTTCTATTTTCTGCTCTTTATTTGCTGCAACAATACTTTAGCAAATAATGAACTTTTGCCTCCAAAGTGAATAAATTCACTTGTTCAATGAAAATATCAAAATATTCCTCTACATTGTCTTAGCTCATTTTACTTGCAGCACATTATTTCCTAGCAAATAAAATATTTGCATAGTGAATACATGTTCACTTTATAAGTTCTCCACTTTTAAAATTTACTCACGGGGACAATTATAATTCCAATGTTTTATTACTTAAAATAAAATCCACATTGGGTATTTTAAATATTTCGTTATTTACCTCCTCAGGCAAATTAACTTACCCCCGAATGTTTTATCACATAAAAATTGCACAAACCCACCATTTAAAAATTCCATCCCTGGCAATTTTCAATTTACTCGTGCCATTTTACTTTACTCATTTAAATTCAAAATTTTAATGTTTCCCCCAAGAAGGCATTCAAAAAATTAAAATATCTTGGAAGACTTTACTTATGCCTTCACTTTTCCCGTGGGCCCCACCACCATTTTTAAAACTATGCAACCATTAATTAATTTTTTGAAATTTATAAAACCGGGCTCCTCCCATGCTCGCACACCCCTCACCCTTTTTTCCCTCATCATCAACATTCTCGTGAGGTTCACGAGAATGCCCTAATCCTCCATTTTCCTGTGTTATTCATTGTGTGAGCTCCTCTGGCGTGGGTATCCTTCTCACCTAGCAATGGGTTTCTTCATTGGTCGCGGGCTTCACCCACTGTTCTCTGTTGCTTGCTCATGTTGTGCTGGCCGTGCAGGCTCCTTCACTGGTATGGACCCCTCCTTATTCCTGGCCGCACCTGCCATCTGGTCACATCCACCCCCAATTGGTCGTGCCCTCCATGGTTGTGTGGTGTGCGCGAGCCTCTTCACCTGCTGGTCTCCCACCTACTACCGCACCCATACTCTCCGTCAGCTTGCGCCATCCCCTCAAACTCCTGCGCACTCCTCTCTACCATCGGCATGCGGGCCTCACTCTACCTTCTTCCTGCTTGGCTGCAAGCTCTTCCCTTTGCTAGTTCGTGCCTCCCCTGCTCCCGCATTGCCTGTGGCTCATCTGGTGCAGTCTCCCTCCACAAACCACGCTTTCCCTCTACAACAAGCCGCACTTTCCCTTAGACTCCCTGGTTCTGCTGGCAGCAACCTCACATGGCCGCACCCCGCTCCTCACTTAGGCGCATGCCATCTCAATCTATACGTGGGCCTATCAATTGGCAGTGTGAGCCCCCATCCTACAGTGTGCGTGGGTTCTTTGCATTTTCACATAATCTCCCCTACTGGTATTGCGCCAACAGGCACTTCGTAGGCTCTCACTTCCTCCACACTCTGCACATGTGTCACTAAGCCTCCATGGTGGCCTCCTCCAACTCAAAATTTGCATAGACCCCTATGTCTTGACATTTCATACTCTTCAAATGCATGTCTCTATATTTTTTTTATTGCAGTGCTTACTATGTGCTTTGATGGATGCTCATATCATAGTTTAGAATGGCTCGAGCTCTCTGAAGGGGTATTGACTTGTTCTGTGAATCAATTCCCTCAAATTTGGCACCAATGTATCATCAAGCTCCACTGACCCCATTAAACCATGAGTATTTGAGAACTTCTTCAAACAATAAGGATAGGGAACATAGAGCAGATATATCAATTTTGTGTTTACTATATCCCCTGTTACTTACAACCAGTGTTGTACATAGAAACAAAATGTCTCAAATCCATTTGTGTAAAAAGAATGCCTCTCATTCATACAAAATTTACCCAACACCTTCATACAAAGTAGTAATGCCATCAATGCTTTCGTCAAATATTGGAGTAATTGCATTTGTTAGGCAAATTTGAAAATGAGCATTCACTCCTTTAACTCACAAAAGAGTGCTTCAAAGTTTGAGTTGTCAAAATTCTAAGAAGTAATCTCATCACTTTATGTTTCAATTCTTCTTTGTTTTGATCCATTCTGAGCTTGGAAAATAGCTACAAGACCCATTGTCATTAAAGTGAAACACTAATTTCCCATATTCCTCTGCTTCCATAACACAGAAGACTTTGCATTTACAACCATTTACTTGAAGCGAAACTTCATAATTATGCAAAGCATGTCGAACCCCATGTGGGTCCAACTAAAAAATATTTCGTTTTCAAACCAATTTCAAACTCAAATCAGCCCAGGACAACATCTAGATGCATTTAAAATGAAATGGTAAATTGGGTCGCCGTCAGAAACTGTTTTCTGTCACTTTTGCAAAATGGGTAAAACAGGTCAAGTTGCCTCTGGAATCGTCTTGGGAAACCAGTTAAATAACCTCATGAAGCAATGAGAACTTGCAAACATGTAGACATTCATTCCAAGAATACAGTGCAACAAACAGCTCGAAAAAACAACTCACGAGGAGAAAAATATTAATCAACAAAGTTTCTTAGCTGAACTTTTCTGAAACAACAACTGTTATGAAACCAATTAGAACACACCCGACTGCTAACTTGTAAAAATAGCAAATCAACCCCTAATGAGTTTCCATCAGACATTGTAAATCATTAAGGTACCTTGAGCACGTGTGCAAAATGAATTGCTTTGAAACATCACCGACCAAAAGTTATTGACAGTCAAAGTTGGCCTCTTAGAAAGGCTGTCAGGAATGCAGCTGCAAAACAGAACAATTTGCATTTGGTTTCGATTTGCTAAAAATAGCAAATCAGATCATGAAGCTCTACAAACTAACACCCGAGATCCTTTAGGTATGGATAATATGGAACGGCATTTGTTCTGACATGAAAGTGAACTGGTTGCGAAAACCAAGCTCAAACAAGAAGCAACTTCACAAAACAAACAGTCTGCAAACAAAAGAACAGTGTAAAAACCTTCCAGCTTCACTTTTTGAAACACTGTCAGAACTTATCATGGGAAGCTAAAATTTGACATGCCTACTCACATATGTCTACTGAGTATGTCTGCAAATGGGTTTTGCACAACAATCAACAGGCTTTAAATTATAAGCCTCCAAAGCGGGTCAATCAGGATTGATTTCTTAGGTGCACTTCTGAAAGTGCAAAGGCAAAATTTTGAAATAGGCATCTCAAATTTTCCAAAATTTGAGAGTGCCATCAGGGCCTACATCCTTCTCCTCTTCATTTTTTGACCCATCATCCCTTGCATCTACCTCAAAAATGAAAACACCCATTGTGCAGAACATTCCTAACATCAAAGCAGTAATCCAGGATGATGGTTGTGGAGATTATAAACTAATGAAGGACACTTTTGTATTGGGAGAGCTACCTCTTTCTCCTAGATCCCATGGGAAACCCACACCTATCAACAAAGTGGCTAAAATAGTAAAGATGGCAGCTACCACTTTCACCAAGTAGGGGGACTTGAACAAAGAAGATATCAATGAGGAGGATGTCTCTAAACTACTCCATCAATATGACTGACCCGTGCCTATTCTTCCCATGAAAAATGGCAATAAAGGCTTGCAGCTAATGAAGCGATGGGGATACAACAAGAATGAGAAATTGGGACAAAATGATAAAGGCTTGCTAGAACCCATCATTTTTTAGAAACCTCCTAAGAATCTTGGATTAGGATGTACTACTAGCAAGGTTACCATTCTTGACAAAGGTACTTCCACTAAACGGGTTGAGGCTTCCTCTTGGTTACCCACATCGCGTGATACTACCCTCAATAATTTCCCCCTCGATGTTGCTGACTTATTTGAGAATATCTCTCTCTTCATGATATCCACAACATCTTTCACCCCAAATGATCAATCAAACCATTGAAATAAGCCTAGTCTAACCACAACTCATTAACTGGGACCAACAAGGACCATTGATTCTAGATTTATTTGAAATCGATGAAGCCATATCAGAATTCATGGGACTCCAAGATAACTTACCATAGGTAGATCACAAAGCTGATTTTGACATAGAGCAAGATACACAGGCGTACTAGGGGAGATGATTGAATCCTTCAGTCACAAAATTGATGACATGAAAATAACGTGTAGATCTTTGAGTGAAAACCACATTGTGGCACTTTTTGATCCTAAAATAATAAAAAGAAAAGACCTATTTGAAGGAGAAAACCTCTATGAGGCACCCAAGGATGAGGGATTCAAGGGATTCAATCTCCCCCTTAGTGAAATGAATCTAGAAAAGTTAGCAGTGCTAGCAGAAAAGGCTACACCAGTGAATGTAAGAACAAAAGAAGCACCCACGATAAACTTTCTATGTCAAATCCTTGTTGGATGAAGAACAGAAAAACCTAGTAGTGTTCCTGAAAGAGAAAAGAACCACCTTTGCATGGTCATACAAAAATATGCCAGGGCTCAATCCAAAAGTGGTTGTGCATCATTTAGTAGTCTATCTTGAAGCCAAACTAATGAAGCTGAAATTGAGAAAGATGCACCCTCAAATAACACTCTTGGTAAAACTTGAGTTTCAAAAAATTCTTGACGTCAGATTCATTTGACTAATTGACCATCTTGAGTGGGTTTCCAACCTAGTACCAGTCTCCAAACCCACTGGGGGCATCAGAATATGCATGGATTTTAGAGACTTAAACAATGTTGGAAACAAGCTACATTGAGAGGGGGGGTGAATCAGTGTTGTGCAAAAATTAACTTTATTAACCTTTATCATCCAAGCATTAATGACATTCATCCATAGTGCATAAACATGAAAATAAACACAACACCATAACACCAAGATTTTACGTGGAAACCTTGTTAGGGGAAAAACCACGGTGGATGGCCAATCCACAATTATGATCTGAGTATACTCAAATGAAGATTACAAAAAGGGGAATGCACTTGCATTCAGGTGCACTGCCTCAAGCTCACTGCTCAAAAGAAAAGGCTCACTGCCATACAAGATTTTAGATTAAAACCATCTGAAGATTGAACTGAGATGATAGCACCTATCTATGCCAGATTACAGTGTTGGATTAAGCACAATAATAGATCTATTGCCTTACAAACTAATTATGTATTTCTACTCTGCTCTGCTCATTCACACAATATAGATTTTCTATGCGCAAGTGAAACTGCACCTTATCACTCCTCTGCTCTGCTCTAACTCACAATTTGGATATTAACTCACTTCATACATCAAAAATGATACGGACAAGCTTATATATATATCCGCAACATAGGATTTATTTACACTTTGTCAACTCAAATTGGAACATGCAATGCACACCCTAAATGGTCAGCCACAACTTGCCTAGGATCCAAAAATATATATACAAACATAGAAATACTTAACTAATTAGTTCTCATACATCCACAACTTTATGCATTCATGAGGTCGACCTTAATACAAGAAAAACTGAGAACAAGTCAACCGAATGTTCTAACTTCCACATAGACTTATATGAGTTGCTACGCTTTAGTAGAAACAAAGATAGTATACCAAAAAATATTCCCTGGGATACACAATACAAAATAATAACCTAAAATCTTCATACAGATTGATGAACACTGTGCTACTGGACACTCTATTCTTCCTTGACAATCTTCAATCTTTTTGTCGGTATGAACGAATGATAGTGTGTGGATCTGATCATTGATTAGGGTTGTCGTCAATGACAACACAAAGTGATACACGTATTGTCTCTTGCCAACAAACAAAGCATTCCCAAAGGATGATTTCCCTCTCCCTAACATCGACATCATTATCGATTTAACAACTAGACATGAAATTCTATCACTAATAGATGGATTTTTAGGCTATAATCAAATCATGATTTCCAAGGAGGATCAACACAAAACCACACACTTGTCCATGGGGTACATACTATTGGAACATGATGCCATTTGGGATAAATAATGTAGGAGCAACCTATCAAAGAGAAATGACCTTCATCTTTCATGATATGATCCACAAAATAGTTGAAGACTATGTGGATGTTATTTTGGCCAAGTCAAAGAAAAGGAGTGAGCACATAGAATTCTTAGGACCCATCTTCAACAGACTCGAAGAGTATAGAGTACAACTGAATCCAAAAAAGTGTGTCTTTGGGGTACATTAAGGAAGCTTCTTGGCTACATAGTGTCAAAAAAAGGCATAGAGATAGATACAACAAAAGTAAAATCCACCCCAAACATGGAATCACCACAAACATTAAAGCAGATGAGAGGGCTACAAGGAAGATTGCAATCCCTTAGAAGGTTCATAATGCAATAATCAAACAAAATCCACCCTTTTCGCATCTTCTCCATAAAAGAATAACTTATAAGTGGGATGAGAAGTGAGATAAAGCCTTCTAGTAGATCAAGGACTACCTATTGACACCTCCAGTGGTCATGCCACTAATACCAAACAAGTCATTGATTCTATATATCTCAACAAATCAGCAACAATAGGTGCTCTTTTAGCACAACATGATGAAAACAAAAAAGAAAGAGCCATATGTTACATCAGCAGGACCTTGGTAGGCTATGAAATGAATTACTCATCCATTGAGAAAGCATGCTTAGAAATGGTTTTTTCTTCACAAAATCTCAGAAATTACATGATGTCACACCAAATCAAGTTCATTGCAAAGATTGACCCATTGAAATACTTGTTATCCAAAGCTACTCTCACTAGCTGAATAGCCAAATGGGTAATGATCTTAACTGAATTTCACATAGAGTATGTGGAGCACAAGGCAATAAAAGGAAAAGTAATCATAGACCAATTGGTAAAAGCACCTATCTATGCAGAGAATCCTTTGATATTTGAATTTCCTGATGAATCAATGTTCCTTGTCAATATAGCAAATCAATGGAAAATATACTTTGATGGATCATTCATCCAACATGGATCAGGGGTGGGTATTCTCTTTATCACCCCTCAAGGTGATTGCATTCCAAAGTCATATTGGTTATCATTTCCATGTACCAATAATATTGTTGAGTATAAAGCTCTAATAACAGGTTTAAGGATAGCAATTCAATGGCAGATACAAGAGTTAAAGGTCTGTGGAGACTCACAACTAATTTTCAATCAAGTCAATGACGACTACCAAACCAGGGATGATAAACTCACTCTTTATAAGAATATGGTAGAAATTCTCAAAGACTTTCTTCATAGACATAACTTTTGAGCAGATTCCTTGCATGAAAAATCAAGTAGTAGATGTCATGGCGACAATTGGATCATTGTTAGATATGTCGCACAATGTCCTTCAATGTGAATTCTTGGTAGAACAACTTCTTGTACCGACTTTCAAAATACATGAACCTGAATTTGTGTGTGTAATCATTGGTCCAGGTTCCCCATGGTATCATGATATGTTCACCTACCTTAGCAGAGGAACCCTCCCATCCGATATCACCTCCAATCTTAAAAAGACCTTTATTAAGAAGATATCCCGATTTGTGATCCTAGGTGATACCCTTTACCATAGAAGCATCAAGGGGACATTGCTATAGTGTCTCAACCAAGAGGAAGTATTGGTCGCCTTAATAGAAGTACATAATGGAATATGTGGTTTCCATTCTAGTGGTATGACTTTAGCTAAGAAACTGTTGAGGATTGGGTATTACTGGCCAGCCATGGAAAGAGAAGCTCATCAGTACGTGCAGAAGTGTGTCCAGTTTCAACAACATGGAGATCTTATTCATTCTCCTTAGGAGTTACAATCAATGGTCACACCTTGGCCTTTCTTGCAGTGGTGGCTTGACCTCTTAGGAAAGATTACTCCAACCTCATCTAATGGCCACAAGTTTATCATAACGACCACTGAATACTTTACCAAGTGGGTCAAAGCCATTCTTATGACCTACATAATGGGGAAGCAAATTTCCAATTTATCCTGAATTACCTTATCTTTCGTTATGGTGTTTCATAAGCTCTTATTTCTAATAATGGAACACCCTTCAAAAATCAAGATGTGAAAGAGCTACGTCAATAATTTAACATCCAACAATGGTTCTCTACCTCGTATTACCCCTAGGGCAATGGTCAAGTTGAGCTACAAAAAAGACCATTCTAAGGCTAGCCATGACTGGAATCTGCAGTTAAATCACACCCTTTGGGCCTATCGAACAAGTATCCACACACCTATAGGTGAAACCCCTTTCTCCTTAGTCTATGGATCAGAAGCCATCTTGCTTATTGAGGTCGAGCTTCCCTTGTTGTGAGTGTCATTGCAAAATCTAATCACTGATGAAGAGTATAGAGAATCTCAGCTAAATGAGTTATAATTCCTGGATGAGCATTGTCTTGATGCCCTTAATCATTTGCAAACATATCAAAATCGACTAAAACAAAGCTATAACAAGAAGATCAAGAGTTGGTCTTTCCAAGTAGGAGATTTGGTCCTAAAGAAAAATTAGAAGAACATTTTAGATAAGGATAGTAAAAGAAAGTTTGAGCCTAAATGGTTGGGTCCATTTGTCATCACAACAGCTATGGATCAGGATCTTATCAACTATCTACGCCTGAAGGCAAACCCTTGCAAGAACCAATCAATAGTTTGCATGTCAAAAAAATGTATGCCTAGACTTGAAGGGTATAAACCTGAAAATACAAAAAAATCAAAACATGATCAAAATCCAAAAAATAAGAAAAAGGATTGAAAATAGTAAAAAAAAATCATCCTCTAGTGAAAACCACTTCGATGGCGCTTTGGGCAAGTACCTTGGTGAAAACCTAGCAAATAGGCACCTCACGTAAATAAAGCACCTACATCTATCTTTAGCTCTTTGTCTTATCATTCTTTGCATTGCATCCATCCATCCATCTCATCATTCATCTTATTTATTCCATCACTCCATGTATGTACCATGGCTTAATATTGTGAAGTATTGTATTTCCCCTTAGTACTACTTGGCATATTCCTATGGTCAGTTTGTCTTGCCTATATTGACGTAGTCTATCACATTACACTAGGGGAAATTCATTGTGGATCTGATTGGGTTCTCATATATCTTAAGGTTATCTCGTCGAAAATCACAAAAACATTCATAAAACCCCATCAAAATCCAAAAACACTCGCAAAATCATCAAAATTCTGTATAGCAAAAATTTTAAACATCAAAATCCTGTATAGCTAAAATCCCAAAACATTCAAAAAATTGTAAAGTCAAAATCCAAAACATCCAAAACACATCAAAATCCCTAAAAGGGTCAAAAATTCAAGCATCAAAAAATCCAAAAACAATACCATGTTGAACTATGAGTCTCTAAGATTGAATGTAGGCAAGGCCATCATTGATGTACCCCTAAGACACCCTAGGTTAGTCCTTTAGGAGTTTGTCATAATAAACTGGTAATTCATAAACTATTCATTTCTCATCAACAATAAGTCAAGTTAGATGAACTATGTGGTCTCTGCGTGTATAACGTAGGCAAGGCTCATCTTTGATAAGCCCCTGAGGCACCTAGGATAGTCTTTTAGGTTAGATCTTGGTCAAATCTGAGAAAATTCCAAAATATTTGAAAACTTAGAAAAACACAAAAATATTGAAATTTTGAAAACCCAAAAACATTAGAAAACATTCAAAAGACTTATACAACATCAAATATCTTTGTTAAAACCCTAAATAGCCTCAAATAATCAAAAATAAAAACATTCACATAAACTTTCAAAAAGATCAAAAACAGCCTCAAAACATTTTCAAAATACCAAAAACATTGAAATATTACAGAAAATCCAAAACCACCCATCCCATTTTGCTTTCACTCGTAATAAACCTTCAACTATAATAAATCAATTGTCACCTTCAACCTTTGAAAAAAAATAGAAAACAAATGTCACAAGTCGTAAAGTGAGAACCTAAGTGTCAAAAATCTAAAGTCTAGATCATAGGTAAATGAGTTAGTAGAGTTTGTATCAACGACCTATAACACACCTAATCCTAAATAAAAAAACCTGATAAACATGTTCTAGGATGCATCCTTCTGAAAATGAACATCAACATCAGAAATCACCTTCGTTATGTTAAATTGGCAACAGATATAGATAACACTCATTGTTTGTCTTTGATATTTTCCTATGATTTATCTTATTGACCTATTCTAAGGACCTCTTGATGATGTCTCAATGATTTAGAGAGAAAGGAATGGGGCATCGATCATTATCTTTTGTTTTTTGTTCTTGTGGGTATTCTTGTAAAATAATCTTGGTGCATACTTGCTTAGTTGTGTGTAGGGAGGTTGTTTGGAGTAGATTGTTGACTATTGTGTATGCTTTGGTTCAAGATATTCTAAACTACTAAACTACATTCCGACGAGGTTTTCATCTGTCAAGGTGTGAACAAGAACTATCCTATTTGTTTGTAGAGTCAAATTCCATTACACTTGATACAACGCCATCCTGGTTATCAATACCTTGATGCATCGTGTCTATGTGTTATATTGAAATAAGGAATGACAAAAAGTCCCAATCCCAATATATGAGAAAAATCACCCATCTCATCACCATATCTAATAAAGTTTCAGTGGATCATAGACTTGTTGGAATTTTGAATCAATCTCAAAATCGATGGTCAATTAACATTCACCTTATTCTTCTATCTTCTTTCCATGCTAACCTAGTATCATGACAATCAACAAGAATATCATCATGCCTCCATCCTGCATCCACAAAATTGTCAGCATGCATGCATCCCACATCATCACAACATATCATAATAATGTAAAACATAATCCATTGCATCATCATTATCACTTAATTTGTTTGAATAGTATAGAATTATTATTCTAAGCATCTTAATATCCATTGCATAATCATTCATAAAATCCATACTATAAGCATCATTCATATATACATCCTATACATACATCATAACATCATAAATTGCATGAGAAAAGTACACAAAAAGAAATGCATTCATTCATACATCCTGCATAAGCATATCATAACATCTTATATCATATCACAAAAGGATACTAAAAAAAGAAGATAACACATCCATTACATTGCATTGCATCCATCTCATAACATAAACATTACATCATCACATATCACATATCGCATAAATAGAGAAATGCAATCATATCGCATAAATATAACATCGCATCATATCATATGTATCCATACATCCATAAAGCATGCAATAAAAACACATCACATCATGAATCCATATCATCTCATATATATCAAAAAATGACTATCATGATACAATATTTGAATCAATGTGTATGAATATTGATCAAAAGTACAATATACACGAGGCTATGAAAAATGAGCCTATGAATGTGTATCAGTATAAATGATCAGACAAGTAATCAAAAAGGTGTCTAATGAGATGGCTAGCCCTGGTGGCTATTTGACTCCCTAGGTTGTCTAACTAATGGTTGATCCTCAATCCTAGGTGGTGTCCCGCTCCTCTAAGAATAATCAGGATGTCACATCTCTTTGGGCATGTCCCTATGACATTGCATCCTATAATATGTAGCCTTTATGACTACCTCTCTATACATACAAGCAAACACTATCCATCCCTAAGTAGTTAATGTGACGGCCTCAAGTTGATGCATGTGCCCAATCTCCTAGGCTAGTTGTAAGTCCAGTTGTTGTCGCAACTGAACCTCTTTGTCTCTCTCGATATTCATATCCTGCAACTACTACCACAACTGATCTCTCTCAGCTATGAGAGCCTGTACCTAAGCCTGTAACTATTGATCTGGCTATAGAGGTGGTGGAGGAGGCGATGGTGCCCTTGGAACCTATCCATCCTATTGGCCATCCTACTGACCATCCTGATGTCCTAGGTCTTGGTGACCTTGATCTTACCTAGGTTGTTTCCCACCCCCTGGCACCTATTCCCTATCATGCTCTGGCTGTTGGCACTACCCTTTGCCTCTACCCCCCTCCTTGCCTCTGTCTTGGCCTCTATATCGACCTCTGCCTCTACCTCTGCCTCTCCCACCGAGGTATCCCCTATTGGGTTTGTCAAGGACATAGGTGGCCTGAACCATGCACCACATCCTGGTGTAGTGCTTGCATCTAATAAGCCTTGATCATAAGCCCATGGTTAGGTAACAAGCTCTTGAAATTCATTGACTACCATTGCAGGGTCAATCTGTGCTCCCCACTGGACCTCGCTCTATGATATCACAATGACCGTTGTATAATCTTGTGGAGGTACATCTTGTATTGTCTCTCAACACAGTCTTGAAGGTATCGCTCTATCATGGTGTGCTCCTGTCCTCATGCACATGTACTAAAATAACCAAGGGCCTCAAAACTGCAATATGCTGGTAAGCCCATATGTGAAGCAATGTCACACCTACTCCAATGCTTCGGCTCCAACAATATACAACCTAATGCATATCATGATACAAAGAAGCAAGTAGAATTGGACCCCATGCATACATAGTCATCTGATGAATCATGCCATGCCATGCCATGCAACCCCCCAGCCCAGACTGAAGCCTCTACCCCATCGGTTGGGGGCAATAATGCCAACAATAAGTGCAACCACGAACAGTTTGAATATGGGCACCCACCTATGATATAGATCTAGCTCTATCTGTGAGTTGACTAAAATAATCTAATCTCTATGCAAAAGAGAGCAGCACACATCTCTCTTGACATCCATGTCATAAATAACCCACTCCCCATGAATAGGAAGTCACAAGATCTACCACACATCCTCAAGTGTGATGATAGCCTTGCTAATAGGCAAGTGGAAAGAAGAGGTCTCACTATGCCACCTCTTGATAAGCGTCATCATCATAGCCAAATGAGTCCAGACCTTTGACAGGGAAGCAATGAAGCCTAATCCTAGCATCCCCCGCCGCTCCACCTCCAAGTCATTAAAATCTCGTGTCACTGCCAAAACATCCGAATGGTGCTCTCACAACATCAATGGTGGCAGATCCTCTTGCACACAAAATGTAAATTTTCCAAATATTCAGAGAACTGATCAAAATTAGAAGGTTTACATCCCAAAACATCAATTGCATCACTGAAATCAATAGTGTTGCTATTTTCATGGTGTGTCATTGTATAAATTTTGGGGGTGTGTCGCCAATTTGGCAATGCGCGTCGTAATTCTCAATTGGAATCAACATTTGCATGCATCACTATAACTAAAAATGGTGGGGTGTCACTATTTTCTATGTGCATCACCTACCTCTTTTGTGCATCGCTCAAATTAAAAAACCTTGTGTTGTTATTCAAACTACATGACACCCTAATTAAATGCATCACCAAAACAAAAAATGTTGGTGCGCTGCTAAAAAGCAAGTGCATCGCTAAAAAATCAATAGCAACGCTTCCAATGCCTTTTGCGCATCGCTATATAATGACGCCCTAGAAAGCCTAATTTTGACGCACTATTAAATGCACTAAAATACAAAAATCAAGGCAAGTTTTGAGTCACATACCCATGGTCCTATGTCTGCTCAACGCTAGTACTCTCGAACCCACTTCGGAAAGGTGAAGTGGAATTGCACAGTGATCCATCTCATCTAGATATCAAAGCTCTCCAAATGCACAAGTTTGCTAAAGGTTGAATGCACAAATGAATTGGAAGTGCAACCTTTTCACCTATTTAAGCCTAAAAATTAGGGTTTTTTGCCCTAATTTGAGCCAAAAGCTAGAGTTTTGACTTGTTTTACCTATTTTCATGCTTCATAACCTATTTTGAGCTATTTTTCGTGTTTCTCAAGCCTTTTTTGGCATCTCAGGGCCTGTTTTGGCACTTGAACCTATATTTTACCTTTGTCAAGAGATTAACCTAAAATTCAAAATTTTCGCTCAATCTCTCGAGGGGGTAGGGAACCAGCTTTATTCCTTCCGCTGGGGTAATAGTGGGGCATCCAAAAATTAGAATTTTTTAAATTTTTGATCTGAGCAGTAGTTTTAAGCTGAAAAGCATCAGTCTTTGAACCAACGTAGCAGATACCTCACTTCAAAGAGGGGCAAAATGTAGACACTTTAAAATGTCCTGAATGGTATCACACACTCGAATTCGATATATTAACATCGTTTCATCTTGAAATCCATCCTCTTTTTGCTTATTTGATTAAATTAGCCTAGTTATTTAATTAAGTACATCATTTTCATCTATTAATCTGATTAATCTAATTAGGTTGATTCCTACCCCTTTCATGCTAACCTTTCATCCTATTAAATTGGAAAAATCAAAATATTTAATTTTAACACCCTAAGTCCTCTCATTTAATTAAATAATCTTAATTATTTAATTAAATATCATTTTGATCCCTTTTTCATTAAATAAGTTAATTTTTTAATGGATATCCTAAATTCCCCTAATTTGCATAATTGAAACTTTGTTTTAATTATCAAATTAGTAATTAATCCTAATTCTCCTACTTGAAAGGGAATATTCCTTGAGAATATTCCTCCTTTGCACATTCCTCCAAAATGGGAATATTCTCAGGGAATATTCCTTCCCCTTTGCACATTAAAATTTAGTTTTAATTAACTAAATGCTAATTTTTCTTTGAAAAGGGAATATTCTTTCCCTCTTCACTCATTTGAAAAAAGGGAATATTCTTATCTCTAACAAACTTCTTGAGAAAGTTTTGAAAGTGTTCTTTTTTGCATGATTCTGAGCCCTTGATTAAATATCAACTTGCATTCTCAACCCTTGATGGGAATCCATGATCCATTCCTCCATCTTCTTTCCATCCTGACCATTGATTGATTCTTTCAATCTTGACCATCAGTTTATGATTTCCTATTCTATAAATAGACCTTGCATCTATTGAATAGGGATCCATCTTTTAATAGTAAACTTATGCTATTAAAATCACTCTTATTCACATCCATATTTAGCACATATTTAGCTTTTTTTAGTTTAAATCTTGATCATAGTAGCTTAAAGCATCCATTAATGGCTTTCATGGTAACTTAGTTGCATCCATTTAGCATATTATAGAATTAGGACTTGCATCTTTAAATCTTGCATACATTAAGAATAGCTTTGCATACATTTACATCGACCATCTTAGCTTTTATCATGTTAAAATATTTGTCATCTTGTTTTACAACACATCTCTCATCGGTTTTATTAGTTTTCCTCCATAAAATTAATTGAAACAAGCTCATTATCCAAGGGATTGGGAAAGGGACACCATTCCACATCAATGTGACACCACTCCCCCAATAGGATATGTTTTAATGTCTTAGAGTAGATGTTTATCAAGATTTCATATTTTAGAATGATAGTTTTAATGGCTTCTTCACTTTGTTTACATTGAGTGATCTTATTGGGATTGATGCTTAGAGGATTAAATATTCTTTGAATCTATATGGATCAAGTGTAGTTAACCTATACTATTCCATTGGTCACACCTTCTATAGATGATACAAAGGATAACTTGGAAAGAACCACGAGGGAATTAGAGATTAGTCGAAAGGGTCTTAGATGAATTATTAGAAGTTAATAGCTTATTATGCTAGCATATTATGGGATATTATTATAAACATAAGATTTTATATGTTATTTGATGTCAAGAATAACTAGATTGGTTACAGTGTCCTAGAAGGATGGATCCATACTAGATATGACAGCCAAGAGTCTAAAAATCAATATGAAGAAGTAATCTTCTTGAATCAAGTTTAATTCTGAATTATTATACAGGTTGACATATTGATAGAGTTTTAGATTAAGACTGGATGTGTCTAGTTAGTGACATGGATTCATCAGTATTTAACTAATTATGTATTGAGTAAGAGAGTATTTACTTCCATGATTAAAAAGAAAAGAACTTGAATAAGAGGTAGGAGCTAGACCTAAATTGTTACAAGTATGTAATTGGGTATTCAAGAGGTAGTGCTAAACCTATTTGGTCTATTAATTCAATATTTGTGTGCCATCACTTTGAATGGAACCTTGTTTGTGATTTTTAATTTTGGGGCAAACCTTATAAGTATGGAATAGGGTAATCTAGTGATTGTGTCAAGCCTTTAAGGTCTATAATGTTACTATTGGTGTGTTGTCACTTTTTTTAAACCCTGATTATGAATGTAACCTTTGAGCTTCAATGGTCGTTATAGTTTCCAAGTTGAGTAAGGGTGGGTGAACATACGATTTCGCTTGAATTATTGAGCAATTGTATATAGATATGGAATCTCTAGCTAGAGTACATGTAAAAGCCACTGCTTCCGCCTTGTAGATTCATTTTGATCCAAGATTGCATACTAGTCGGTAGTGTCATGATAGTAGGAGGGAATCCTTTGTATGACCATACTAGATATGTAGGACACAACACCAAATACTTAGATGTGCATTATTTGTGGTTTTCATACCAAACTCTTCATTGAAGGGTAGGGTCATCTTACTAGTTAGGAAGATGTGCGGAGGACCGCTTAAGTCTATGGTTGGAGGAAAAGCACTTGGATGATGCTCTCCCTCTTGTAGTCGACTGCCAAGTCTTGTGAAATAGGAGTGTGATACATAGGTGGACACTTCAACCATTGAACCACTGAACTCTTGTGAGTTATGATATGTATATGATTATGATATTGAATCATTTGTAAAATGTATTTGAAATATGAATTTCATTTATTGAAAATTATGTAATATTTACTTCATTCATGTATTGATATATCCAATGTGCATTTATGATAATGAAAAGGGAAAAAATTATGTTCATGTACTTGAGGACTTGTGTTATTTACTTTCTAAGATAAAACTTAGGTAAAATATGTTGGTTAAATTTGGGGGATTTTACAAGTATAAGCAACACGTTCATCAATACATCTACCCAAAATTTATGACCTATAGCCTATTCTTACCTTTATTTATTTCACTCAAATTTATTAAAATTCATTTACAAGCATTGCCATGTTTGCTAGACATCTTTGAACTCATTTTTATAATACAAATTTCATACTTTTTTGGATTTGCTAAAATTCATCTAATAATCTTATCACTTCTCTTCATGTCACTAGCCTACACATGATACACTTTGCCATTCTTATTCATCTTCACTTATAATTTTAACTTATACGAGTATGTACTATTTGGGCCATGAATTGAACAAGGATGTAGATGGGAGATGAATTAATGGCTCTACTTACAATTTTCCTCAAATAATCTCATTTAATAAATGTGCAATATTTGGGGCTAAATAACAAATTCTAGTCACCATTTAAACATTTTATCAATGATCCATATCATGCTTAAACCCCCTTTGAAAGATCCCCTGTATTCTAGTTGCTTTATACAATATGCTTGCTTAGAACTTGATACACATGACTTGTGAGACCTTCCTAAGAACTAGGAAAAATAAGACACATAATCCAAGTCTAAGAATATTAGAATCTATTTTCCCTCTAGAAAAAAATACAATGTATATTTTAAATAATAGTTATTTTTCAATCAAATGACTTGATAGAATATTTCAAACTTGAGACTTGACAAACATGACTTGCAAAAGATTTGGCAAAAAGAAGATAAAAATAAGGAAAAGAGTATTAAAATTATTTTTATTTTCCTTTCTTCTTAGATATTTGACCACTAAGAAAATATTATTTATCTTTCTCTAACTAGAAATCAAGTTACAAACTCAATTACTTTTGAAAGAATGACTTTAATAACACCCATAACAAACATGATTAGACAAGATATTTTATGTTCAGTTAATATATATGAAGCATGACAATTTAATATACATATTGTTGATATTATTTGAACCACAATTACAAGTAATAACACATGAATGCAAAGAACCTATCTTGTCCTACCTTCATTCCCCACCCCTTACCAATATTTATTACCATTTTTCATAGGATTATATCATTTTTTTTGGCGAAACACTACTAGAGAGGGTAGCACTCTTTTCATTACTCCAAACGAAAATTTACATCACAAAAATGCTTAACAAACCACTCAGTGAGTTTTTGAAAGGATTGTTACTAGGCTTGTCCCTAGATTAGTCATCCTACTTATCTTTATCTCAGGAAGAACATGCTTATTTGTTGTTACATAGTTAAGGAATCCACTCAAATATTTTTCCAAAACCGCCACCTTGAATCTCTCCATCGCTTCTCCAAATTTCAGGTCTTCTCTTGCTCGGGCCACATCAATCACCCTACATGCGAAACCTTTTGCAGGCAATTCCTCACAGGCTATTATTGCCTTAGGATTATATCATTTGTAACATTACTTAATATAATAAGCTTTCATTTTTTATTTATATACTCTAACTTATTTATATTGTCTATTAACATGTTAATGCACTTATCTGGTCAATAATAAAGGTTGGTAATCAAACAAACTCATAATCTCCACATCATATTTGATTAACAATTATTTAAAGAGTGCTATTAAACTTGATCACAAGGTTGAAACCTAAAAATACAAATTTGAATGATATCTTAAAAAGATAGATAAAATCTCTTTACAAATTTCAAAGTAAACCTCATTCACTGACTTAACATCTACTTAATCATGACCTAAAAATAACCTTTACCTCTACTTTTATATCTTTATATATCTTTTTATTTGAAGGGAAGATCTAATACTTTAAATTACCTTTACATTTAGATGTATCGCTTCTATACACCAACCAATAAATTAGGTACAACACAAAGATAACCAAATTAAATTCTCACAAGTATATGTTACAAACTCTTTTTTTTTTTAAAGAATGATTTTGATAGCACCCATAACAAACACAATTATACAATATATTTTGTACTCAATTAATATATATGAAGAATAAAAATTTTACATACATATTGTTGATATTATTCATACCACAATGATGATTTCTAACACTACTATGAATGCAAAGAACCCCTCTCGCCCTACCCTCATTCCCCACCCCCTTAGCAATATTTGTTATCATTTGCACTAGGATTGGATCATTTACAATATTACTTAATATAATCAACTTTCATTTTATACTTGCACACTCTAATTTATCTATATTGACTATTAACATATCAATATAATTAGCACATCAATATTCAAGATTGGTAATCTAACAAATCCATAATCTCCACATCATATTTGATTGGCAATTCTCTAAAAGATGTTAATGAGCTTGATCACTAGATTAAAACTTAAAAAACAAATTTAAATGATATCAGTCTAAAAGACGTCGAGAGATATGAGACTCGAGGTGCCTATGCAATTTTATTATACACTAATTTCATAAAAAAAATATATCATAAAATGAATACAAATTAATTGATAAATCTTATTTATTTATAATATATAATTTAATCCTCTTAATTAATTTTTTAATTAATTAGATTTATTCTTTTTTAATAATAAAAATATTTTTGATAAGAATTATTTTAAAAGTATTAAAATGTGCAAACATTTTTGTATTTTTTTTGTTTCATTATCACTTAATTTCTTCCTAAAATTATTGGTGCATCTTCTTCTTCTTCTTGGATTTTTTCTCAATTCATTTTCCTTTCTTCTTCCACTTTCTATTTTTGGTTCCTACCGAAGGAACTATAGGCACGCCTCTTCCTTAACAAGTTATTAATAACTTTGATTTAAACAAATGAGAACTCATATTTATTTCGTATTTGACAAATATATGTATAACTCTAAAGTAAATATACAAAATATTTAACAAAACAACTATCTAAAATTAATTTTCTAAAATGTAATTGGCAGAAAAGTTTTGAGCAATAAGAGCGGATTTTCACAGAGCATAAACTTTTTATCACAACTTTTTAAGGTTTTTCTGCCACAAAGACTATAATCAAAAAAATATTTAGCTAATTTTAAAGAATTTTTTTAACTCTTCAAAATTAGTTTATTTTTATATTTTCCATTCTATTCATTTATTTACTTGTCATATCTTAAATAAAATATAATTAAAATAATAAATTCAAACATATAAAATAATCTAGTAACAAATTCAAATAAATAATGTATTTTTAATATATTATATTATTATTATTATTTATTGGTAAGTGCTATCAAGGGGACAACTCCCATAAAACAAGATCTAAAAATAAAATAAATGCATGTCCTTGCCACCAGGGGTGCAACAACACAGAAAAACTTGTACAAACTTGTACTATCCAAACCAACTTTCCTAACCTAAAAGAGCCAGCAACAAACCAAAAATGGGTGAACCCTCAAATTATAATTCCAAATTTCCTACTTTCTTTGAAGAACTTAGGGACAATGGATGTTTTTGTTTTGAAGATGGAGTTTTCTTTTTCTTCACCTCTATCCAAGCTTGTTCGGTATCCAAGGATATATGTGGACCCTTGCACGATTCCACCAACAAGGGAGAACCAAAAATGCATTTTGTAGAGGAGTTCATCGAAAATGAAGAAGATACAATATTGGAAACCTCCAAGGGTGGAGGAGAAGCATTGCAATCATTGATTGTCTTTGGACTAAGCATGGTCACAAGGTCGTGGACATCGTCCACAGATGAATGGGAGGGGACCAAGGTAGGAACCATATTCTGAAGAGTGGGAGAGGGGGCACCAGAAGTCTTTTCTAGAGGAGAAACAACATAATGTTTGGACTCAGCCCCTTCCCACCATGAGGGTTTTCTATTTGGGACAGCTTTGGCTTTTGCCCCAAATCGTCTTTTTCCACACTGTGCAGTAGCATGATATGTACCAAAGCAAACTCACATCTAAATGCAATCTTTTTATAATCTATCGGCTGGCACCAGCGCCTATTTCCAACTTTGAGAAATATTTATGTTGGGAGACCTTTTGAGACATCCATTTCTATGCACAAATGAGAAAAAGTAGAGTTTTCATAATTAATTGTTTCTTTGGAGATACTATGATAATTGCCAAGACCATTGGTAATCGCCATCAGACATCCAATTTCCCAGAACTGTAAAGGGAGGTAAGGTAAACGAACCCATAAGAAAGAAGATGAAAATTTCTTTGTTCTCGGATCAAATGAGGGGGACCAAGGCTTCATGCACAAAAAATCACCCTAAAAGAACCAAGGTCCAGTTTTAAGCACCATTTCTTTGTCTTCCGTAGATTCAAACTCTAGGATAAAAAACCCCTTTGCACATGGGTAAATGTTGATTTCATCTTCGAGATACTCTTTCCAGTTTGCAGCAATCCATGAATGGAGATCGCATAATTTAGGCCATACCTTAGTGAATCTACAGATCAGGGCGTGATCTTGCAAATAATCTTTTGTATCACAAACAAGACTATCAAGGTAGATCTCTGTGGTAGAGGGGTTGCGAATGACAAAGGGAGGACTAAGTGAAGCTCCGTCGTGAAGCAAATGAGGCTCAAAATTTTGCTTGGATGGGGCCGGACTAGCATCTCGTGCGCCCTAGGTACCATTGTGCAGAGAAGAGGGCATAGTTGCAAGGGCGTCAACAAAACTCATCCGCCTTGAGCCACCGCCAACACCATCACAACCCCAACCGAAAGAACCTACTATCGCGTGATTAGTAGTGCATGTGATGCTATCCTCCCGACGTAGATGTTCAACCCGTTGGGGCATGGGTTTTTTGTCAGGAAAGCCGACCTCGCCACATGCTTGACCTCGCCCAATAAGAGAGGCATCTAAAACCCTGGTGGAACAAGGAGTGGAGAGTTGCCTTGGCCATTTTCACACCCCTGAGGGCACCATCACCATTGACATTCGCAAAGTAGGGCTCACGAGAATCTAGAGAAGATGTAGAGGTTTTCAGAGCAGAGGCCATTTTCTTCAATTAATCCTATGTATTCCACACATTTTTTGTTATTAATATATTATATTATTAATTTAACAAAATATTATCATATTATAATATATATATTATATGTAACATATATAATGTATAATATATAATTTTAACATGTATTATAATATATATACATTATAGAAAAATAGGTGGTATGGAAAAAGACCGAGGTAGGGAGGATGGCTCTGCAAGCATATGCACGAGGCTGAGCTAGGGCATTCGAGCCCTAGCTTGTGTTCAATCTATTCTCTGTTGGCTGCATTGGTTGGGTGGGTGGTGAACTGTTTTGCGGGGGGTCTTCTTTTTCTTGTTCCCGCGGTTGGGTGATGTGGGTTCCTCAGTCTGCTGCGCATGGGGGTGGTCGACGCCTGTCCTCTGCCTTCGGTGTAGGTCCCTGTGGGCTGGAGCAGTGGTGTGGGTCTACGATAGGGTGTGGTGGGTGGTGAGGAGTGCTCTCCTTTGCCTCCGTAGGGTTTGATCCTATTTTTGGTTGGAGTGTTGCGCACGGCCGGTGGTGAGGTGTGCTCTGGTGGCTGGGTAAACTATTTGCATGTCTGTCTTGGGCAGTATGGTGGCTATGTCATGTGGGGAGTCGTCTCAGCCACCGCCCAATCTTGATTTTCGTGCCACGGTTGGAGCAAATTCGCTAATCCAAGGAAATTGTTTTGACAATTCTCTTTTTTCCCCGGATACGGGGTTTGTGAGCAATAACCTGATAGGGGGTCCGCGCATTCCAAAGATTAACGGATGCCTCGAACGCTGCAAGGAGAGACCCAAATTGGTGATTCTAATTGAAATGATTGTTGAGGACATAGAATATTATTCCCGACATTCTCTTTATTGCAAATTTCTAGGAATGAGAGTTTCTTTGCAATTCTTGGAAACTTGGGCCCAAAGGACTTGGGAGCCAGAGGGTGAAATAGATGTTACGTTGCTTGCAAACAACTACTTCATGGTTACATTTAACTACTTAGTTGATCGCAACAGGATCTTTGAGGGAGGGCCCTACTTTCATAATCAGATGGGGTTGTTCATCAAGCCTTGGCATGCAGGGTTTAACCCTTCTGAGGAGCTTCTGAATCGTGTTCCAGTGTGGGTTCACCTGCCTAGGTTCCCAGTCGAGTGTTGTCGGGAGGATGTTTTGCACTTGCTTGCCTCGACGCTTGGGAAACCAGTGGGGCCTTTGACACAAACCCTGGGTAAGAAAGTTATGACTTTTGCTAGAATATGTGTTGAAATTGATCTGAGTAAGCCTTTGCCAGATGCTCTTGATATGTGTGTGGGTCCTCACTCTTGGGTGCAGCAACTGGATTACGAGACCCTTCCTTTCCGTTGCTGCCTCTGTCATGAATATGGTCACTTTCTACGTAGATGTCTGAGGGCCAGGCCTGCGGAGCCTAACCCTCCACCGCCTCCCCGCAACCATCCTGGTGTTGATAAGGGGAAGAATCATGCTTCTGTGGAGGGGGATGGGTCTAATGGTTTTGTTCCTGTTAAGGCTCACAACCGGAATAGAGGTCACAAGAGGTCTCTGAACGAAAGATAGGATGAGGACACTTTTAATAGATTCAAAATCTTGGATGATCTTAGCCAGCAAGAGGTTAATCCTGGGTTAGCGAATATGGATCAGGGAGTGGAGGGTTCTGGTGGGGAGGATCACATTTCGGGTACCCCAGTTGTTCCTCAAGCTGACTCTTCCTTGAATATGGACACTGACATGCAGGCGGGGGCTCAGGTGTTGTCAGCTCCAAATGATTTGTGTGTGAAGGAGGCTGGGGTTCCTACTTTTCCAGCTCAGAGGGCGGGCTCAGAGGGGGTCAAGGGCAGAAAGCCCTCCACTCTCTTGGGCATTTTGCAGAAAGATGGCAAGAAGGGGGGTTTGGATAAAGCCTCTAAACTTGGTCAAAAGAAAGATTTGGAGAAGATTAAAATGATAGGGGAGACTTTGGTGGAGTCGGGGTCAATAAAGACCCTGGATTCTCATTTCTCGACTCCGTCGAAATGATTGTTATTTCATGGAATGTAAGGGGCCTGAACAGCGGCCCTCGACAAAAAGCTATTCGTGAGTTGGTTAGACGTCACTCTCCTGATGTTCTCTTCCTGCAGGAGACTAAGCTGTCTATAGATGGCATGTTGGGGTTAGTGCCTAAGTTGTGGAGGACTAGTGAATGCCAGTGTATTGGGGCCCAAGGATCCTCAGGGGGCATGGCTTGCTTTTGGAATCCTTGAAAGATTAGACCTCTGTGGTGGCTCTCCTTTAAATCCTCTCTCTCCATGGTGGTTGTGTGGTCTGAAATGGGGGAGGTTGTTTTACTCTCTAATGTTTATGCACCTACTGAGCTCCAAGGTAAACAAACATTATGGTCCAATATTCATCTGGTTCATAGCATGGCTCCTTACCAGCCTTGGATTATTGCGGGAGACTTTAATGCTATTACTGAATTAGCTGAGAAATGGGGGGGTATTCCAAGACTGGAGCCCTCTGCAATGTTGTTCCAAGCTAATATTTCCACTCTTAATCTTGTCAACATCAAGCCTAGTAATGGTCTATTTACTTGGAACAATAGAAGGGTGGGAGACAGCTGTATTGCCGAACGCTTGGATCTGTTCTTGGTGTCCTGCTTCTAGGTTGGGGGTATGTGGTCCTCCAGCTCGGAGATTTTAGATTGGAGGGGTTCGGATCATTGGCCTATTCAGTTAGTGGTATCTTCTGCTAGGGTGCCTCGGACTCCGTCCTTCAAGTTTTAGTTAATGTGGCTGCGCGACGGGGACCTCCATAGCTATGTTGCTGATTGGTGGAGGTATGGTAGGCCTGCTTATGGTACTGCAATGTATACTTTTGCTAAGTTACTTCAGTATGTCAAGTATCAGCTCAAACGTTGGAATCGCCACTGCTTTGGTAACATTTTCTCCTAGAAGAAGGCTGCTCAAGCGGAGCTGGATGGAATTACTAGGCTGATCCAGGAGAATGGGGTGTATGAGAATTCTTTGCAGGAAGAGGCTAGAGCCTTGAAAGCTCTAGAAGAGTGGGAGCTACGGGAAGAATTTTTCTGGAAACAAAAAGCTCGGATTGATTGGATTCAAGCGGGGGATAAGAATACTGCTTTTTTCTTTAATTCTGTGAAGGCTAGACGTCATGGAAATTCTATCTCTACTTTGGTTAATGACAGGGGAGAGACTCTCTCATCCACTCCGGATATCACAAAGGAAGCTGTGCAGTATTTCTCTTCCTTATTCAAGGAGGAATCGCAAGGCAACTCTGTTGAGGAAGCCCAGGTTCTTTCTTGTATCCCTTCTTTAGTCTTTGAGGAGATGAAGGAGCATTTGATGAGGGAGATCTCGATGGAGGAGTTGGAAAGGATTGTTTTTCAGATGAAAAAGGGGAAAGCTCCGAGTCCGGATGGTTTCCCGATTGAATTCTTTCAAGAATTTTGGGAGATCATCAAGCTGGATTTGTTAGCCATTGTTCAGGAGTCTCAGAAGAATAAGCAGATGTTGCGGGCACTAAATTCTACCTTCCTTGCTCTTATCCCAAAAGGTGATGGTGCAGATAGGTTAAGCCTCTTTCGTCCCATCTCTCTCTGTAACGTTATTTATAAAATTATCTCTAAGTTGATTGCTGATAGATTGAAGAAGTGGCTTCCGACGTTGATATTTGAGGAACAAAGTGGTTTTGTGGTGGGGCGGCAGATCTTGGATGGTGTTGTTATTGCTATGAAAACCATTCATTCTATGGCCAAATCCAAGGAAAGGGCTATGTTCATTAAGCTGGACATGGCTAAGGCTTACGATCGGGTCTGATGGTCTTTCCTGCGAAAGGCTTTGGCTGCTTTTGGCTTTGAGGAGGAATGGATTCGATGGGTTATGAGCTGTGTGACCTCTGTTTCCTTTTCTATTTTAATTAATGGGGAGCACTCGGAGCTTTTTGGTGCTTCTCGGGGTTTACGGCAGGGTGACCCCCTCTCCCCCTACCTGTTTATTCTCTTGGCGGAAGGTTTGGGTCGTTTCATAAATAGGAATGTTGAGACGGGCCTCATTCAGGGATGGAGATGGGGAGGCAGATTACCCCCACAATCTCATCTACAGTTCGTGGATGACACTGCTCTGATGGGTTTGGCCACCATTAGGTAGGCTACGAACATGCGCAGGGCACTTGATGTGTATCTTGTTGCTTCTGGTCAATTGATTAACGAGGACAAATCCTCTATCCTTTTCTTCAATACTCATGTTTCCATTCAGAGGAGGATTGCTCACATTTTGAGATTTCAGATTGGGACTCTTCCGATGACCTACCTGAGAATTCCCATTTTGATTGGTAGACAGTCTCATGAATCCTGGTAGGCGATCTTGGATAAATTTCGGGCTAAAGTTACTCATTGGACCCATCGGTGGCTGTCCTTTGCTGGCCGGGTGCAGTTGATTAAGTCTGTTGTGCAGGCCCTCCCTGTCTATCGGTTCATGGTTCTTGTGGCACCTATGAGTTTTGTCAAGGAATTGGATTCCTTGGCAAGACAATTTTTATGGGCTGGTAGCTTATTATCTTCTAAATGGAGCCTTGTCATATGGGATATAATGTGTAGCCCAGTGCAGTTTGGTGGCCTGGGAGACAGATAGTCGCTTTTGTCAAGTACGGCTCTGGCGGCTAAACTGTATTGGCAGTGGTGTGTGGAGCAGGATCATGTGTGGGCCAGGATTCTGACTCAGAAATACTTTTCAGGGTCCTCTCAGGGAGATATCCCTAGGTACTCCTTGATGGGGAAGGGATTGGTGATCTGGAATACTCTTAGGAAAGGGGCTGCACTCGTCAAAGATGGCCTTTTCTGGGTTTGTAAAAGTGGGAATGAGGTGCATTTCTGGCATGACTCCTGGGATGGTTACTCCCCCATTGTTTCTCAGTATCCGCCTTTGTTGACCTTGAGCTAGAGATTCTGTGAGAGGGGTTGGAACAAGGTGAGTGACTTCAAATCCCTCTCTTATCAGGGGCAACTGGTGGTGGCGGAATGGAAGTCCCCGAGCGAGTGGCTGATTATTGGTATGGTGGTGGAGTGTGTGGAGCTTTTCAACATTCTCTCCCACCAGAGTTGTAGCTCTCTTGTTGATAAGGATGTGCTCTCCTGGTCTCCTAACCCAAAAGGGGCTTACTCTGTGGCTTCTAGATATCAGGTGTTGCTCTCTCAGCGGCTGGAGGGGGGGGAGATTCAGTGGTGGAAGAAAGTTTGGAATAAAATCTATTGGCCAAAGTGTAACTGCTTCATTTGGGTCTTGGCTTGGAATAGATGCTTGACTTGGGATAATATTCGGAAGAGAGGTTTTTTGGGTCCATCCAGATGTGTTCTTTGTGGGGATGTCGAGGAGGACTCTGAGCACCTGTTCTTCCATTGTGCCTTCACTATACGGCTCTGGCATTTCTGGTGGGGTGTCTGGAAAAGCCCTTGTGTTCATGCTTCTTCTTTGGTGGACTTTTGGGGAAGCCTAGGGAGACCCCCCTCCTCGACTGTTCTCTTGCAGGACATATGGTATGTTGGGCCCATCTTTTTGTTGTGGCAGGTCTGGCTAGAAAGGAATAGGAGGATTTTTCGAGGTGAGAATTTGTGGTTTCAACAGGTTTGGTCTTGAATAATGGGCATGATGCAGGAGACGGTGGAGGCCAAATGTGAGGTTAGGTTGCCTTTGGAGAGAGGGGATGTCGAGGTGATTGGTCGGTTGGGTATTCAAGGGCTAACTCCGGTCTCTGCTTGTGTCAGAAGGGGAAGGCATGTGAAGCAGAGAGTCCAAAGGGTGGGGAGGTGGGTGCCCCCTTTGGGTGACTTCTTAAAAATTAATGTGGATGGTTCTTCTAGAGGCAATCCTGGTCTCGCTGGGATTGGAGGGGTAGGCAGAGATTCCTCAGGATCTATGGTTTTTCTCTTTTCTATTCATGAAGGTTTTCAGACTATCAACTATATGGAAGGTCTGGCTATCCTTTACGCTTTGAAATAGGCTTTTGTTCGGGGGTGGCGCAAGGTTATTTGTGAATCTAACTCCCAGGTATTGATCAACTTGCTTAAAGACCAAAAGATTGTTGATGTTAGTTGGTGGTTGGCTGAGGTGGTGCAACAGATTCTTCAAGTTTGTTCTGTGATGGAGAGGGTGTCGTTTGTCCATATCCCAAGGGAATGGAATAGGGCGGCTGATTGTTTAGCTAAGTGGGCTTCAGAGAATGGGGATGGTTGGAAGGTTGAGGGATGGGAACAGGTTTCCCAGGACTATCATCAGGTTCTGGAGAGGATTCTTGCTGAGGATGGGACTGGTACTGGGGTTGGCTGATCTGTGTCTTTCTCTCGGTTGGTTTCGGGGGTTTGGCCCTTTGACTTCTTGTAAGGATCTGTTATGATTTTCAATAAAGTTTTTACCCTCTTTTTATTTTTAAAATATATATATATATATACATTATAATATGTAACGTATGTAATATCTAATATATAATATAATATATTAAATAATAATATTATAATTTTATATTTTAATTTTAAATTATGTAATATATTATCTTTTAAATAATTTAATATCTTATATTATTAAATATTTTTATAATATATTAAATTAAATTAACATCTAATATATTAAATTAATCTTGTTAAGAAATAAATAACTCATTCTAAAAAAGACATTTAAGTCAACACTAATTTGATAGTTAAAAAATAAATAAATTATTAATTGTTTAGAATTACTCTCTCATTTGTTTAAAATAATGACATGTAGCAATTAAGACTACTACCAATTAAAATTAATTCTCCCTTCTAAAATACTATTTGTTTTACAATTTAACCCATAATAATTATTGATTATAAAAAATAATTCAAAATAAATACTAATTAAAATAATAATTATATCATATGACAAGTAAAATATTACATGACAAATCATAATTCATGTGAGGAAAGTAGGATTGAACAGCCCAATTTTGTTGTGTTGCGCCCCTGGTGGCAAGGGCATGCATTTATTATCTTTTTGAACTTTTATATTATGGGAGTTGTCCCCTTAACAATACTTACTTATATATATATATATATATATATATATATATATTACATGACAGTTGAATGGTGTCATGCAGTGGTTGTGCACGAGCTAGGGCACACAAGCCCTAGCTTGCTTCCTCTGTCTTCTTTGTTTGCTGGGGATTGGGCGTGTTCTCAGGGGGGGCATGGGGGACCTAGTTCTCTTATTTTTGGTTTGGTTTTGTGTCCCCTTCACTTCATTCATTCTTGAGAGCTTCTGCGATGGGTGGAGGGTTTCTTATTTCGTTGCTTCCTTGTTTCTCATGTTTCTTTTGGTTATTCCTTGATGGAGCTGATATTTAAGCTTGGTGGTTGTGTATCTGAAGAGTGTGGGTGGGCATTGATTGACCCACTATTTCTTTGGAGGTTGCTCGTGCCTACAAGGTGCGATTTGTGTTGTCTTTGCGCCTCCCTGTTGCGGGTCTAGGGTGTCATGTTGTGGGATTCGAGAGGCTTTTTTTGGCTGTGTGTGGAGTGTTGCAAGTCTTATCTTCTCTTGTGGGCCTTTCATTCATGGTCGTCTTGGGTCTTGATCTGGCCTTGGCTTTTTGTGGGGGTGTTTCAGGCTTGGTTTTTTGTGTATGGAGTCCATGGCTGCAAATGTGCCTCTGGACAATATGATGGGGGTGGCTAGGTGAATGGTGGATGGGGGTGGGGTTCTCATTCCGTCTTCTCCTAGTGTGAGCTTTGCTAGATCTAGGGGTTTCAAATTATAAAAGACACATGGGTGTCTAGAGAGGGCCCTTGTTCGCTCGATGTTGGTAATTCAAAAGGAGGCAGTGGCAGATGACTTAGAATATTATAGTAAACATGTTTTTATTTGCAATTTTATGGGGATGAGGGTTTCTCTTCCCTTTTTGGACACCTAGACTTGTAAGATATGGAATCCAGAGGGAGACTTCGAGGTTTTGTTGGTTGCAAATAATTTCTTTTTGGTGGATTTTTTGTGTATCTCTGATCGAAACAGGGCGTTTGAAGGCGGGCCTTATTTTTATAATCAAGTGGGTCTATTCATAAAACCATGGCATGTAGGCTTCAACTCGACAAAAGAGTTACCTTCTAGGGTTCCAATTTGGGTGTGCCTTCCTCGACTGTCGCTTGAATGTTGGAGAAGGAATATTCTGCAATCGATTGCTCTGTTGTTGGGAAAGCCTATTGGGCCTTCTCAACAAACCTTGGATAAGAGGGTCTTCTCTTATGCATGGGTTTGTGTTGAGATTGATTTGAGCCAGCCTTTGTTGGACTCTATTGATTTGACTATTGTTTCTAGCTCCTAGTCTCAGTCGTTGGATTATGAGACATTACCTTTCAGGTGTCGACTGTGTCTTGATTATGGTCATCTTCAGTGGAGGTGTCCTCATTCTTCTGGTACTAGGGGTGCAAGTAATGTGAATGCTCAATATAATCCAAGAGTGGAGAAGGGTAAAGCTCCCATGTAGGGGTTGACTACAGATAAAGATGGTTTCGTCACAGTTAAGTATCACAATCGTGGGCAGGGTCAAAAGAGATCTCTCTTGGATAGGCAAGAGGGTGAAACCTTCAACAGATTTGAGGCTTTAGATGAGCTAGTTCAGGAGGATGGGTTTTCGGTTGACATGAATTTGGAGGTTGGATCTTTTGCTAAGGAGTTGTCTAAGGTGCAACCTTTGGTGGTTTCCAGGGTGGATAAGTTTGATGTTCAGGGTCCCCTAATGGATTCGACTTTCCCTCCTTTGGCTTCGGTTCTATGTGAGGATGATGGTGTGAATGTGGATTCTAGAGGCTCCTTTGGAGCTTGTGGAGTTGTTGTCGAGATACAAGGAGGTTCTGATTTAAGGAAAAGTAAGCCACTTTCCTCTACCCTAGGCTTGCAGCAAAATATTTTCAAGAAGGGGGTCTCAGAAAAGCCTTCTAAGGTTGGTCATAAGAAGGATCAGGAAAAGGTGAAAGTTAGCTGGTGAGACTTTGGTTGAGGCTGGTTCGGTGAAGACTATAGATGCTCACTTCTCTCAACCTCAACGATGATTGTGCTTTCCTGGAATGTTAGGGGTATGAATAACATCCCTCAACAAAAGGATATTCGTGATTTGGTTTGTATTCACTCTCTTAATGTAGTTTTCCTTCAAGAAACTAAGTTATTGGTTGATAGTATGTTATGTGTGGCTTCGAGGATTTGGGGTCATGGGCAATGTCAATGTGTGGGAGTTGTTGGTTGCTCTGGTGGTATGGCCTATTTATAGAATCCTCAAAATTCAATCCAATTTGGTGGCTCTCCTCCCAAGGTTTGATTTCTTGTGTTGCTTCTCATCTTGAGTCTGGGGAGCGGGTTCTTTTTTCTAATATTTATGCTCCAATTGATTTTTGAGGTACAGTTTGGTTGTGGGAGCATGTTAGTTATGTGAGATCTCTAGATCCTTATTTGCCTTGGATCTTGGTTGGGGATTTCAATGTTGTTATTTCTATGGAGGAGAAGAAGGGAGGTAGTGCTCAATTGGAGCCTTCCTCGATGCTCATGCAGGACAATGTGTCTCTTTTGCGGTTGGTTGAAATTAAACCAACTAATGGTGTCTTAACATGGAGAAATAGGAGAAGTGGAGATGTTGTTATTTCTGAAAGGCTAGATAGATTTTTGGTGTCCAGGTTTTGGGTGGGGGATAGGTGGATGGATAGCTCTGAGATATTGGATGGGTGGGGCTCTAATCATTGGCCAATTAAGTTTATGGTTGAGTCTCCCTAGCAGTGTGTTAGGAAATCTTTCAAGTTTCAACTTATGTGGCTCAGGGATGAGTCTCTTCATGATCTGCTTCTTGGCTGGTGGGGCCTTGGGAAATCAGCTTATGGCACTGCTATGTATTCTTTCTCCAAAAGGCTTCAGTATGTTAAATACGGATTGAAAAGATGGAATCGACAACACTTTGGTAATTTGTTTCATGCTAAACAACATGCTCAGGATAGATTGAACCTAATCACCAGGCAGATTCATGATCAGGGCCTTACTGAGGAGCTTGGTTTGCTTGAAACTGCTGCTATTAAGGTGGTTGACAAATGTGAGTTAAGGGAAGAAATTTTTTGGAAGCAGAAGTCTCGTATTGAATGGCTTCAGGTTGGGGATTAGAATACTTCTTTCTTTCAAAAATTTGTTATGGCTCTAAGACAAGGCAATATTATTTCTTCTCTCTTGACGTCGGATGGGGAGATTTTTTCCTCCTCTGCTTCTATTTCTATTGAATGTGTATGATATTTTTTTGGTTTATTTTCTGACGATTCACCTCCTACGAAGGAGGATGAAGCTAGGATCCTAGACTATATCCCACAACTAGTTTCTAATGAAATGAATGAATCTTTGCTTTCTCCTATTACATTGTCGGATCTTGAGAGTGTGGTGTTTCATATGAAGAAAGGTAAAGCACCTGGCCCTAATGGATTCCCGGCTGATTTTTTTCAGGAATTTTGGGAAGTGTTTAAGTTGGATCTCTTGGAGGTTGTTCAAGAATCCCTTATGAGTAAGAAAATGTTGAAGTCTATGAACACAACTTTTTTAGCTCTCATTCCAAAGAAGGAGGGGGCTGATTCTTTGGATCTTTTCAGGCCAATAACGCTATGCAATGTTGTTTATAAGATCATCACTAAGATGATTGTTGAAAGGTTGAAACCTTGGCTAAGTAGTTTAATCTCTGAGGAGCAGGGGGATTTTTCGCTGGTAGACATATTATGGATGGTGTCATTATTGCTATGGATACTATCCATTCTATGGAGTCTTATGGAGGCAGATGAGTTTGTCAGAAGGTGTTTACAATGCCAACAGCATGGAGACCTCATTCATGCACTAGCTCAAGAATTACATCCTATTGTTACACCTTGGCCCTTTTCCTAATGGGGGCTCGATCTCATAGGTAAAATCTCACCCACCTCATCCAATAGCCATAAGTTCATTATCACCGCCACCGAATATTTCACAAAGTGGGTCGAAGCAATTCCCATGACCTACATAATGGGTAAATAAATATCCAAGTTCATCCTTAGCTACCTCATCTGTCGATACGGTGTTCTCCAATCCATTATCTCTGATAACGGGACACCTTTCAAGAATCAGGATGTTCGTGATGTGTGAAAAATTCAAAATCCAACATCGCTTTTCCACCCCATAATACCCACAAGGCAATGGCCAAGCAGAAGCTACCAAGAAAACCATTCTGAAAATCCTCAAGAAAATAGTCAATGACTCTGGTCATGACTGGCATCTACAGTTAAATCCCACCTTATGAGCCTACCACACCAACATCCACACGCCAATAGGCACCACCCCATTCTCCCTGGTCTACAGATCAAAAGCCATCCTCCCTATTGAGATTGAGCTCTCGTCCCTAAGAATATCATTGAAAAACCTCATCACAGATGAGGAATACAGGGTCACAAGAATAAACGAGTTGGAGTTACTAGATGAATGATGCACGAATGCCCTAAATCATCTACAGGTCTACCAGAATCGCCTGAAATAGAGCTACAACAAGAAGATCAGGCAACGCACCTTCCAAGTCGGTGACTTTGTGCTAAAAGAGAATCAAAAGAATGTACCAAACTCGGATAGCAAAGGAAAATTTGAACCCAACTGTGGTTGGGACCTTTCATCATCACCGCAAGCTACAAAACAGGGGCATATCAGTTATCAACACCAGAGGGCGAGCCTCTGTAGGAGCCCATGAATAGCTCTCACCTCAAAAAGTTTTATGCATAAGAAACTTGCAAGGTATAAAACCAGAAAATACAAAAAAAAAAAATCAGGAAAAGTCCTATAAAATGGGTTACCTTGATGAAAAACACGGAAAATAAGTCTTGGTGACAACAAAAAATCAAAAATGCAAAAAATCAAAAAAAAAAAAAAATTAGAAAAAGGATTGAAAATAGTAAAGAGAAAAAAATCGTCTTTTAAGTGAAAACCACTTCGGTGGCACTTTGGACAAGTACCTTGGTGAAAACCTGGCAAACAGATGCCAAGTGTAAATAAAGCACTCGCTATCCACCAAGATCTACGAGACTTACTCATCCATTCCATCACATTCCATTAATCATCCATCCACCCATCTGCTCGCATCCATACCATAGCCTGAGCTGATCACATTCCACCATGGTACTACTTGGCATATTCCAAAGGTCAGTTTGTCTTGACTATTTGAAGTAGTCTATCGCTTAAACGTTGGGGGCATGTTCCTATACCTGTATCAGATCGGATTCGTGTATATTCTCGTGATCTTCCTAAAACATCAAAAAATTCAAAAACATTCAAAACATTCATCAAAAATCAAAACATCCACACATCAAAAAAATCCAAAAACATGTCGAAATATCAGAAAATCTTCAAAAAATTCATCATTGAGTCTTGTCAGTCTTTCAGCTTGTTCGAACTACGTCGTCTTTGAGTTTGAACGTAGGCAAGGTTGATCTTTGATCATCCCCCGAGACAGTTAAGGTCAGTCCTTAGGCGTTTGTCGCATTGGCAATACGTTTGCCCATCTATTTTACATTTAGGTTAGTCCTTAGGCATCTGTCGCATTGGCAATTCGTTTGCCCATCTATCTTTTCATTAAGTCAATTCTATCGTCAGTTGAACTACCTGGTCTTTGCATGTATAACATAGGCAAGGCTAATCTATGGATCAGCTCCCGAGACCCCTAGGATAGGTCTTTAAGTTAGTCTCTTCGTCATAAATCTTGAAAATACCAAAAACATTTGTAAAACATCTCAAAAATACCAAAAACAGCCTCAAAATATTTGAAAACCCAAAATGGTGCACCTATCTCATCTCGCTTTCACCCGTGACTGTCATCACTCATAATAAAATCAATCATCGCCTTCACCCTTTGGTGAGTCAGTCAGAAGCAAGTCTAGCAAGTTCAAAAGTGAATGCCTAATCGTTAGAGTCTTGAAAGTCTGAGTCAGTGAGTCAGCAAGTTGGTCAACTTGGAGTATTAATAGCCTATCACCCAAATCAGTCCCACCAAAACCCTGATCACTACATGTCCTAGGATGAAGCCTTCCTGCGATGGACATAAACATCAGGTACCCCTCACAATAGTTAGTCTTGGCTAGCGGTATGAAGAACATTAGCTTGTTTGGTTTGCTTTATTTTAGTCTTTTATTGACTTATCTTATTTTGTGCTCATTCCAAGGACCTCTTGATGATGCCTAAACAAATCAAGTTTAGAGAGAAAGGAATGGGGCAAGGATTATTATCTTTTTTATATGTTGTGCTTGTTGGATACTCTTGTAAAATAACTTAGTCATGTGTGCTTTGTTTGGTTTGTAGCGAGGGTGTTTTAGGTTTCTTGTTGACCACATAGGAAGGCTTGCTTTTCTATGTTTTGGTCTGAGATGTTTAGAATACCTGAACTACGTCCTGAATGAAGTATGTATGCTAAGTGTGAATAATAATACACCTATTTGATTGTCAAGTCAAATTCCATCACACTAGGTACAATGCCATCTTGGTCCTTTATACCTTGATACATCCTACCCATGTGTGTTATCAAACATAAAGTAATTAGCCCTTTGAAAATCCCAACTCCTGGTAAGCAAATCATCAATCATCATCTTGTGTGGATCTTCTTTCCATTCTTCTCATTCTTCTATCTTTACTAACATTTCTACCTAAAATTGGTGTGTTGAATCAAGGTATACACGAGACTACCCATAGTCGACAACTGTCTATACATCATCAGATCTACATCAAAGAATTATCTTTCATCCTTTGATCATTAGAACCACTCCTCTCGCAATTTATCACGATATCGATTGGAAAATTAGCATTTCCACTCAACCTCTTGAGGGGGCAGTTTACCAGCATAATCCTTCTGCTGGGGCAATAGTGGGGCATTCTATAAAATTCAAAAAAAAATTGACTTTGATCACAGTAGTTTATTCCTTGAATCAATGCAACAAGTACATTGCTTCAAAGAGGGGCAAAATGTAGACATGGAAAAAGTACAGATTTGTTTTGGCACAGTTGATCCCGATCACTAACAACATTTCCCCCTGAATCATACTCTCAACATTTCATCATATTTTGTCTCTAAATGTAATGAATCATTATTCATTAAATTAAGTTTTCCTCCTCCAGTGATTAAATTAATCAATTAATTTAATTAACCTTATGTTTCTATTTAATTAAATAAATCATTTTATTTGATTAAAGTCTTTAAAGTCCTCTTATTAAATTAAATAAATTAAACCTTATTTGATTTAATCTAACATATTCCTCTTTGGTTAAATAAATCAAAACTATTTATTTAGTTAATCATTTCTTCTCAATTCTGATTTAAATTAATTCATCTATTTGAATCAAAATTGTCAAATCTAATTCTTCATTAAATTAATCAAAACCTTGACTAAGTTAATCCCTTTCACTAAAATCCTCTAGAGAATGCAACTTGCACAATAAATCAATTACTTTGATTTATTTAATTCTCTATTTTCCCTCTCATAACATCAAAAGGGAATATTCCCTCATTTGAATTCAAAAAGTCCAAGTGGACTTGTACATCCAACAAGGCATTCACTCCTCTTACATGTCCTTGTGCATTGAGCCAAGTGGCATTTATTTCATTCATTTTTCCCTCTCACATGTCATTTCTCAAATTTGAAATTCCACCTAATTGCATTTATCATGCACATTGACCAAAATGTGTTCATTCCTCGGCCATTCACATCTTGACAAGTGGCACTTGACCATTGAATGTTGAATGATCCCACATTGCTCTATTTCATTCTCTCTTCCATTTTGGAAATCTATAAATTGGAGGCTTCTCTCCTCATTTCAGGATCCACAATTCAAACAGGTATACTATACTTCATTTCATACACAACTTTGAGTAAACTTACTATGCTCAAATTCATCTTCATTCCACATCTTCATGCAAGGTTATTCTTTTCATTTGAGAATTAATCTTACTCATACCATCATTCAACTTGTTCAAGGATTGGGAAAGGGCTGCTTACTACACAACAAGGTGGCACCAATCCACTATGAGATAAAGGTTTAATTATACTTCTTATATGCTTCTGTTTAACTGGTTTTTCTGCTCATTAGTTGCATATTTGGACATGATTAAGTATTTCATAGAGATGTTAAATTTGTTGATTTAAACTAACTTTCGTGCTAACAACATGAAACTGTTTGAGTCGATCTTCTTGTAGATTTTAGCATCCACATTCTGGGGCTAGAAGGAGGGCTCTCTGAATTTGTTGTTATAGTTTTACTTATATCTTTGTTGCAGGAAATTCCATTCAAAATGTTTAACTATTTTATTAACAGTTATTTCTATTGATATTTATGGTTAAATTTATTTTTTTACAGAATACGAGTCTTGATTTTTTTCCTTGGCAAATGCTTAACTGTCCATGTATGCTAAAAGTAGATAATCTCAGATAATCAAATCATAAATCAAATGGGCTTTTGCTGCAGATTTCTCCTTCTCCCGTGTTGTTCCATCTCCCGCGTTACCGTGCATTTCATTCCGCCCATCCGCGGTATAGCGGTCTCGGGTGTTTTCCCTAGCCTTTTATCGCATTCTCGCTCCATCGTTTATTTTTGCTTTTATCGCGTTCTCGCACCATCATTTATTTTTGCTTTCACTGTCCTCCACTACTTAACCGCAGCCTTCTACCATACCTATGGCGGTAGAGTGATGTCCGCTGCGTCACTGCCAGCTAACCCTCCCTTACCCACGGTAGTGCGTTAACCATCCACCGTCCTCACCGCATTACCGTGGTCTACCTGCTAACCCCCATGGTATTGCAGTTAATCGCCCATTGTCTTCACCACATCACCACCGAACAATGCTCCCTTACCCATGGTATTTCAGTTAACCACCACGGTCTTCACCCTCTCGGTCTCCTGCATTACCGTGGCCTGACTGTCGCTTCCCCGTGGTAGAGCGGTTAACCGCCGTTCTCACTGTCACAGTCATCTCAGTTGTCACCACATTACCACGATCTCCTGCCTAACCACCAACTATAGCGCAGTTAACTACCTCATCACTGTCACTGCATTATCGCAGTCTCCTACCTAACCACCAGCGGTAGCATGGTAAACTTGTTAACCACCACAACGGCACCGCGGTCTTCTACCTTCCCATCCGCGGTATCGCCATAAACCTGCTAACCGCTGCCTGACTGTCATTGCTAACCACCACCGTGTCACTGCGGTCTTCCATCCGACCACCCGCGGTATAGCGGTAGCGGTCTCAGCCGACTGTGTGAAGCCACCAACCATGATATTGCAGCTTGCAGTAAAACAGTGAAAGGGATTAATTCGGGAAATAAACAGCTCTATAAAGAAATTTTTGCATTTATAAGTGGGTTAAAAAAAAAATTTAGAGATGGCAATTTTGTTAATAGCTTATGATTAAAGCATTAATACATGAGATATTTTTTGTGAAATATTTTATTAACTAACTTTGTATGTTCTTTTAAAGGTTGAATATTGGAATCGAGCCAAGACAAAACGAGATTGGAGAAATTCACAAAAGCATTTTTTAATGCTTGTTGAGCTAGATTTTTCACCTAATTTCAAACCATCTCACATCTATTTTTGGGGCTTAAAATTAACCATTTTGACTTGATCTTTTGGTTAAAATTGAACCTTAGAAATTTACTAGATTTCAATTTGGATCTAAAATTGAACAAGGCAATCTCACATTTCATTTGGTGCTTAAAAAGAACTCATTATTGCTTTGAAGGATTTAAAATGAACATGTGTTTTTCGTACCTTGTAATATTTTTTGCAAAGTAGTGTCATTTAAAAAGGCGTATGCGTTTCTCTTATGCTTCATGGTGATCTTGAGAATCAAAAGTCTTTTTGGTGACACTAAGTTGCATAAAGGATTGCCTCCACATTTCATTTTGGGAATTAAAATTGAACCAAATATGCAAGTGTGAGTAAACTTGTTGTGAGTGTTCTCCCTTTATTTCTAAATGAAGTTTGATTGAACTATGGATAAGTTTATTTGCTTTTGTTTATCTTAGAGGGCTTGCCTTATGGGAAAAAGTACTCACCCAAGGGAACGACCCAATCGGGAACACGCTAAAGCCAAGCGACTTTTAACCGATATATAAGTGTGGATTCTTGAGGAAAGTTCAAAAATCACGAGGATTATTCCGATGAGATGGACTCTTGCTGACGTTGGATAATCCCCCACGAACAGAATGCCCGAATTAAAACCCTTTGTTTAGAAAAGGCCAAATCCTTGTCTATTTTGTTGGTGCAAAAGGTCATGTCCTTTGAAGCCGTCCCACATTATACATGCGGTTTTGTTGTAGAAATTGAAAGTATGCCATGGGAGATTCATGGGTACTAATGGTTGGCTGACCCAAGAAGTGTGTGTCATGGAGGGGAGCCAGTATGGTCAAGCATTTAGCCATCCGCACAAAATATGCGCAGCTGGATTCATCCAAGTGGGAACCCAAAAAAATATTGTCTCATCATCCTAGGGTTGTAAAAAGTGCTTGGAAGTGAAGAACACATTGCTTGGTCCTCAAAACATTTGGAAACAAACATATACAAAGAGCTTTGAATTTCAAACCCCTTGGAGGAAACAAATACCTTTTGACGAATTTAAGCACTCTTGTTTTCCCTAGGGATCATATCCTTAGAGGTTTCTAAGTGCTTGGATTCTATCATCATTTGTTTTCAACAAGGTTAAACATAGGAGACTTTTGCCCTATTTTCCATGATTTCCAAATAATGGACCTTGTGGGATGAAAACAAAAGTGGGACATTAGACATATAGTTTGAAACATAATCAAGCAAGTGCCTTTGCTAAAAAGAATTCATTAAGCCAATATAAAGGACAAATTGAACCTCATATGTGTTGTTCCAAATGATTTCCCGAAAGTTCAAGATTCCAAAACCAAGGTTCAAAAGGATAATTTTAAAATCCTGTGAACAACGCCTTGAAATTCTCCTTGAAGTCAAAGAAAGACTAGTATACAACTTCTATAAAAAGGCTTCAAGGAATAATCCAACTTTGTATGTGTTCTACTATCAACAAAATCACGAACTCTTTGAAAGGTTTGCTTTCCTCACATAGAAAGTCTAGCATGTTCTTCAACAATGAGGTTTTGTAAGAAGGAGTTGTGTCTAGGTCAAGGTCCAAGATCAAAGTCATCATCCCCATCCGTCTTTCCATCAATAAAATCTCATCCCATCAACAAACTTCTTGAGAACTCTAGAAAAATCACTCATGCTAAACTTAAAGGGATAAATCAACATCACCCTATCTTGGCTTAACACACCTAGCCAAAATAGTCAAATCTCTTGGACGAATTCACCTTTAGGATAATGCAACTTCCTAAGGTTTAATAGTTCACAATCACATTGGCTTAACACACTTAGCCAATTCATCTAATTGTGCAAGTTCCCCTAGGATAACACAACTTCCTAGGGACTACAACTTCACTACAATCTTGTTTGACTTAATGCATCTATTCAAATTATCACAATCAATCCAAGTCCTAAACAGTTTAGCATAACCCTTCAAAAGTTCTCCAAAAGGTTTCACTCGCTCGCTTCATCCATTTATCCCATCATCATTACCACCCTCTTTGATCTTTGACTTCACTAGTTCTTCTCTTTTGAGCCTAAAAGGTTAGGATCAAATGATTCCTATTTTTTATGGTCTAAACAAGATCACAATACAAGAAGAACATGGAAAATATCAGCAAAATATCAACTTCCATTGACATGAGTCAAGTAACCTCCGAAATAAACCTTGCAGGATCAAGCAATCCCCCGAGTAACTCTCCTCTACCATCACAAAATCCTCAAGAGGAGAGCTATGAAGAGGACATCACAAATGAAGACATGGGGATGACACAATCTGAAATGATAAAAATGGTTCAAAATCCAAAGAACCATAAAATTGTCAGTGCCATGTTCAAATACTTAAGCACGTTAGTGGAAGGAGGGGTCCAATTCCCTTCTGACCTTGACGCAGGCACTAGTATGGATGTGCCTCTTACAAATGCATCCCCAATGTCAAATGTCGATCAAGAAATGCCTCACACCACCTTGGCCATCACACCAACCTCACCGAATGTAAACAAGGGGAGTGCCATGTTTCGAGAGTTACAAAAGCATCGCCTTGTGACCAACAAAGAGGTGGCTGTCAATACCACATTGGATAATCCTGTCCTGGTGAATCCATCAGACCCATACATCCCGCTCACCTTTCATAATCCCACCGGATCATCTTCATTCCATGCTACACCAGCATGTCAACCAAACATATAAAATTCTCTACCACAAGGAGAAGGTAGTTTGTTTGGAACAACCGATGTTGCTGATCCTTTTTCTTTCCAAGGTAGCATACTGTCTCTTCCCCCATTTCCATTCACAACCACATCAGCTCTCAGATTGGGTTTTCCTCCCCTAAACATTGATAGTTTCTCAGATCTGAGCAATGTGAATATCACATCGAATTCCCTTTTTTTTCCCACAACATCATAGCAACAAGTGGCAACCATTCAAGCCACTACGACAAATACATCAATTGGTCTTCAAATATCCCAAAGCATACCTTCTCAAGGACCGAGCATCTCAACTATCCCTCCAACAACCCAAATCCCAACCACCACCATAACCCTTTCACCTGTCACAACGATTGGCATTATTCCCGTTCCACCACTAATCCCACCAAAAGCTAACATGGAAAATTCATTCACCACTCTAATCCAAACCATTCAAAAGGCCAACCAACAGAGGATACTCAAACAAAAGCAACAAGCTCAAGCACAAGCCCAAGCTCAAGCTCAAGCACAAGCCCAACAACAAGCATAAGTACAATACCAAATGCAACTGCAAGCAATCCATCTACAAGCATACCAACAAGCCCTGCAAGACTTTCAGGCACAACAACAAGCCAAACAACAAGCTTTGTTGGTGCAATAGCAGCTCAACCAACAACAAGCTTTGTTGGCGCAATAGCAGCTAGACCAACAATAAGCTTTGTTAGCACAACAGCAGCTTGACCAACAACAGGCTTCATGGGAACAACAACAAATGGACCAACAACAAGTGTTGTTGGAACAACAACAGTAAGATCAACAACAAGTGTTGTTGACACAAATGTAGGCATACCAACAAGCCTTGAACGCATAGCAGAGCTTGTAGTAAATGCCCACTAGTACTCCTCTCACCCATCAAACACCTCAAAACACGTTCATTCCACCTCCTGATCCAAACAAAGATGTTGCAACACAAATCAAACTGCTCTCGTAGCAAGTGTTGGACTTACAAGCAGGAAAAAAAATAAGAACACTGGGCAACTTGTATCCTTATCCTTTCGACAGAAGTCTCACCATGGTACCGTTCTCAAAGGGATTCGAGATCCCTAAATTTGACAAGTATAATAGAATAGGTAACCCTGAAAACCACATCAGGGAATTTCAGGTGCATTGCATGGAGGTCGCATACGATGACACATATCTAATGCGACTATTCCCCCAAAGTCTAACTGGTCCAAACATGGAATGATTTTCTCGCCTACCCATGGGCATTAAAACGTTCGAGGAAATCGTGGAAGCTTTCCTTAAGAATTACGCTTTCAACATGGGTGCGGATGTTAGTTTGTAAGAGCTATCAACACTCAAACAAAGAAAAGGAGAGTTATTCGCATCCTTCTTGCAAATATGGCAATCCAAGGCCAATCAGAGTAAGTGGACCATGCCAGAAGAACAACAAGTTTGCACCATCATATCCAATCTAGATGAAAACTTGGCATTCTACTTGAAAATGCAATGCATCACATCATACGATCAACTAATCCCAAAGGCACTCAACATCGAAAGAGCCCTTACTGCGTGAGGAGGTGCATCAATATTCACTCCACCATAGGATAACCGCCCGTCCAATAACTATAATGATAAACCCCGAACATGGTCGAGGAACAAAAATATCACAAACGACGGTGTAGTCAATGCTAAAGTGGTCATCAGTGCCCCTAAGCACAACATCCAAACCCATCATCAACCGCAAAATCATAATCACAATAATGTGTAGACTAACGCGGTAGTAGCGTACAACAACCACTTCCCACCAATCAAATCAATAACTTGGGAAATCAAGGAGGACCAGCTCCCCGAGGCAAATATCCCCCCAAGCGGAAGTTCATGGTTTTTGGGGAATCAATTAAGTCCATAATGAAAAAATTGGTCAAAGAGAATCTAATCAAAGTCTCTAACTCTGAGCAACACACGAAACCCATGACCAAACTGCCATGGTATAATGAAAATCTCCTTTGTGACTTTCACAAGATCAAAGGGCATACAACTGCTAATTGCATGAGACTGAAAACATCATCCAAGACCTCATCGAGGATAAGATTTGATGAGCCCAGTGTTTGGCACATCTAGATCATACTTTTACAAACACTTTTATGCTTTTTCATTATGCTAAAACAAACATTTGGTGCTGATTATGGGATAAAACACAAAAAATTTATGCTTAATGTAATAAGTATATTACACTAAGTCTTCCATGGTTATTACTTTAAATGTTTTATTAGTTTGATGAATGCCTTAGTAAACCTTGTGTGATGACAAACCTCCTGCAGCCCCTACTATTGAACTTCTTGCAGCCACACCTGGAATAATGTTTGCTTTAGATTAATGCTTAAATAGATGTATAAATAAAATGATGAATCATCTTAAATTTTGAACGTGTTGAGCTAACTCTCTATCTCAAGAATAGTAGGTAGGATATTTTGTAGGTACCACGATTGGAGGAAGGAATTCAATTCCCACTCATGGGTAAAAGACCAGATCAATGAAGACCGGTTCTGCTGCTGAAGAATAGGGAGTCATTTCAACTCATCTGCCATACAAGAGGAGTGTTTCAGAAATCTAGCTCAGGCATCTTGATGGCGCATAAATCTAGGATGATGGCACTTTAAGATTGATAAACTGATTTGACTCAGTTCTTTCATTTCTATCCATCGCTTTGCTAAGTTAGTTGAATGTAATAAAGGTCTCTCGATTTATAAGGGAAGGTTAGTTAGTAGTTAGATTTAGTTTTCAATAAATAGCTCATTCTCCTTCAGAGAATGGGCTAGAGGATTGTTGTGTAAACATATTTTCAGTTTCAGAAATACAGTCAAGAGAGATTGTGTGCTATGTATTGTTTTACCTTGAATCAATAAAGTTCATGAAGTTTTTCACCTAATCTATTGTCTACTTTTGGCATTACCTAAGGGGGCCCACTTAGGGAATTTCCTATACTTTCATTCTGTAAGTTAGGATAGTTGCATTTTCTTTCATAAAAGTTAATGTGTCTATTCCTGCAACTGGCAGAAACACAGAGCTGCCAACTGTTCCTGCAGCCACTAGATGCAGAGTAGTTTTATCTTTCAGTTTTTCATTTCCAAAGCAAGTTATTCAGTAAAGTTATCCCAATAATTAGAATTCTAGTATAAAGCATCTTAGGAAATCATGCATGTCTAGAAAGATGATTAGTGCATATATTGTGCTAACCCATTTCAAGTTTACGTCCTCGGGTTGATAATTAAATGAGGTTCTTTAGCAGATTATGGTTGTTGGTTGTGATGATCAATCCCTAAGTAGAGGAATTCATATTCCTAGTTATTAAGCTAATTAAAGAACACCACATTTTTGCTGCCATTGTTGGGGATGGTGTCAAACTAAAGACCTATTGCGGGCATGCTAGTAGGTAGCTTGAAGTTTTTATTCCTAGAGTTTAGATCAAAATTCACTATTCTAGCATTATTCCATAGTTAGATTTGCTTCTTACTATATGCTTAGAATAAGAGACCAATTTGGAATATTCCTTCCTAGAGGTTTAGATATCCAAGAAAAAGACCCAGAGATTGACCCATAAATTGTCCCAGAAGAACCATATTTGGATGCTGGTCAGGACCTAGTCACTTCATCTTCTTCTTCCTCGAAGATTAGTTTGAACCTATTTGATGAGCCTGATAATCTTGATTTTCTCACAGCACGGTTGAATAACCTGCACACTTTCAATAACCAGCACCCCCATAATAATCCACTTGCCCTTGTTGTCTACTAGCCAGGAGCTAACCCAAGACCACCACCAAGGATGGCAAGGCCTACTTTTCCATTTCCACTCCTTGACTTGCATGACAATAATAATCTCAAAAATATCCCTGCCTCATTGCTTTCAAAATTCTATGGCCTTATTACAGAAGACCCTCATACCTTCTTGTTTGAGTTTGACATCCTATGTAGGAGTTATGATTATACTACTGAATCCCATAAGATGAAATTATTCCCTTCTACTTTAAAGGAGTCAGCCTTTAAATGGTTCATGGGATTAGGGGGCAATGCAGCAGCCACTTGGGGTGAATTGAAGGAGTTGTTCTTACGGAAGTATAAAGAGTATTGTAGGGGAAATGATATGAGAGGAGATGAAATCTTCAAGATGTCACAAAAGGAGGATGAAACCTTGGAGGACTATGTATCCAGGTTTTTGTTCAGTGTGCAGAAAAACACTTAGCACCAGCTAAATGAGGAGTCTAAAAAACTTCTATTTCTAAGAGGAGTCAATGATACTTGCATGGAAGCACTGGACCTCATGGTTGGAGGAAATATCACCCAAAGTAATCGGGATGACATTAAGAAGATCTATCTCAATTACTCTAGGGCAAATGTGAAGAAAGGCAAGGGGTTTCGACCCTCTATTGCAAAAGGAAGTGGTTTAGGCATATCAATAGGAGAACTCAATAATCTTTTATCTGACTTCAAGCAAGATATTATAAATGATGTGGCTACTCAATTGGACATCATGCAAGCTAGAAGGAAGAAAAGAAAAATCTGATGCGATGTTGGTTGAATATTGCTCTCACTGCAGACAGAGGATGAAGGACTATAGATGCAAAGCAGTGGCCAATTTGGAGGTGCAGCATCTTCCTACTGAGTTCAAATCCATTGAAGGAGAGGAAGAAGTGTTCTTTGTTGCTCAACGCAAGCCATGGGCCCCAAGACAAGGTATGCCTTAGGAACCCTTGCAAAATTTTGGTTCATATAATAATCAATGGTAGAACCAGTACCCTTCAAATTATGGACCGTATTCTCAACCTCAATGGAATAATCCTTGGCCAAATGCTCAACAAAACCATTGGCAACCCCCATAAGGGAACTGAAAGTTATCACAACAAAATCAATGGCAACCTCCACAAGGGAATTGGTAGTCATCTAACCAATGGAGAGTAGGCCAGCAATGGTCAAATCCACCCACTGGTTTCTTGCAGCAACCCCAGCAACAGTCAATTATTCCACCTCTTGTAGCCAATCAAAGCTAGAATCCAAAGCCAACCCAACTGCTTGCTCAAGCAGCACCCAATCCAAATAACCAGTGTCAGCAGCAGCAATAGCAACAATTTTATTTTATTGATCCTAATAATCAACCTGCCTATGCTCTCAACCTGAATAATATCAACTTACGTTCAGGAACTGTGTTGCCCACACCATCTCCTCCCATAATTTCAGAATTACCATCTGAGGAGATTGAGCAAGAAGAAGATGCCAATGGCCTAGTCCAATCCAATGAGCCAATTCAGACTCCATCATTACCTAAGGTATCCAATGCACCGTCACCTCCTTTCCCACAAAGGTTGGAAGGTGAAATTGTGAAAAAGCAGGAAGAGCCTACCTTTGACATTCTTGACCAACTAAAGCACATATGTGTCAAAATTCCTTTGTTTTAAGCAATTAAGGAAGTACCTATTTACAATAAGGCCATCAAAGAAGCATGTCTAAAGAAGCCGGGTAGGAAGAAGAAAGACCCTCAGACTATTCATGTTTTAGGTCAACTCTCTGATTTGATGCTAGGGAAGCTTACCATCCCAAAATATTCAGACCCTGGTAGCCCTGTTGTTGAAATTAATATTAATGGGATTCAAATTAAGAATACTTTAGTAGATCTTGGAGTTGCTATCAATGTCATGACCAAAGACCTTGTGCTTAAACTGAGTATTTCTGATCTAAGACCTACACCTACAGTCTTGGAACTTGTTGATAGTTCAACTGTCAAACCTGATAGAGTAGTGGAAGACTTAGTTGTCACCCTAGATTTGTGGGAATAGCCTGTTGATTTTATGATTTTGTCTCCAAAAGCATCATTAGGAGGTTATCCTGTAATTCTAGGAAAGTCGTGGTTAGCCACTACAGATGCTTATATTGGATGTAGGACTGGTAACATGACAATATCTGATGGGTATAACACAAAGAAGCTTACCCTCTATTCACCAGCTCAGCTTCAACTTCAGTCTAGACAGGTCGTTTGGCCTAATTTGGGAGAAGAAGAGGAAGTGAATTCAGTGGTCAGTCTCATGATGATTACCAGAGAGCCTTTCATTACACAACAAGAAGAGGAAGATATATTGTCCAATATCCTACTGAATAAATATGGTACCGAATATCCTCATTGTGAAAAAAATCCTTGCACCTTATAGACCATTTTCCCTCCGACCACATCAGCTCATTATCCTGCAGCAACTGACGTTTGCATACATTACTGCCCAATGAAGTAGACATGTCTTTTTTGTCTGAAGTATCCATGCTTGAATTGACTTCCCAAGTAGAAGTAGCTGCAGGGAAAACTTTGAACATCAACAATAAACTTACCAGTAAGCAACAAGAATCAATGGTCAAAATGCTTACTACCCATAAACCTGCTTTTGCATGGGATTATAGTGACATAAAAGGACTAGATCCAAAGCTATGTACACACCAAATTTTCATCAACAATGAGTTCAAATCTGTTAGACAGCCCCAGAGGACAATCAACCCAGCTTTGAGAGAAATTGTTAAAGAAGAATTACAGAAGATGTTGAATGCTGGCTTTATCTACCCAATCTCGGATAGCCAATGGGTCTCCCCATTGGTTATCGTTCCTAAGAAAGGAGGAAAATGGAGAGTGTGTGTAGATTATAGAGAGCTCAACTCTGCAACAAAGAAGGATTACTTTCCTCTTCCCTTCATTGATCAAGTACTAGATAATTTATCAGGGAAAAAATATTTCTCTTTCCTTCATGGCTTCAGTGGATACAATCAAATCAAGATTGCTCTAGAGGATTAGGAAAATACTACTTTTACATGCCCTTGGGGGACATTTTCCTACTCTGTTCTGCCTTTTGGTCTTTGCAATGCAGCTGCAACTTTTCAGAGAGCTATAATAAGTATTTTCTTAGATATCTCATATGACTGCATGGAGATATACATGGATGATTTTACTGTTTATGGTGCAACATTTAAGGAAGCACATGACAACTTGAAAAAGGTACAACAAAGGTGTAAAGATCATAACTTGTCACTAAATAGCCAGAAGTGCTTCATGATGATGCAAGAAGGAATAGTGTTTGGTCACTATATTTCTGTTGTAGGGATATAGGTTGACTCTTCTAAGATTGAAGTCATCTCTAATCTTCCCTTTCCTACCAAACAAAAGGAACTAAGAAGCTTTTTGGGACATGTTGGATACTATAGAAGATTCATCAAAGATTTCAGTCAAATAGTAGCCCCTCTATACAGTTTGTTGAAGAAAGATGCAAATTTTGCCTAGACAGAGGAATGTGAAAAAGCATTCCTTGATCTGAAAATTGCACTTACACAAGCACCTGTGTTAAAAGGACCTGATTGGTCACTTTCATTCCACATTCATACTAATGCGTCAGATTATGCTATTGGTGCTATCTTAGGACAAAAGGGCGGTTCAACTAAACATGCACTATATTACATCAGCAAGAACTTGCAAGGAGCTGAGGTCAACTACACTGTTACAGAAAATGAAATTTTAGCAATCATTTATGCCCTCAACAAATTCAGGCATTATATAACAGGCTATTAAATATTTTTCCACACTGATCATGCAGCAATCAGGTATCTTATGAATAAAAGCTCAATAACTGGAAGACTGGCAAGGTGGTTGTTGCTCATGCAGGAATTTGACATTACAATAGTGGACAAGCCAAGTAAAGCCAATGTGGTTGTTGATTTCCTGTCTAAGATTCAAAGACAAGATAACTCTGCACTTATTGAGGATTCCTTTCTTGATGAGCATTTGTTTGCAATCAAGGTTATTCACCCATGGTATGCGGATATAGCAAATTATCTTGCTGCAGGAAGAACTCCTCCTCAATTCTCTCCTAAGGAAAAGCGATTATTAGTAGAGAAAAGTTTTAACTTTTCTTGGATTACAGATTGCATGTTTTATACAAGGCCAGATCAAGTTATGAGGAGATTTGTACGAGAGGAAGATACTCATGATATACTGCATGCAAGTCATGATGAGCCGTGTGGTGGGAATTTTTTTGCAAAAAGGACAGCAATGAAAATCTTAAACACTGGTTATTATTGGCCAACTCTTCATAGAGATGCAGCCAAATACACTAGGAGATGTGATAGATGCCAAATGATGGGAAGGCCAACCAGATTAGACGAGATGTCTATATTTCCACAAGTGATTGTTACCCCCTTTGACAAATGGGGACTATATTTTGTAGGACCAATTGATCCGCCTTCAAATGGTAAGTCTTATATCTTTGTATGCACAGATTATGTGACAAATTGGGTAGAACCTAAACCTATGAAACATGCTAGGGATAATAAAGTAGCAAAATTCCTCTATGAGGAAATATTCACCAGATTTGGTGTCCCTAAGGAGATAGTGACAGATCAGGGGACACAATTTACCTTTACTCTAATTACAACCTTAGTCAATGAATATAACATAAGGCACAACAAATCAACTCCTTATCATCCATAGGCTAATGGTCAAGTGGAGATCACCAACAGGGATATAAAGATCATTTTGACTAAGACTGTAGATTTGCATAGAAAGGACTGGACTGGAAGATTACTAGAAGCTATATGGGCCTATTGAACTACATGGAAGACTGCTACAAGATATACACCCTTTGAAATGGTGTATGGTAAAACAGTTGTGATGCCAATAGAGTTTGAACATAAGGCTCTAAGAATGGCATTGGAAATGGACATGGACTTAACAACTGCACAAAATGAAAGAATCATGCAGCTCAATGCATTGGATGAGCTTCGGAAAAATGCGCTGCACCACACTGAGATAATACAAAATCAGAGAATAAAATGGCATGATAAGTACATTAAGGAAAAGAAATTCAAAGAAGGAGATTGGGCTCTGTTATATGACTCATGGTATAAGGACAATTAAGGAAAACTATAGACTAGATGGTTGGGTCCGTATGAGATAGAGGAAGTATTCACAAATGGTGTTGTATAATTGAGGACCATTGATGAGGTCCGATTCAAGCTATTAGTCAATGGGCATCGTCTCAAGCTCTACTATAAGCCCATTGACAAGGAAGAATTTTTGAGCCAGTTCAAATTTTTGTAGGAAACAGTTGATCCTACAGCCAAAGGAACAGAATTATCACTCGATTCCCTAGGCCAGGCATAAAAGTACATAAAACTGTCACAATAAAGGGATCATCCACTTGGATCCCCATTCCATTCACTCACTCCATTTGTAATCCATCCACTCATACTCTTTCTTCCACCTCATCCACCTGTCATTCTCCATACCATCCACGTTTCTACAGATCACATTTTTCAATGAAGAAGTGAAGTCACATCAGGTAATTACGGCAGTTCCATCCAAGTGAGTTCCACTTCACTTTAAGATTGCTTAGTTGTTTTATTTATTACATTTATTTCAGTATTAATTAATGCAAACTACATTCCTATATGGTTGTCATCCCTTTCGGCCTTTCCGCACAATTGGGCACATTTTTCCATTTTATATCTTTGTGCCACATCATTGTTTCCGCCGCTAAAAGGCCTTGTCACCTCCATTATCACTGTCATTTTGGCATGAGCTTCGGATATTTGAAAATCTCCAATTAATGAATTGAACACCATACCTCCTGCAATAATGAACCTAAATATATTTTACTTATCTATGATTACTTTCTCCTTCAAAGAGATTGAATGTTTGAATTCTTTTTCCTATATTTTCTGTATCTTTTGAAGAGGGGTTCAAAAGTTTCGATTGAGGGGAGGAAAGTGTTGTAGAGTTGGGTTGCAAGAAGTTTTGGTTGTGTAAGTTTGGAAAAAGCCAGGTGATCATTGCCTAAAGGGTTAGATTACAGAAAACTAAGGAGATGGGAGGTCAGCTGATTCAACATGAGCCTACAGATCATAACATCCTGCTGCAGGATGTGTCGCATGTGCCGCCATTTAGGCAATATGGGTGGCTTAATTACTTCCTGAAGCTTGAAAAATTTGATGTAGATGTTGCATAGGAATTTACAAGGATATTTCAAGAAGGAGAAGCAAAAGTTAGAGGTGTAACAGTGAATGCATCAATTGACAGAATTGCTGAGATAACGGGATTACCTCAAGTCAGAGAAACATTTCCTCGAGGAAGGGATGCAAAAAGCACCAGGGCAGAGTTTACTCGGCCAAATGACCCTCCACTACGGGTAGATAAGCAAGGTGCACAAAGGTTGAGTCTGGCATAGGACTGGGTGTCATGGGCGGGATACATAATCAAATACATAACCTGTGAAGGTAGGTTTTCAGTCCTGCATTCTCATCACTTCAAACTTTTGTCCCATTTATGCCATGGATTGTTGATGAATGTTCCCAAATTCCTTTACAATTTGTTATCTAATAGCGCTACTGAATTTAGAAAGGGTAGGGTTAACTCCGTATCCCACCACTGCCTTATTAAATTACTTGTTGAACAATCTGTTCAAGATACATCAGGGATGACCTGGGAGGAATTCATTGTCAATTTTAATCCCAAAATTCAAAATGTTGGACCTAGAGGGGAACCTCTTATCTTCAAGCGATGAACCTCCCAATCCATAGGTCATTCCTCTGCCACTATGTCCCCTACTCAGGAATCATCCAATTCACAAGATGACATTCCTCTTTCTGAAAAAACCCCTATCAAAAATCCTGAGTCTTCTTCCAATATTAAGAAAGGGAAGTCACCCATTGTGGCAACCCCTAAGCCTACAAAAAGGAAATGAAATGAAAACCTCTTTGTTTCTATGGCAAAGCCCTCAAAGAAGCATAAGACAATTCCTACTCCCATAAGAAGGAGTTCTAGACTCCAGAACCAGGAAGCTCAACAATCACTTGATGCTACTCCTGCCGAACCACCAACCTCAAAACCTTCCAGTCCAATACTAGAAGTGGAGAAACCTGTTGTTGTGGAGACCATAGGTACACCTGAAGGAGTGGGCCTAGATGAATTGGTTACCATTGCAGAGCAGATGCGGGAATGTATGACAAGACAGCTCCAGGAAGAAGTAGGAAATGATGAGCAGGAAGAGATAGCAGTTGTGATTCCATTAGAAGAAGAGGGTGACAGCATTGGCATGACTAATGAGATTCCTACTGCTCAGGAAGATTAGGAAGGTCGGCAATAGGAAGGTAATTCAGGGCAGGAAAATTTTGAACCATCCAATAATACAGAGATAATTGGAGAAGAGGAACAAAGAAAGGTGGATATAACTGAAGTAATACAAGGATCACCTGCAGTAAGCTACAATCATAGACCTCCTCTCCATGTCATGAACTTTATTGTAGGGATGGCATGTTTTGAAGAACTATAGCATCAGCAAACTACTTATGCACTTGAAATTGAGAGATTACAAAGAATAATCCAGAACAAGAATCTGGAAATTGCTAACTTAAATAACACTCTCAACCAGGTGGTAGAGCTTATTCCACGTCTGATGTAGTGTCGAGCACCTTCGCCTGTTTATGAAATGTATCTCAAAGATTTGTGTTTAAACTTCCAACTTATTAGAATTTGGAAAGGTAAAAATCCTTCATTAGATATCCCAGAAGAATTTTATGAGGCATATAGAGATTCACCTCTGCACATCAGGAATCTCCTGTGTGAATTTTATCTGCATAATTTGGCTATACCACAAGATAAAGATTGGAACCCCTTGTGTTATGTTGGCGATATTCATATCAGCGCTTTGATCTCTTGGATCACCAATGAGATAAGCAGGGGGAAACAATTTGATAGTCATCAGCATGATGAAGTCAATATAACGTTATTAGTGAGGAATGAATCAAAGAATGGAATGGGTATCTACTTTGATTGGAAGAAATTATGGAGAGATGAAAGAGTCAGGCCATTGATTGAGCCTTTGAGGCAAAAAATATTTTCTCAGTATTCCCAGATAATAAACAATGATCTCGGTGTTGCAAACCCGCACATTCAAACAAGATGGGAACATCTTCCATTCCAATTAAAAAGAGAAGAACCACATGCTCCTAATACCTTGTATGCAGCAACCAGAAGGGCAGAGAGATACATGAGGAATGCCAGGACAAAAAGAGAGAATTGGTTGCCCTTGGTTATGCAGCCACCTATTCTCCTATGGCCATTACTGTCTATGCAAAGGGAGAACAGCATATATAACAGGAGTTCTGAGGATAACATATGGCAAAGGATGGAGGCAATGTGAGCTCACTTCTGGAGTTTCCAGCATGGAGAGTGTGGACAGCAGTAGAATGCTGATTTAAGAGAATTTGCCAGGAGAAGGAATGCTAGATTTGTTGAAGGGTCCAACAAATAGTCGGTTGAGGGGAATGACAAACCCAGTTTTTGGCACATCTAGATCATACTTTTACAAACACTTTTATGCTTTTTCATTATGTTAAAACAAACATTTGTTGCTGATTATGGGATAAAACACAAAATTTTCATGCTTAATGTAATAAGTATATTACACTAAGTCTTCCATGGTTATTACTTTAAATGTTTTATTAGTTTGATGAATGCCTTAGTAAACCTTATGTGATGACAAACCTCCTGCAGCCCCTACTGTTGAACTTCCTGCAGCCACGCCTGAAATAATGTTTGCTTTAGATTAATGATTAAATAGATGTATAAATAAAATGATGAATCGTCTTAAATGTTGAACATGTTGAGCTAACTCTCTATGTCGAGAATAGCCGACAGGATATTTTGCAGGTACCACGATTGGAGGAAGGAATTCAATTCCCACTCGTAGGTAAAAGACCAGATCAATGAAGACTGGTTCTGCTGCTGAAGAATAGGGAGTCATTTCGACTCATCCGCCATACAAGAGGAGTGTTTCATAAATCTAGCTCAGGGATCTTGATGGTGTATAAATCCAGGATGATGGCACTTTAAGACTAATAAACTGATTTGACTCAGTTCTTTCATTTCTATCCATCGCTTTGCTAAGTTAGTTGAATGTAATAAAGGCCTCTCAATTTGTAAGGGAAGGTTAGTTAGCAGTTAGATTTAGTTTTCAATAAATAGCCCATTCTCCTTCAGAGAATGGGCTAGAGGATTGCTGTGTAAACATATTTTCAGTTTTAAAATACAGTCAAGAGAGATTTCGTGTTATGTATTGTTTTACCTTGAATCAATAAGGTTCATGAAGTTTTTCGCCTAATCTATTGTCTACTTTTGTCATTACCTAAGGGGGCCCACTTAGGGAATTACCTATAATTTCATTCAGTAAGTTAGGATAGTTGCATTTTCTTTCATAAAAGTTAATGTGTTTGTTCCTGCAGCTGGTAGAAACACAGAGCTGCCAACTGGGCCTGCAGCCACTAGATGCAAAGTAGTTTTATCTTTCAGTTTTTCATTTCCAAAGCAAGTTATTTAGTAAAGTTATCCCAGTAATTAGAATTCTAGTATAAAGCATCTTAGGAAATCATGCATGTCTGGAAAGGTGATTAGTGCATATATTGTGCTAACCCGTTTCAAGTTTACGTCCTCAGGTTGATAATTAAATGAGGTTCTTTAGCAAATTATGGCTACTGGTTGTGATGTTCAATCCCTAAGTAGAGGAATTCATATTCCTAGTTATTAAGCTGATTAAAGAACACTACAAGATTATCAATATCGAGGAGCCAGCCGAAAACCAAGATCTGAAAAATATACACAAATCCGATGCCGAACCATAATCAAGGAAACAATCAAGGGAACAATAAAGGCAAGCAAAAATATGCTAGTGCTAATCTAGTGTATGAGGAGATAGTCGGATGTGTCGATGAAATGGTCACAATCATTAATATCAAAGGATCCAACAATGACTGTGGAGTCACCACAAGTGGCAGAAAGGTCACCACTACAGGGGCACTAGCTAAGACCCCCATTTCTAATAAAAAGGTCATCCCCTATGACTATAATGTCATTGACCAACTGAAGAGAACCCCCGCCCAAATCTCCATCATGGAATTATTGAAAATTTCCACCGCCCATAGGAATATCCTTGATGAAGCATTAGCGGCGTCCACTATCTTTGCCATCCTTGACACAGAGCAGTTTCAAGCTATGGCTGGTAATATCGTTACCCCAAATCTCCTTGCATTCTCTAACCAAGATTTTCCCCCTGTAGCTATCTCATAACCGCACACTTCACCTCCAAGTGCTAGTCCATAAAAAGAAAGTTAAAAGAGTCCTGGTAGATGGAGGTGCAGGCCTTAACATCTGTTCTCTAAAACTTATAAAGAAATTGGGATTCGCCAAGGATTCCATCAATAAGAACACGAGCATCACAATAAGGGTGTATGATGATCAAGAAAGAGTGTCCTAGGGCACTATCAAAACCCCCATCCAAGTGGGACCAACAACCATGGAAACCACCTGTCAGATCCTTGACCTCGACCTACCATATAACATCCTCCTGGGATGTCCGTGGATCCACGGAATGAAGGCGGTGGCCTTGACATATCACCAATATATCAAGTTCTCACACCAAAATGAGGAATTCACTATATATGGGGATCCTGAACCCTTCGCCTACTGCAAAAACTTGGAAACCAAGTTTTATAAAATCCCCCAAGTACTGAAAAATGATGAAGACCCGTCCACTTCATTCATCGACCCAGCCAACCTCGCTTCCACCTTTGTGACAGAGACACCCGCCATCCCTGACATATTCGACATCAAGAACATGATCTAAGACAATAGATGCGGTGACTACAAAATGAAAAGGAATGCATTTGTTGTAGGAGAGTTACCACAATCTCCTAGGTCACATGGACAACCTCAATCAACTAAAATACCCATCCACACCCTTAGGCCAGATCCTTCTGGATTTCACCACTGGGGAGATCTAAGTCAGGAAAGTGTTGACGAAGAAGATATTGCAAGTTCAATATACCATGATGTGGAACCTATACCCACCTTACCAATGGAGGAAACCAATAGAGGGCTAAAAATGATGCTTGGTATGGGCTATAACAAGAATGAAAGCCTTGGATAGAACAGTGATGGACGTCTAAAGACCATCATTGCAGAAAGAAGAATGCGAAACCTTGGCCTCGACTATACTCCTCTGAGTATAACCGTGCATGGCAGAGGTGCTCCCAGTAGGGCAGTCAGGTCCTCTCCTCAAGTTTCGGCAACCAACTTTAGATTACCCGTATCCACAGGCCTCCCACTTGACAACTTCACGTTTGACATAACCGAGGTCTGTAGTAGTAGTGACAATGATGACACCATAGCTAGCCTTCCCATGCTTTTTGAGGATTCTGCCTTACTTATGATTAGTGCCTCACCCACTAAGTCAAACCAACAAACCCACCAAATTACCTTAACATACCCTCAACTCATCGATCATGACCAACGAGGACCGTCGATTCTAGACTCATTCAAAAATGATGAGGCGCTCTCAAAATTCATGGGACTAAGGGATACAGTTCTATGTGGGGATCACAAAGCAGGCTTCAACATCACATTAGACACCCAGGCATATTATGGGGAGACAATTGATTCCTTCAGTCGCAAAAGGAAAATATTGAGAATCAGCTCAGGGTTATTGAGTGAAAACCACACTATGGCGCTCTCTAACCACAAAACAGTAAAAATAAAGGATGCATCCAATGGCGAAAACCTCTCTGAGGCGTTGGAGGATGAAGGATTCAATCTTCCCCCTACTGCTCTACATCAAGAAAAGTCAACAGTCCTGGCAGAGCAGTGCAATCCTATCAACCTAGGAACGGAAACAGAACCGCAAATCACTTTCTATGTTGAGTCTCTCCTAACAGAGGAACAAGAACTGCTAGCGGCATTTCTGAAAGAAAGAAAGGTAAACTTTGCATGGACCTATGTTGACATGCTAGGTCTAGATCCGGTAGTGGTTCATCATTTGGTTGTTTACCCTGGAGCGAAACGAGTTAGAAAAAAGTTAAGGAAAATGCACCCTCAAATAGCTTTGCTAGTCAAGATTGAGTTACAGAAGCTCCTGGATGTTGGCTTCATACGCCTGATCGACTATCTAGAATGGATATCTAACCTTGTACCAGTCTCAAAACCGAATGGGGGCATCCACATCTACACAGACTTCAGAGACCTTAACAAAGCATGTCCTAAGGATGATTTTCCACTACCCAACATTGACATGATAGTGGACATGATGGATGGACATGAGATGCTATCCATAATGGATGGCTTCTCGGGGTATAATCGGATAATGATCGCAAAGGAAGACCAACATAAGATAGTCTTTACATGTCCTTAGGATACCTATTGTTGGAATGTGATGCCATTTGGGTTAAAGAATGCAGGAGCTACATACCAAAGAGCCATGACACTGATCTTTCACGACATGATTCACAAAACTGTCGAAAACTATGTGGATGACATATTGGCTAAATCAAAAAAGAAACAGGATCACATAGCGACTCTAAGTGCAATTTTTGATAGGCTGGAAAAATACAAGGTCAGGCTAAACCCAAAGAAATGTGTCTTTGGGGTACAATTAGGAAAGCTGCTAGGGTACATAGTTTCAATAAGAGGGATAGAGGTGGATCCTGCAAAGGTAAAAGCAATCCTTAATATGGGAGTGCTAAGAACACTAAAGCAACTCAGAGGATTACAAGGTAGACTCCAGTCCATCCGAAGATTCATAGCACAACTGGCAGATAAGCAAATTGCCTATTCACACCTACTCCACAAGGGAGTAGCATTCAGGTGGGATGACAAGTGCGAACAAAACTTCAACAAAATCAAAGAATACCTACTTGTTGATGGTGAAAATGACACATACAACGTTAAAATAGAATATTTCTACTCTATTTCTCCTGAAAAATAAAAACAACATATAGTAGCCTAACTCCCAAGGTCCTAGTAGTTGGTTCTCAACTATCTGGTGTCACTCAATCGGTTCATGCAACTGTAATATTCAAGGGGCCTGTGCTAGTAACAAAAGATTCAAGCAATGACTCATTTTACCGAACTATTTTTTAGTAAATCAATGGGGTTTCAAACAAAAGAAAAAGATGGATCATAGGGTAAACCAGTAAAAAGAACAAAACTTGTCCAGCATCCAGACATATATCTTCAACAATGAATGTTTTTCCAATCGGATCAAGAAAACCGTAAGATGACACAATCTATAGAATAATCTATACCATTGCATACATTTTAGGTGCTTAATTAACTTCACAATTACACATAACAAATACTTCAAGGATTTCAAAACAACACACATTCATTCATCATCAAGATTATAGATCGACAGACTTCAATAAATTTAATTCAATGATAATCTAACAAAATAATCCTTAAATCCGATTTCTTCTAATGACTTTCATCACATAAGAAACTAGCATGCTTCAGCACAATCACTAGCATTCAGATAGATTATAACTTATCAGCCTTATAAAGTAAAACAACTCCATTTTAACACCATATTGCGTGAACCTGTAATTTTTATTAACTATAAAGTATCTAGTACAACATATCTCAGTAATCATTGCAAAAATCTAACTCCTAATATCAGGTAAGCCAATTCTATTCTCAATTAGCCGACCCTTACAATATGATACCCAAAGGGTATTTGTAGATATACAAAACTTTGAACTCCACTTCTATGCATGCAAGAGATTTATGCATGTGAAGTTGGATCTGCAATGAACTCATCATAACTGGTGAAGACTTGCTGTAATACATCTATTTTTGGCCCATCAACCCAGCTGTCCTCAAACTTAATTCACTCCAACTCTTTTACAGCAAACCCTCTCATACCTTTTATCTTTGCCAACTCTCTTCTAGCAGCTTTTATTTCCTCCTTGACATCCATTAGTCAATCTATCATTAGATCTTCTCCATCATCTCCCTTTTGCATGAGTCCTCTAAATCTTTCATCCCATTTCTCTTTGATCTGACTCAAAGGCATGCCTTCCTTGGTTAACACATTTACATCTACAATGATAGCAATGACTACTTCCAACTCCTCAAACTATTCACTCATATTATTAACAACATTTTGGACCTCATCCCTATGTTTATACAAGAAATCTATTCTAAATCGGCGTATACGAGAGGTCTTCTCCACAAAATCCTTATTGCCCTCCTCAAAGATGGACTGTTCAAGAACAGTAGTCAAAGGCAATGTATTAATTTTCTCCAATTTCTGACTATACTCTTTATACTCCTCTTCTTGTTTCTCCATTGATTCAATATATAAATGCATTTCTCTTATTAACTCTTTAGTGCCTTTGTAAACTTCAAAACCCTCAACCAAAACCTCAACTACTTCCCGATTCAACTTGTCCACCCATTTGTCTACCATCTCCGCTTTACCCCTTACCTCCACCAAATCATCTACCTCCTTTTTGCTTAACAAAATAGGAGTCTCAATGGTCGTTACCTGTTGTTATCTCAGAGAGGAGACACTTTTCATAAATAAATGTAATTGATCCAATTGAGCCTTAAGCTCATCCTTCTTCTGCTTATCTTCTATAATTCTTGACTTGGTTGTTGAAGCCACTACATCAATCAGGTTCATCTGATGATTCCTAGTGGGCCTTCCCAAGTTGACAGTACTCAACTAATAATCTATTAGCTGCATGTCCCCTACTTCCTTTTCTGTCATTGGCATTGCACACTCAGCAAAAATCTCTCCTTTGTTTGTGAGTCTAGTAGAGTGTAGGATCTTGGCCTTCTTTTTAGGCCTCTCTTGTTCAATCCCCTTCATCATATCCTCCCAATTGAGAGGTTGTGAAGGTGTTACTGCCCTTTTCTACAGGTCCAGTGTTAACCAAGTGGGAGCACTCGGAGTAGCAGTCATCATAGAGGAAGAGGAAGCAATAGTAGTAGAAGGTGGCTGCACATTTACCTGGGGTTGAGAGTCAACCCTTCATTTCTCTTGTTGTTCTTGCACTATATGCATTTGTACAAGCCTTTCAGCCTCTTCCCTATCTTTTGTTCTTGTATCTTCTTCTCTTCTTCTTCTTTCTTCAACCTTTCTTCCTCCAATCGATCTCTCTCCAACTTTTCCCTTTACAATCTTTTCTCTTCCAGTTTTTTCTTATCTAATTTTTCCTTCTCTAGAGCTTCTTTTTCCAATTTCTCTTTCTCTAAAGCCTCTAGTCTTTCTCTCTCTAATATTTCTGCCTCCAAAGCCTTAAGCTTTTCTACCTTTGCTTCTTCTTCTCGCTGCTTCTTAACTAGCTCTTCGGCCTCTCTTTCCTTTCTTAGTCTCTCTGCTTCTTCTTTTCGGTGAGCTTCTTCTGCAAGTTTCAACTTAGCAACCAAGATTTCTTTCTCCCTCCAGTTTCATGCTTTCTCTTCTTCAAGGTCATGAATTTTTTGTATTAGTTCCAACTCGTCATTCTCCTCTTTCACCTTGAGTTCATGTTCTTGTTGCCTCTTCTATTTCTCTACTTCATCAGTTGTTTCCTTAGCTTCAATTTGTTTGGCTTTTAATTATTGTTGGTGCAGTATAACATCAGCTTGTGCCTTGGCATCAATTTCCTTTTGTTTCTCTAAGGTTGCAGCCCTTGCATCAGAATCCTTCTTCGCCTCTTCAAACAACTTACATTGATCTTCTTGTGTCAAAACCTACTCAATATCCTCCTCTAGAGGCATATTCTCTTGCATATCTTTTTCTGACTCAGTCTTATCTGAATCTGTTCCAACATCAAGAATTTCTTTTTCCACCTCTTTGCCCTTTCCAGCTTCAGCCATACTATGAAGAGCTCCCTTTTGAACTTCTTTACTCTTCTTCCTTGTAAGTGGGACTTGTGCGGATGATTCACCCAATGTAGGTGTTGAAACAGTTGATCCCTTTTGTACATCCTCTTCTTGTATTTCCTCTTCATCATCTACCACCTCAAGTTTTATCTCCAAGATGTCTGGGGGAAAGAATTCCAATGGCTCTTTAGGAGGTGTCTTCCTTTTGATCCTTTTGTATCCCTTACCATTTTTAGGGGCTGGTCCTTGAGGAGTATTGCTTCTTAGAACTAACCATTGCACACTCCTATCCAATACTATCCTTCCAATCCGCTTAATATCAATGGTTTCTTTAGCATCCCAGTCGATTGGATCCAGGCTCTTAGTGCCAATGTTCAAAGCTTCATAAGATGGATCCAATACAATTCCATCATCCACCAATGTGTCAGGAATGTTATTTTTAACACCAAGCTCTAATATGAGTGAGAGAGACAACCTTTCATAATTCTTCTTTCTTAGATCATACTCATCTTGTCGGTCACTCCAGAAGTCTTCTAAAAAATTGAAATGTTTGACAAACACTGAAGGCAACAAGGGATACACCTTACTGTTTGGATCAAAGTGCCTACGGGCTGTGTATAATCCCAATTTCAACTGTATTAGCTCACTACAAACAACTTTTTCTCCTACCAGATGCTAATAGCCATACTCACCCAACTTCATGGGGAACTTGTGACATCCTGTTTTATGCTTTATTTCAAACCGAGCATTAACTTCAAGAGCCTGATATACAAACTCCATTAGAACTATCCGGTTATTGCAGCACCTTGGAAGCAGATGTGGATGGCCTTCAAAACTAGCTAACCTAAAATATGTAAATTTAGGGTATTGAATGTACCAACATCCCCATTCAACAATGAATGCCATGGCTTCTTGACTCAACCTGTACCCTACATCTCCATTCAATTGGTTGATGACTACATATATGAATGCATCATTGACTCTTCTGAACTGAGTCTCAGAAACTTGTAGAGACAAATGGTCATAATGCTCCCACACTTTCTTCTATCCATCCAATGCTCCCATTATTCCTACTATGTTTAAACCTAGGAAGATAACCAACCTTGTTGCTACATACACAATATAAGAAGTCATAAAGAAACACTTAGTGTTTCTGATGTTAGTCAGTTGATCATGGATAGCATTGGATATGATCATAGGCCAATCAAATTGTTGGACTCCATTTAAGATTGTCTGGATGAAAGGAAACATCCACTCCCTGAACCAAAATGTATCTCTCTTCCCAAAAACTCTAGACAACATCATAATTATATATGATACCTCTTTGTAAAAATCTACCCTCTTTAGCTAGTCTGCAAGCTTGCTTAAAGATTTCTTTCCTATCTTCAACCACCTCTTGTTCAAATGAGACTTATTGGAGTCCTTATACTGTTTGTACTTCTCTAAGGCTTCTGCCTCATCCAACTGCACCAAGTTCTTAGGATCTGGGACATTGAATATACTTTGCAATGCTTGAGGAGTGAGATCAATGATCACATTGTTTTGTGAATCCATGCACTGTCTGGTAGCAGGATTGTAGGCACTTGTTGCTGTTAAGATCAACTTCGGGCATTGGATTGATAAAGGAAATATATTGATATGTGCCAATCCAGAATCAACAATTCTTTGTGTCCTTCTTGTTAAATCCTCCCGTTCCGCAAAGGTTTCTGCATGTAGCTCTTCAAAATTGTACTAGCCCAAGTTTGTGTCAGTGATGTCTGACCAGTCGAATTCCACTTTGCTGACTTTGATAACAGGACTCCTGTAATTATACCTCAGGGTATAAGGTAACTCTTTTGGCTTCATCTTCTTTGGTTTAGGTGCTGCCTTTGATGTCCTTGCAAGCCGGTTTCTTTGAGAAGCTTCTCCTGATGTTCCTGACATTTTCTAGCTTTCCTGCCACAAAAACCTCTAAATTAGATCTCTGAATATCATCATAAAACATGCTTTAAAACCATACCTTTCATGTATACATCAGAGGTAGAACTAGGCAGTAAACACCTTAAATAATCTTCTTTCAAAACACTGTTGAGCTCAGAGTTACAAGCGAAATGGACACTCTGCTAATAAGAAGCGGACTTGGAGTCGAAAGTGAAATAGTGACCAGAACCGGAACTGGAATGGAAACTGATTCGGTTTCCTTTAGATTTTTTGTTTTCATATTCAGGTTCGGTTCCGCTTCCACTTCTGCCAGGTAAACATTTTTATAAAGTAAAGCTTCTTACTAGTAGCGGAATTGGAGACGGGATGAAAAATGGAATTGACACTAAACAAAAAAAAAGACATTCAAAACTCTAAATCAATTCCGATCCCGCTTCTGACTATATCAACCATGACGTCATGAAAGATTTTTCATGAATTAACACATAACTCCATGACTAAAACTAGGGTCATATTCAAATGAAAAGAGGCTTTAAAAACACTATACTCATATGACCATGGGGAACGACTGTATTCTAGGGCATCATACTTTAATCTTTTAAATGTGATCACAGAAACACATGAAAGCCTAATCTAAAAAAAGAAACAAACATGTTTAAACTAGGGCACGGATTTTAACCCTTGCCATTTTACCAGATTGAATGCGCAACAAAACCCTAAGTAAAAATGAGATTCAACTAACCCTAACTCACTGTAAATCCCTAATTTTAACTAACACCATTTAAAACCTAACTTACTGCAAATCAAAATAGCATGATTTGATCATGACTAAAACGTGAAAGCGACTGTGCCCTAAAACACAAAGAACTAAAAACAAAAGCAAAAGAAACGAAGAAATAACCAGACAAACAAAATAAAACAAGAACCTATTCAAACAAACATACCAAGAACCACAAATTCGTTTAAAACGAAATGATTCAAAGCACGAGCAAACATAAAAAATGCAACAGTAAATAAATGAAGAACAACAACAATAAGAAACCCTACCTCGAACACAACAAAACCTAGCTAACCTTCTGAACTGATTCGCAACAATTATCTCCTTCTCCTTCAACTGATTCGCTCAAATAGACTCCGTAGCTGCTCTTCTTCACTCTTCAAGATTTTAACAATGATGATAATAATAATACATTTAATCCTTAATGAAGGTAAAATCAGAATTCTTACCTACACCAATAGTTGTCATCAATCCATTAAATGCAATTAGGTGGAGTCGGAACTAGAAGAGAACCAACAGTTCACTACAGTGCGACTTCAGTCAAAAAGTCAACAACCCAAAAACGATGGGGGTAGAGTCAGAATGGAAACTGATTCAGAAACATAAGAAATTTCCTAACTTCGATCCCGTTCTAGTTCCGGCTCTGCCAACAAAGTACAAAATGAAACAAAACACAAAAAGTAAAACAAAAGACCCACATAATAAAACTTAACATAAGACCAAAGACTAAAACAAAAGTTGAAAAAGTGGAGGCGGAGGCGGGATGGATTCTGATTTTACAATTTTGAATAAAACGCCAACTTAACGCCCACTCTGGCTCCGGCTCTGAAAGAGACAAAACAAAATACCAAAAGAAAGACTATCGGGATGGGGCCCAGACCGAGTTTTGCTTCAAATTTTAGAACCCGATTTGGTTCTGGCTCCGATTCTGACAAACCAAAATAAAATAAAACAAAGAGTTGGAAGCAAAAGACTCCAAGCTTTGTTTGAAAACAACAAGAGATAAAAATAAATAAAGGAGGACCCATTTTGACCAAGGCAAAAGATGGGGTGGTAATGCAAGGCATAACAAATGGTGACTCGGCTAGGAAAATGGTTTACCCATTTTCAAATACCCAAAAAAAAATTCAATCACCCAAAACCTACTTGACTTATAAACACTTTAACTTGAATAAGATCAAATATTTTTTAGGATAAGTTTGAGCTAGAATCTTAGATGTATGTGCTCATGAGTTATTTCTGAATCTGAGTGTGTGCTTATATTGTGCATCATTCTTTGCAAGTACTTTCTCTATTTGTGAACAACTGTACCTTAAGATTCAAGTTGCATAGGTTGAGTCCTTTAACTATCATGCAGTAAGATTCTGGGTATTGCTCCACTGGCAGACAGGCATCCATAGCCCCGACGGAGATACCTCTAGTTCTCTCAAAGCATTGCTCTATTTTCACCCAGGTGTCCATAGCCCCGATAGAGTTACTTGATTACCCACTTGATATTGAGCTTGCCTTTTCTTTCTTTCTTTTCATTCTCTTTTTTTTTTATACTTCACTTGTGGAAATTTTCTTATGCATCTATCTCAATACTCAGATTCATTGAATCTGAAACATGGGTTGAGAACTACTATGGATTTCATGATAGTCTTGGAATCGGATTTTTCACTTGAAACAAAGGTAGAGTCATTCTAAAATAGATAGGCATTTACTCATGCAAATGTTTTATCTAATTTGGTGGCAGATCTTTGATCACAATTCATGAGATATTCACAATATATCTTCTATCCTTAATAATTTTTCCAACCCAAACTAGAATGATCATAAAACATAAGTTTCAGAATAAAATCCTTTTCAATGATGATGATGAAAATACCTAAACCAATTTCTCTCCTAGTACCAATAGTATACTTCGAATAACAACCCCCTTAATCTGAGATGAGCAAAATGAGGATCTCCAATGAAACAAGATAAAACAAAAACAAACAAAACAAAACAAAGACCAAAAAATGAAACTTAAAACTAAAAAACAATACCCTAAATAGAAATTTAATTACATATAATACAGTATAGTACATTCTTTTCCAAAACATCAGACCTTCTATGCACCAAAATAGTGCTTGAGAAACTGACCATTAACTGGTAATGGAACAGGCTCTCCTATTAAGGTACTCAAACGAAAAGCATTCTCACCTAAAATTTCAGCCACTTGATAAGGACCTAACCAAAGTCTATCAAACTTCTGGTGTTCTCCCTTCTTTTCTCTAGCCTTATCCCATAATAACACAAGATTTGATATCCTAAAGGCTTTTATCTTGGCTCTTTTGTCAAACCAGCATTTAACAATAGCCTGATGTTTAGAGAATTGTTGCAAAGTAGCATCTCTTTGTTCTTCCATGTTTAATAAATTAAGCAGTCTAACCTCAATCCTATCATCCTTATTATAAAACTCCTGCATAAACTTCATAACAGGTATTTGAAAATGAATGGGGAAGATTGGATCTTGGCCATAAACTAACTTAAAAGGTGAATTCCCTAGAGTTGCTTTGATTCTGGTTCGATCTGCCCATAAGGAAAATCTCAACTAGGTGTGTCAGTCCCTAGGATTACTTTCTAACAACTTTCTTATAACTTCCAACAAGTTCTTATTTGTGGACTCAGCCACACCATTCCCCTGAGGATAGTAATTGGAAGAATATTTCAACACAATTTTATGTTCATAGGCCCATGAAATGAACTCAGCAGAAGAAAAAGCAGGGCCATTATCACATACCAGAGCAAATGGAACTCCAAACCTGGTTGTGATGTTCTCTGTCAGAAACTTGATGACCACCTCTGTGGTGCTATTCTTGCAAGATTGTGCCTTAGTCCAACATGTGCAGTAGTCCATTGCATTCAAGATGAATTTATGACCTGCAGAAGAATTTGGATTAATTACACCTACAAAATCAAGTGCCCATTGAGCAAATGGCCTAACCTCATATACTGGTTGTAGGGGCATTGTAGGATTTTTTTCTCTAGATGTAGAAGTTTGGCATACATGACAAGTCCTGCAGTGCTGATGTGAATCTCTAAACACATAAGGCCAATAGTAGCCTGACCTTAAAATCTAATGAGCCAAAGCATCAACAAACCCATGTCATGTCCCATGCCTTCCATGAAATTCAGAAATAGCATGCTTTGCTTCTTGCTGATCCAAACAGCGTAGATAGATTCCTTGAAAATTCTTTCTATAAATGAATCCTCCTTTGAGCATATAATGAGCACTCTTCATCCTCAATGCTCTCCTTTGAGTAGTATTCATTCCATATGGACATTTGTTATTAAGGAGGAAGAAAACTAAATCTGTATACCAGGGATCCGTTGTGAATGATTGAACCGTGTATTCTTGACAAGTAATACTTTTTTCCACTTCTGCCATTGCTTTTGACAAACCTTGGCCTCAAACAAGTTTCATTGGGTGAATTTCTAAATCAAACTCCTGTAAGATTGCCATCCATTTTCCTCTCCATTCCCCTAATTCACTTTGCATCAGAAGAGACTTCACAGCTAGATCTAGAACTATGGCCATTACTTGACTTTGAATTATGTAATGCCTGAACTTCTTCACTGCTTGCACCAATGCAAAGGCTTGTTTTTCTAGTGGTGAATACCTTACTTCTGCATTCTTAAATGGAGAGCTCATAAAAGCAATTGGTCTCTCCTCATTTTCTTCTCTTCTCTGTGTTAAAACTGTTGCATATAAATGTTCAGAAGCAAAAAAGTAAATGTAGAAGGGTTTTAAATAATCTGGGCTTGTTAAAACAAGTGCCTTCGATATAGATTGTTTAATCTACATGAAAACAGACTTTGCCTCTTCACTCCACTCAATCTTTGCATCCTTCTTCATCATTTCATTGAGGGGTTTGACAATCTTTGCAAACCCTATTATAAATTTCCTAACAAAATTGTTCCTTCCAAAGACAGACCTCATTTCCTTCTTGCTACCTGGCTTTGTCAATTTCAAAATGGCCTCCACTCGGTCAAGATCTATGGAAATCCTTTCTTCTCATATTATGTGACCTAGGAGTTTCCCTTAAGAGACTCCAAATACACATTTATTTGGGTTAAGAGAGACACCATAACTTATACATTTCTTTAGCACCTTTTCTAGGTCAGCAGCATGATCTTCTCTATTCTTAGAGAAGCTGGTCAAATCATCAACATAGATGATTATACATTTCCCTATCAGATCTTTAAAAGCTACATCCATTGCCCTTTGAAAAGTAGCACCAGCATTGATGAGACCAAAAGACATTCTTCTCTAGGCAAATGTGCCCCATTTTGTAGTAAAAGCAGTCTTCATCTTATCCTCATGACTTATGAGGACCTGATTGTATCCTGAATACCCGTCCAAGAAAGACATCATCTGGGATCCATTAACCTTTTGCAATACTTCATCAAGGGAAAGTAATGGATAGTTATCGTTCTCAGAGGCCTTGTTTAAATTCCTGAAATCCACACATAATCTAATTTCACCATTCTTCTTCCTTACAGGAACTAGATTAGCCACCCAAGTAGAGTGTCTAACTGGAAAGATTATTCTTGCAGCCAAAAGTTTTTGCACTTCTCTCTGAATTAGAGGCTCAATTAATGCATTAATCGAGCATTGCTTTTGGTGAAACGGCTTAGCTTCTGGCTTGAGAGGAATTGTATATGTGATCACAGATGTATCAAAATTTTTCAAGTCATCATAACTCCAAGCGATAGCATCAATATTTTCTTTCAAAACTTTGATTATCTCATCCTTAATTTTCTGAGGACAAGTCTTCCCTATAAGAACATTTCTTTCTGGGCCTGAGTGAGTTAAATTAACAGATTCATACTTACCTCCCTCACTCTTTGTAGGCACTCTTTAATAAGCTTGTGGATCTGAATCAAATATTCTTTCTAGTGCTATCATCCATTTTGGAATGTTATTGCTCATTAAATCCAATATCCCTTCTGGACTGTTATTTTTTGGATCCCAATCTCCCTGATCTCTATTAGATTCATCAATTATTTATCCTTCAAAAACATCAAAATTTTTCAAAAAGGCCAATATATGTTGATCATAATTAAATACCTGAAAATGCCTGACATTATCAGGAATAGTTGGGACTGAAATCAACTCCACTAAAAACCTCTTAAGGATAGTCTTGCATGGGCTCTAATGTACTAGCAGCAATAGCAAGAGCATCTGCAATTTGATTAGCTTCCCTTGGGATGAGAGTAATCCCAAAGGCATCAATATCTTCAATTAAATTCCAAACCCTGTTTCTATATGCAACCAATCTTTTGTTATGGCATGTATATTGGCTACGTACCTATTTCACAATTACCTCAGAATCTCTCATCACTGTAAGAGCAGTAACCTTCTTCTTATGAGCAAACATAAGACACCGAGCAAGTGCTTCATACTCAGCCACATTATTTGTGCAACCGAACTGCAATCTATAAGAAACAAAGTAAGTCTTCCCTCTCGGGTTAGTTAGTTCAATCCCTACTCCACTTCCTACTTTATATTTAGAACCATCAAATTTAAGAGTCCATAATTGGTCTTTGGCTGGGAGCTCTTTCTTTTTAGAAGTAATAGGGGATGACTCACCTAATATGTGTGGCGGCTCAGACTTTTGCTATTTGTCAAAATTTAACTTGGGACAAAGTTTAGCTGAGGATTTTTCTATGTTCTCAATTCGTTCAACAACTACTTCCTGAACACCCTCTTGGGTTAAGTTGCAATCCAAGTCATTTCTCATCAATGCCTTAGGTATGGGCAAAGTATGTGGGGTAGGTGTCTCAAATAGAAACTGGGACATCTCAACTTCCTTTTGAACTTCAGAACAAACAACCTGAGTCTGTTCTTCTAGTGAAAGACCTTCCTGTTGAGAAAGACTAGCCCGTGTAAGAATAGTTGCATCCTTAACTTGGAAAGAAAACTTGTTGGTAGGAGTCTGGGCTTGTTTCTCTTGACACACCTATTGAGGCTGATCTACATGACTTAGAATATCTAAGCATGATTGACATGTTAACTCTGAATGATTATAATAGTGTATCCTACACCAATTAGGAAGTAACAAACTACTCAAGTCAGTTTCTCTTCCTAAAACCAACCTATCTTATTGCAATTTTCTTATCAGAACCTGCTAGTTGATGCAGATCATCGGGTCACCATGATCTAGGGGTAATGTATCATCAGGACTAATTACAGAGAAAGTAAGAACTTTCTCTTGTTTGTAAACACCTATCTCAGTCTCAAAAAATGCTACTTCATTTAAAGCATCATACTCTGTGATCATGTGTTTGAATCTAGGTTCACTTTCAATTTTTATCTGTGTGGTAACTCCTTTCCATGGTAACCACATGTGAGAGAAATCCAAGGACAGATACCCCCTTATGCTTTTCATTAACTCTCGACTTAGAAGCATCCCATATGTTTCTAGAATATTAGCTACTTGGATATCTATGTAGGTCTGGATCCTTGGATCTAATCCAACCTGTACATGCATGTTTTTCAACTCACCTACAATATTGACTTCGGTTTTATCCAACTGAATCACTTTTTTATTGGTTGGGATAGGACTCAATCCTAACTTCTTACAAATCGAAAAAGGCATGACATTCCCTGATGCTCCAAAATCTAATAAACAATTATGCAGATTCTTTCCAAAAATTATCAAACTTAACAAGAAAGGTGGGGTACTGGTCTTACCTTTATAAATGGTTGCATTTGTCTCCTTTGCTGGAGTCACCTTACCTTTCCCTTTTAGGCGATCTGCCTTTTCTAAAGCTTTTAATACCTCCTCCCGTTGAGCTGGGAACCACTTCATGATCTCAAAGAAAGACAGGGATGCCTTTTGTCTCTATAATTCTGCAACAAAGTCAAATTCTGAATCATTCCTAACTTGATACTTAGGAAAAGGAGGCAGATTACCTCTATTCTGAGAATTTGAAGGTCCCTTTGGTGGTGGTGGATTGTTATCTTCATTCTGGTTTGGTGGGACCATGTTGTTTGGGGGTGTAGATGTAGTGAATGGGCCTTTATTCTGATTTCTCAGAAAGTGACCTCCTTTGGACTGAAAAGCTTGAGCATCATATATGTCTTCCTCTGGCTCATTATCTCCTTGCATAGGAAATTGATATTTTTCTTCAATGGTTTTATAAGTCATGGCAGTGTTGATTGGCCCATTATCCTGATTGGAATTTCCTGCTGGAGGATGGGAATCAGCCTGTGCAATTTTCATGATTTTCTCCATTTCTGGGCAATTGACCTTAGAATGTGCTGCAGTATCATGCAGCCTACACCAATTGGTCATAAAATTCAAATCAGCAACATTAGCAGTGTGTGATCTTTCCTCACCCGACTGATAGTTATGAGGAACTCATCCATTGTTAGGTCCAGTGTTCCACTGCCTATTGTTGTTATTGTTGTTATTGAACCTCTGATTGTATCCTCTATTTTGATTTTGGTAATTTTGATTTGAGGAGTTCTAATTCTGGAAATTCCAATTGGTGTTCTAATTTTGGTTTTGATTGGAGTAATTTCCCTAAGTGTTATAACCTCCCTGATTGTTGTAATTCTAGTTTTGGTTGGGAGGAGGGTTTTGCCTAAGTTGTGCCATGCCATTAGACATCTGAGATAGAGTCTTTTTTAGAGTCTCTACCTCACTAGTCAATTGAATAGTTTGTTCATTTTGGACATTCTGCACTATGGATGGGGAATGGACATGGGTTGATCCTCCTATTTGTTGTGGTTGATTTTGAGGTTGATATTGAGGTTGATGGGAGTGATCTTGCATGCCATTGTTGAAGAAAGGTGCAATAGGTGGAGCTTGTAATTCAGATGCAGGTCCATATTGGGAATAAGACATCCCCAGGACAGTGTTGTATAAGGGTGGATTAGGCATCTGAAAATTCATGGAAGGAAAAGCTGCTGCTAAACCTCTGGATTGTAGACTTATCTGCTATTGTAATTTGATAGCTAGATGGTTAATTTTAGACAGAGAGTCAATCTCATTAGGTTGATAAGTTCTTTGCAAGAACAGGCCAATCAAAGGATCAATAACTCTTAGATAGGCCTGTCTGGCCATACTCTTTGACACTAAGTAAGGCTCTTGTAGCCTACAATACATACTTTGGAACCTAGTGTTGAACAAGGGCAGTGGTTCATGATGTTCCTTTCTTATGGTGGCAAACTGGTGATATAATATGGCAGGGTCTACATAAACCTTAAACTGATTAATAAAAGCATTTTCTAAATTTGTCCAACCTAGAATAGATCCCTGGGGTAGATTTAGATACCAATTATATGCCATATCTCTTAAACAGTAGGGAAAAAATCTACATACCACATCTTGATGAGAAACTTGAGCTTGTGTGCAAGCATCTTTGAATGCTTGTATGTGTTCCTCAACACTTCTTGATTCGCCATGCATGTATTTAGGACAAAACATCTCTGGGTTCTTTGGTAAATCATGGAATCCCCCAAGAATAGTCCCTAACAGAGAGGGATTATTCACAAAGTAAGCCATTGGTGGGATTGGTTGAGTAGGTATAGGCTGAATTGGTTGCAATACATGCCTAATTGGAGGTGGTGATGTAGGTTGAACTGGTGGTGGCGTAGGTGGATTTGGTGGGAATCTAGGCGGAGTGAGTGGTGGTGGTAATGTAGGTATCAAAACCCTACGAGCATGGGGTCTAGGTCTTACAAGGGATTGTAATTCTTATAAAGGTTCAAGGTCAGTAGAGGATCTCAAAATCCTTCCATATTTCTTCGGTGAGAAAGATACTATGCGAGTCAGCTTGTCCTTTCAAGCCCTCCTTCTAGCGCCAATTTTTGTTGATGGTGAAAATGACACAAACAACGTTAAAATGAAATATTTCTACTCTATTTCTCCTAAAAAAGAAAGACAACATATAGTAGGCCAACTCCCAAGGTCCTGGTAGTTGGTTCTCAACTATTTGGTGTCACTCAATCGGTTCATGCAACTGTAATATTCAAGGGGCCTATTTTGGTAACAAAAGATTCAAGCAATGGCTCATTTTACCAAACTATTTTTTAGTAAATCAATGGGGTTTCAAACAAAAGAAAAAGATGGATCATAGGGTAAACCAGTAAAAAGAACAAAACTTATCTAGCATCCAGACATATATCTTCAACAATGAATGTTTTTCCAATCAGATCAAGAAAACCGTAAGATGACACAATCTATAGAATAATCTATACCATTGCATACATTTTAGGTGCTTAATTAACTTCACAATTACACATAACAAATACTTCAAGGATTTCAAAACAACACACATTCATTCATCATCAAGATTATAGATCGACAGACTTCAATAAATTTAATTCAATGATAATCTAACAAGATAATCCTTAAATCCGATTTCTTCTAATGACTTTCATCACATAAGAAACTAGCATGCTTCAGCACAATCACTGGCATTTAGATAGATTATAACTTATCAGCCTTATAAAGTAAAACAACTCCATTTTAACACCATATTGCGTAAACCTGTAATTTTTATTAACTATAAAGTATCTAGTACAACGTATCTCAGTAATCACTGCAAAATTCTATCTCCTAATATCAGGTAAGCCAATTCTATTCTCAATTAGCCGACCCTTACAATATGATACCCAAAGGGTATTTATAGATATATAAAACTTCGAACTCCACTTCTATTTTAGGTCATCCACCTTTTTAGGAACTAAAGACTCTCTTGGAAACTCAGATTAATTTGATCTTGAGTTCCTACATTAGACATCCAGTTAAACTGGAGAAATAGAAAATAAAAGAGAAAAAAATTCCATGCTCCTCAAACTGTCAGTGCTGCATGCAACATGCAAGGAAGAAGGAAATCATGCATGCAAGAGATTTATGCATGTGAAGCTGGATCTGCAATGAACTCATCATAACTTGCGAAAACTTGTTGAATTATATCTATTTCTGGCCCATCAACCCAGCTGTCCTCAAACTTAATTCGCTCCAACTCTTCTGCAACAAACCCTCTCATACCTTTTATCTTTGCCAACTCTCTTCTAGCAGCTTTTATTTCCTCTTTGACATCCATTAGTCGATCTATCATCAGATCTTCTCCATCATCTCCCTTCTGCATGAGTCCTCTAAATCTTTCATCCCATTTCTCTTTGATCTAACTCAAAGGCATGCCTTCCTTGGTTAACACATTTACATCTACAATGGTTGTTTCTAGCTCCTCAAACTATTCAGTTAGATTATTAACAACATTTTGGACCTCATCCCTATGTTTATTCAAGAAATCTGTTCTAAATCAAAGTATACGAGAGGTCTTCTCCACAAAATCCTTATTGTCCTCCTCAAAGATGGACTGTTCAAGAAGAGTAGTCAAAGGCAATGTATTAATTTTCTCCAATTTTTGACTATACTCTTTATACTCCTCTTCTTGTTTCTCCGTTGATTCAATATATAAATGCATTTCTCTTATTAACTCTTCAGTGCCTTTGTAAACTTCAAAACCCTCAACCAAAACCTCACCTACTTCCCAATTCAACTTGTCCACCCATCTGTCTACCATCTCCGCTTTACCCCTTACCTGCACCAAATCATCTACCTCCTTTTTGCTTAACAAAATAGAGGTCTCAATGTTTGTTACCTGTTGTGATCTCGGAGAGGAGACACTTTTCAAAAATGAATGTAATTGATCCAATTGAGCCTTAAGCTCATCCTTCTTCTGTTTATCTTTTATCATTCTTGACTTGGTTGTTGAAACCACTACATCAATCAGGTTCATCTGCTGATTCCTAGTGGGCCTTCCCAAGTTGACAGTACTTAACTGATAATCTGTTAGCTGCATGTCCCCTACTTCCTTTTCTGTCATTGGCATGGCACACTCAGCAACAATCTCTCCTTTGTTCGTGAGTCTAGTAGACTGTAGGATCTTGGCCTTCTTTTTAGGCCTCTCTTGTTCAATCCCCTTCATCATATCCTCCCAATTGAAAGGTTGTGAAGGTGTTACTACCCTTCTTTACAGGTCTAGTTTTAACCAAGTGGGAGCACTCAGAGCAGCAGTCATCATAGAGGAAGAGGAAGCAATAGTAGTAGAAGGTGGCTACACATTTACCTGGGGTTGAGAGTCAACCCTTCATTTCTCTTGTTGTTCTTGCACTATATGCATTTGTACAAGCCTTTCAGCCTCTTCCCTATCTTTTTGTTCTTGTATCTTCTTCTCTTCTTCTTCTTTCTTCCTCCAGTCGATCTCTCTCCAAATTTTCCCTTTCCAATCTTTTCTCTTCCAGTTTTTCCTCATCTAATTTTTCCTTCTCTAGAGCTTCTTTTTCCAATTTCTCTTTCTCTAAAGCCTCTAGTCTTTCTCTCTCTAATCTTTCTGCCTCCAAAGCCTTAAGTTTTTCTGCCTTTGCTTCTTCTTCTTGCTACTTCTTAACCAGCTCTTTGGCCTCTCTTTCCTTTCTTAGTCTCTCTGCTTCTTCTTCTTTTCAGTGAGCTTCTTCTACAAGTTTCAACTTAGCAACCAAGATTTCTTTCTCCCTTTGGTTTCTTGCTTTCTCTTCTTCAAGGTCATGAATCTTTTGTATTAGTTCCAACTTGTCATTCTCTTCTTTGACCTTGAGTTCATGTTCTTGTTGCCTCTTCTGTTTCTCTACTTCATCAGCTGCTGGCTTAGCTTCAATTTGTTTGGCTTTTAATTGTTGTTGGTGCAGTATTACATTAGCTTGTGCCTTGGCATCAATTTCCTTTTGTTTCTCTAAGGTTGTAGCCCTTGCATCAGAATCCTTCTTTGCCTCTTCAAACAACTTACATCGATCTTCTTGTGTCAAAACCTACTCAATATCCTCCTCTAGAGGCATATTCTCTTGCATATCTTTTTCTGACTCAGTCTTATCTGAATCTATCCCAACATCAAGAATTTCTTTTTCCACCTCTTTGCCCTTTCCAGCTTCAGCCATACTATGAAGAGCTCCCTTTTGAACTTCTTTACTCTTCTTCCTTGTAAGTGGGACTTGTGCGTTTGATTCACCCAATGTAGGTGTTGAAACAGTTGATCCCTTTTGTACATCCTCTTCTTGTATTTCCTCTTCATCATCTACCACCTCAAGTTTTATCTCCAAGATGTCTGGGGGAAAGAACTCCAATGGCTCTTTAGGAGGTATCTTCCTTTTGATCCTTTTGTATCCCTTACCCTTTTTAGGGGTGGGTCCTTGAGGAGTATTGCTTCTTAGAACTAACCATTGCACACTCCTATCCAATACTGTCCTTCCAATCCGCTTAATATCAATGGTTTCTTCAGCATCCCAGTCAATTGGATCCAGGCTCTTAGTGCCAATGTTCAAAGCTTCATAAGATGGATCCAATACAATTCCATCATCCACCAATGTGTCAGGAATGTTATCTTTAACACCAAGCTCTGACATGAGTGAGAGAGACAACCTTTCATAATTCTTCTTTCTTAGATCATACTCATCTTGTCGGTCACTCCAGAAGTCTTCTAACAAATTGAAATGTTTGACAAACACCGAAGGCAAAAAGGCATACATCTTACCCTTTGGATCAAAGTGCCTACGAGTTGTGTATAATCCCAATTTCAACTATATCAGCTCACTACAAACAACCTTTGCTCCTACCAGATGTTGATAGCCATACTCACCCAACTTCATGGGGAACTTGTGACATCCTGTTTTATGCTTTATTCCAAACCGAGCATTAACTCCAAGAGCCTGATATACAAATTCCATTAGCACTATCTGGTTATTGCAGCACCTTGGAAGCAGATGTGGATGGCCTTCAAAACTAGCTAACCTGAAATATGTAAATTTGGGGTATTGAATGTACCAACTTCCCCATTCAACAATGAATGCCATGGCTTCTTGACTCAACCTGTACCCTACATCTCCATTCAATTGGTTGATGACTACATATATGAATGCATCATTGACTCTTTTGAACTGAGTCTCAGAAACTTGTAGAGACAACTGGTCATAGTGCTCCCACACTTTCTTTTGTCCATCCAATGCTCCCATTATTCCTACTCTGTTTAAACCTAGGAAGATACCCAACCTTGTTGCTGCATACACAATATAAGAAGTCATAAAGAAACACTTAGTGTTTCTGATGTTAGTCAACTGATCATGGATAGCATTGGATATGATCATAGGCCAATCAAATTGTTGGACTCCATTTAAGATTGTCTGGATGAAAGGAAACATCCACTCCCTGAACCAAAATGTATCTCTCTTCCCAAAGACTCTAGACAACATCATAATTATATCTTATACCTCTTTGTAAAAATCTACCCTCTTTGGCTGGTCTACAAGCTTGCTTAAAGATTTCTTTCCTATCTTCAACCACCTCTTGTTGAAATGAGACTTATTGGAGTCCTTATACTAGTTGTACTTCTCTAAGGCTTCTGCCTCATCCAACTGCACCAAGTTCTTAGGATATGGGACATTGAATATACTTTGCAATGCTTGAGGAGTGAGATCAATGATCACATTGTTTTGTGAATCCATGCATTGTCTGGTAGCAGGATTGTAGGCACTTGCTGCTGTTAAGATCAAATCTGGGCATTGGATTGATAAAGGAAATATAGTGATATGTGCCAATCCAGAATCAACAATTCTTTGTGTCCTTCCTGTTAAATCCTCCCATTCCGCAAAGGTTTCTGCATGTAGCTCTTCAAAATTGTACTGGCCCAAGTTTGTGTCAGTGATGTCTGACCAGTCGGATTCCACTTTGCTGACTTTGATAACAGGACTCCTGTGATTATACCTCAGCGTATAAGGTAACTCTTCTAGCTTCATCTTCTTTGGTTTAGGCGCTGCCTTTGATGTCCCTACATGCCGATTTCTTTGAAAAGCTTCTCCTGATGTTCCTGACATTTTCGAGCTTTCCTGTGACAAAAACCTCTAATTAGATCTCTAAATATCATCATAAAACATGCTTTAAAACCATACCTTTCATGTATACATCAGAGGCGGAACCAGGTAGTAAACACCTTAAATAATCTTCTTTCAAAACACTGTCGGGCTCGAAGATACAACTGAAATGGACACTCTGCTAATAAGAAGCAGACTTGGAGTCGGAAGTGAAATAGTGACCGGAGCCGGAACCAGAATGGAAACTGATTCGGTTTCCTTGAGATTTTTTGTTTTCATATTCGGGTTCGGTTCCGCTTCCGCTTCCGCCAGGTAAACATTTTTATAAAGTAAAGCTTCTTACTAGTAGCGGAATCGGAGACGGGATGAAAATGGAATTGACACTAAACAAAAAAAAGACATTCAAAACTCTAAATCAATTTTGATCCCGCTTCCAACTATATCGACCATGACGTCATGAAAGATTTTTCATGACTTAACGCATAACTCCATGACTAAAACTAAGGTCATATTCAAATGAAAAGAGGCTTTAAAAACACTATACTCATATGACCATGGGGAATGACTGTATTCTAGGGAATCATACTTTAGTCTTTTAAATATGATCACAGAAACACATGAAAGCCTAATCTAAAAAAAGAAACAAACACGTTTAAACTAGGGCACGGATTTTAACCCTTGCCATTTTACCAGATTGAATGCGCAACAAAACCCTAAGTAAAAATGAGATTCAACTAACCCTAACTCACTATAAAAACATAAATTTAATCCACCTCACTATAAATCCCTAATTTTAACTAACGCCATTTAAAACCTAACTTACTGCAAATCAAAATAGCACAACGTGATCACGACTAAATTGTGAAAGCGACCGTGCCCTAAAACACAAAGAACTAAAAACAAAAGCAAAAGAAACGAAGAAATAACCAAACAAACAAAATAAAATAGGAACCTATTCAAACAAACATACCAAGAACCACAAATTCGTTTAAAACAAAATGATTCAAAGCACAAGCAAACATAAAAAATGCAACAGTAAATAAATGAAGAACAACAACAATAAGAAACCCTTCCTCGAACACAACAAAACCCAGCTAACCTTCTGAATTGATTCGCAACAATTATCTTCTTCTCCTTCAACCGATTCGCTCAGATAGACTCCACAGCTGCTCTTCTTCACTCTTCAAGATTTTAACAATGATGATAATAATAATATGTTTAATCCTTAATGAAGGTAAAATCAGAATTCTTACCTACACCAGCAGTTGTCATTAATCCATTAAATGCAATTAGGCGGAGTCAGAACTGGAAGAGAACCAACAGTTCACTATAGTGCGACTTCAGTCAAAAAGTCAACAACCCAAAAACGACGGGGGCGGAGTCGGAATGGAAACTGATTCAAAAACTTAAGAAATTTCCTAACTTCGATCCCGTTCCAATTCTAGGTCCGCCAACAAAGTACAAAATGAAGCAAAACACAAAAAGTAAAACAAAAGACCGACATAATAAAACTTAACATAAGACCAAAGACTAAAACAAAAGTTGAAAAAGCGGAGGCGGAGGTGGGATGGATTCTGATTTTACAATTTTGAATAAAATGCCAACTTAACGCCCACTCCGGCTCCAGCTTTGACAGAGACAAAACAAAAGACCAAAAGAAAGATTATCAGGATGGGGCCTGGAATGAGTTTTGCTTCAAGTTTTAGAACCCGATTTGGTTTTGGATCTGATTCCGATAGACCAAAATAAAATAAAACAAAGAGTTGGAAGCAAAAGACTCCAAACTTTGTTTGAAAACAAAAAGAGATAAAAATAAACAAAGGGGGACCCATTTTGACCAAGGCAAAAGATGGGGTGGTTATGCAAGGCATAACACTACTTACACCACTAGTACTAATGCCACCAATCATAGGGAAACCATTGATTCTATACATCTCAGCAAAAACAGTCACCCTTGGTGCCCTTTTAGCCCAACATGATGAAAAGGGAACCGAGCGGGCCATTTACTATATCAGCAGAACAATGGTGGGGCACGAGCTCAACTACACATCAATAGAAAAAGCTTGCCTAACAGGGGTGTTTGCAACCCAGAAATTCAGACACTACATGCTAGCTCATCAAATTAAGCTAATTGACAAGATAGACCCCCTCAAGTATCTATTGTGAAAAGCAATGCTTATAGGCAGAATGGCTAAATGGGTTATGATACTATCTCGGCATGATATTGAGTATGTGAAGCGAAAGGCGATAAAAGGACAAGTTATTGCGGATCAACTAGCAGAGGCTCCAATATATGCAGACAACCTGCTCATATCAGAGTTTCCAGATGAGTCCCTTTTCAATCTCAGTGCAGCCGACCACTGGAAACTATACTTTGATGGCTCCCACACACAACATGGATTAGGAGCCGGTGTGTTCTTCATCATCGCCCAGGGGGACTGTATACCGAGATCTTACAAGTTGGCATTCCCTTGTACAAACAACATTGCAGAATATGAGGCTTTAACCATAGGTCTGAAAATTGTGGCACAGTGGCGAATCATGGCATTAAAGGTCTACGGAGACTCACAACTTATCATCAACCAAGTTAACAGTGAATACCAAACTAAAGATGATTAGCTCACACCGTACAAGAAGGTGGTAGAGAGCCTCAAGGAATCATTTATCAATATCACCTTTAAGAATATACTGGGGGCAAACAATAGAGCAGTTGATGCAATGGCAATGATCAGATCCTTACTAGATATCCCTCGCAACGTCTCAAAACAAGAATTCCTCGTAGAGCAGCTTCTCATACCAACTTTCGAGGTACCAGAGTCAAAATACGTGTGCAAACTCGTTGGTCCCGGTGATCTTTGGTACCATGAAATTTACACCTACCTAAGATTAGGAATCCTCCCAGCCGACATTACCACGAACATCAAGTGAACCTTTGTCAAAATGTCCTTACGATTTGTCATCCTAGGAGAAACCCTCTTCTGTAGAAGTATCGACGAAACCTTGTTACGTTGCTTAAAACCTGAGGAGGCCTTGACTGCTTTGACTAAGGTACACAATGGCACTTGCGGTTCACACTCGAGTGGTATGACTTTGGCTAAGAAGTTGTTGAGAACCGGATACTACTGGCTGACAATGGAGAAAGAGGCACACGAGTTTGTCAGAAAGTGTTTACAGTGCCAACAACATGGAGACCTCATTCGTGCACCAGCTCAAGAATTACATCCTATGGTTACACCTTGGACCTTTTCCCAATGGGGGCTCGATCTCATAGGTAAAATCTCACCCACCTCATCCAATGGCCATAAGTGGGTCGAAGCAATTCCCATGACCTACATCATGGGTAAACAGATATCCAAGTTCATCTTGAACTACCTCATCTGCCAATACGGTGTTCCCCAATCCATTATCTCTAATAATGGGACACCTTTCAAGAATCAAGATGTCCGTGACTTGTGTGAAAAATTCAAAATCCAACATTGCTTTTCCACCCCATATTACCCACAAGACAATGGCCAGGCAGAAGCTACCAATAAAACCATTCTGAAAATCCTCAAGAAAATAGTCAATGACTTCGGTCGTGACTGGCATCTGCAGTTAAATCCCACCTTATGGGCCTACCGCACCAGCATCCGCACACCAACAGGTGCCACCCCATTCTCCCTGGTCTACAGATCAAAAGCCATCCTCCCTATTGAGATCAAGCTCCCGTCCTTGAGAATATCATTGAAAAACCTCATCACAGATGAGGAATACGGGGTCACAAGACTAAACGAGCTAGAGTTACTAGATGAATGACGCATGGATGCCCTAAATCATCTACAAGTCTACCAGAATCACCTGAAATGGAGCTACAACAAGAAGATCAGGCAACGCACCTTCCAAATCAGTGACCTTGTGCTAAAAGAGAATCAAAAGAATGTACCAAACCTGGATAGCAAAGGAAAATTTGAACCCAACTGGCTGGGACCTTTCATCATCACCGTAAGTTATAAATCAGGGGCATATCAGTTGTCAACACTAGAGGGCAAGCCTCTACAGGAGCCTATGAATAGCTCTCACCTCAAAAAGTTGTATGCCTAAGAAACTTGCAAGGTATAAAACTAGAAAATACAAAAAAAAAAATCAAAAAAAGTCATGAAAAAATGGTTACCTTGATGAAAACCTGGCAAACAGGCGTCTTGGTGACAACAAAAAAGTCAAAAAATCCAAAAAAAATAAAAAATCAGAAAAATGATTAAAAATAGTAAAGAGAAAAAAATTGTCTTCTAAGTGAAAACCACTTCGGCGGCGGTTTGGACAAGTACCTTGGTGAAAACCTAGCAAATAGGTGCCAAGTGTAAATAAAACACTCTCTATCCACCAGGATCTACGAGACTCACTCATCCATTCCATCACATTCCATTAATCATCCATCCACCCATCTGCTCGCATCCATACCATAACCTGAGCTGATCACATTCCACCATGGTACTACTTGGCATATTCCAAAGGTCAGTTTGTCTTGACTATTTGAAGTAGTCTATCGCTTAAACGGTGGGGGCATGTTCCTACACCTGTATCGGATCAGATTTGTGTATATTCTCGTGATCTTCCTAAAACATCAAAAAATTCAAAAACATTCAAAAAATTCATCAAAAATCAAAACATCCAAATCATCAAAAAAATCCAGAAACATGTCGAAATATCAAAAAATCTTCAAAAAATTCATCATTGAGTCTTGTTAGTCGTTCACCTTGTTCGAACTACATCGTCTTTGAGCTTGAACGTAGGCAAGGTTGATCTTTGATCATCCCCTGAGACAGTTAAGGTCAATCCTTAGGCGTCCGTCACATTGGCAATTTGTTTGCCCATCTATTTTACATTTAGGTCAGTCCTTAGGCATCTATCGCATTGGTAATCTGTTTGCCCATCTATCTTTTCATTGAGTCAAGTCTGTCGTCAGTCGAACTACGTGGTCTCTGCGTGTATAACGCAGGCAAGGCTAATCTATGGATCAACTCCCGAGACCCCTAGGATAGATCTTTAAGTTAGTCTCTTCATCATAAATCTTGAAAATACCAAAAACATTGAAAAATGTGAAAATACCAAAAACATTTGTAAAACATCTCAAAAATACCAAAACCAGCCTCAAAATATTTGAAAACCCAAAATGGTGCACCTGTCTCATCTCGCTTTCACCCGTGACTGTCATCACTCATAATAAAATCAATCATCGCCTTCACCCTTTGGTGAGTCAGTCAGAAGCAAGTCTAGCAAGTTCAAAAGTGAATGCCTAATCGTTAGAGTCTTGAAAGTCTGAGTCAGTGAGTCAACAAGTTGGTCAACTCGAAGTATTAATAGCCTATCACCCAAATCAGTCCCACCAAAACCTTGATCACTACATGTCCTAGGATGAAGCCTTCCTGCGATGGACATAAACATCAAGTACCCCTCACAATAGTTAGTCTTGGCTAGCGGTATGAAGAACATTAGCTTGTTTGGTTTGCTTTATTTTAGTCTTTTATTGACTTATCTTATTTTGTGCTCATTCCAAGGACCTCTCGATGATGCCTAAACAAATCAGGTTTAGGGAGAAAGGAATGGGGCAAGGATTATTATCTTTTTTATCTGTTGTGCTTGTTGGATACTCTTGTAAAATAACTTAGTCATGCATGCTTTGTTTGGTTTGTAGGGAGGGTGTTTTAGGTTTCTTGTTGACCACATAGGAAGGCTTGCTTTTCTATGTTTTGGTCTGAGATGTTTAGAATACCTAAACTACGTCCTGAATGAAGTATGTACGCTAAGTGTGAACAAGAATACACCTATCTGATTGTCAAGTCAAAGTCCATCACACTAGGTACAACACCATCCAAGTCCTTTATACCTTGATGCATCCTACCTATATGTGTTATCAAACATAAAGTAATTAGCCCTTTGAAAATCCCAATTCCTGGTAAGCAAATCATCAATCATCATCTTGTGTGGATCTTCTTTCCATTCTTCTCATTCTTCTATCTTTACTAACATTTCTACCTAAAATCGATGTGTTGAATCAAGGTATACACGAGACTACCCATAGTCGACGACTTTCTATACATCATCAGATCTACATCAAAGAATTATCTTTCATCCTTTGATCATTAGAACCACTCCTCTCGCAATTTATCACGATATCGATTGGAAAATTAACATTTCCACTCGATCTCTCGAGGGGGCAGTATACCAGCATAATCCTTTCGCTGGGGCAACAGTGGGGCATTCTGGAAAATTCAAGAAATTTTTGACTTTGATCACAACAGTTTATTCTTTGAATAAATGCAACAAGTACATTGCTTCAAAGAGGGGCAAAATGTAGACATGGAAAAAGTACAAATTTGTTTTGGCACACTTGATCCCGATCACTAACAACATTTCCCCCTGAATCATACTCTCAAAATTTCATCATATTTTGTCTCTAAATGTAATGAATCATTATTCATTAAATTAAGTCTTCCTCCTCCAGTGATTAAATTAATCAGTTAATTTAATTAACCTTATGTTTTTGTTTAATTAAATAAATCATTTTATTTGATTAAAGTCTCTAAAGTCCTCTTATTAAATTAAATAAATTAAACCTTATTTGATTTAATCTAACATATTCCTCTTTGGTTAAATAAATAAAAACTATTTATTTAGTTAATCATTTCTTCTCAATTATGATTTAAATTAATTCATCTATTTAAATCAAAATTGTCAGATCATCTAATTATTCATTAAATTAATCAAAACTTTGGTTATGTTAATCTCTTTCACTAAAATCCTCTAGAGAATGCAACTTGCACAATAAATCAATTACTTTGATTTATTTAATTCTCTATTTTTCCTCACATAGCATTAAAAGGGAATATTCCCTCATTTGAATTCAAAAAGTCGAAGTGGACTTGTACATCCAACAAGGCATTCACTCCTCTTACATGTCCTTGTGCATTGAGCCAAGTGGCATTTATTTCATTCATTTTTCCCTCTCACATGTCATTTCTCAAATTTGAAATTCCACCTAATTGCATTTATCATGCACATTGACCAAAATGTGCTCATTCCTCAACCACTCACATCTTGACAAGTGGCACTTGACCATTGGATGTTGAATGATCCCACATTGCTCTATTTCATTCTCTCTTCTATTTTGGAAATCTATAAATTGGAGGCTTCTCTCCTCATTTTAGGATCCACAATTCAAACAGGTATACTATACTTCATTTCATACACAACTTTGAGTAAACTTACTATACTCAAATTCATTTTCATTCCACATCTTCATGCAAGGTTATTCTCTTCATTTGAGAATTAATCTTACTCATACCATCATTCAGCTTGTTCAAGGATTGGGAAAGGGCTGCTTACTACACAACAAGGTGGCACCAATCCACTAAGAGATAAACTAACTTTCGTGCTAACAACATGAAACTGTTTGAGTCGATCTTCCTATTATGCTTCTTATATGCTTCTGTTTAACTGGTTTTTCTGCTCATTAGTTGCATATTTGGACATGATTAAGTATTTCATAGGGATGTTAAATTTGTTGATTTAAACTAACTTTCGTGCTAACAACATGAAACTATTTGAGCCGATCTTCCTACAGATTTTAGCATCCACAGAGAATAGCTGGCATTCTTCGTTTTCAGATTGGTTCGATCCCTTTTATTTATCTTGGGATCCCTCTTGTTATTCGTTCACTCCCTAAAAGGTTTTGGCAGGAGATTCTTGACAAGTTTCAGAGTATGGTCAATCATTGGACTTGCAGATGGCTTTCTTTGGCTGGTAGAGTGATTCTTCTAAAATTGATGGTTCAGGCTCTCCCTCTATACATATGCTTTGTTCTCTCGACCCCCCTCCAACTTCATCAAGGATTTCAAGAGGTCTCGTCAATTCTTGTGGTCTGGTACTTTTCTCCATAGAAAGTGGAGTTTGGTGAAGTGGGATTCTGTTTGCAAGTCGAAGCAGGAAGGTGGTCTTGGGCTTTGTTGGACTGATCTGAATGGGTAGGCCTTGGCAACTAAGTTGTATTGGCGTTGGTGTTCACAACAACATCGTTTGTGGGTTAAAATCCTTACCTTCAAGTATCTGGGTGTGGTGGAGAGTGTTGAGGTTGCTAGATTTAGTTTGGAGGGGAAGGGTTCTATGATTTGGGGTACCCTTAAGAGGGAGGCCAAGCTTGTTAAACAAGGATTGTTTTGGATTTGTAATGATGGTCAGGATGCTCTTTTCTGGCATGATTCTTGGGATGGGTATCCTCCCATTTTTTCTTCACATCCTCACTTGCAGAATTTATGCCAGGCTTTTAGGGATGCGGGTTGGTGTTGTGTGGATGATTTTAAATCACAACAGCCCATGGGCCAGATTATTGTGTCTAGGTGGAAGGATCTTTTGGAGTGGCCTCCTGGTGGTGGTGTGGAGGAATGGTAGGAGCTTGCTAGGATTTTATCAAATTGTGTTTATAATTCTCTTCCTGGGAAGGATGTGCTAGCTTGGGGTCCTGATCCAAAAGGCAATGTTTTGGTTGCTTCTAGTTATTAGGTTCTAGATAAGCAAATATTTGGGAGCTCTGAAGTTTCTTGGTGGATGCATGTTTGGAATAAGTTTGCTTGGCCTAAGTGCAATTTTTTCTCGTGGCTGGCGGTTCAAGGCAAGTGTCTTACTTGGGAGAATCTCTGGAAGGGATTTCAGGGCCCTTCCATGTGTGTTATGTGTGCTAAGTATGAAGAATTCCTCCCACATCTCTTCTTTCAGTGCTCTTATGTGAAAGCTATTTGGCATCTCTGGTGGAATCTCTGGAGCCTGCCATGCTGGCATGTTTCTTCTTTGGATGATTTTTGGCGGAGACAAAGGACCTCACTAGCTAAGACCTCTTTTCTCAGTATTGCCTGGATCATAAGCCCTAGCTTGATTGTTTGGCATATTTGTTTGGAGTGTAATAGGAGGATTTTCTTAGATAAGAAATTGCTTATGGGGCAACTTTGGAGTAGGATGAAGACTCTGGTAGCAAAGTGTGATTTGTCTATGCTAGTTGATCCTGGGGATTTAGGAGTGGTTAACGCTTTGGGCCTTGTTGAGAAGGACATGAGAAATTTGCGTAGAAGCCATCGTGGCCATGGGTGGGAGAGGGTCTCTCGTGTTGGTTTTTGGTGCCCTCCTGCTTTGGGAGTTTTGAAAATTAATACTGATGGGTCTTCTAGGGTAATCCAGGGCACGTTGGAATTGGTGGTATTGGTAGAGATAGCTTGGGAGTGGTGGTTTTTTTCTTTTCTATATATAGAGGTGTGCATACTACTAATCTCATGGAGGCTCTTACTATTCTTGTGGCAATCAAGCGTGCGATTGGCCTTGGGTGGTGATGGATTGTTTGTGAGTCTGATTCTCAGGTTGTTATTGAAATGGTGCATAAGCGTCATTTGGAGGATGTGAACTGGCAACTAGAATTGGTTATCAAACAGATTGTTTCCCTATGCTCTTCTTTGGAGTCTATTGTTTTTTGCAATGTTCATCGGGAATGGAATAAGGTGGCTAATGGTCTGGCTAAATGGGCTACTAAGAGGATGGGTTCTTGGTATGTGGATGATTGGGGCAAACTTCTGGGTGCCTTTTCCTTTGTCCTTGAGGATTGGGTTTTTGAAGATATGAGGTGCTTCTTGGGTGTAAATTAAATCTTTGCTTTGTTTGCCCCCCTGGTGGGTTTGTTTCTCTCGACTTTGTAATGCTTTTCTGATTCAATAAAGTTTTTACCCTCTTTTTTGAAAAAATAAATAATAATTGTTAAAAATAATTGCATACCTCAATTAAATTTTAAAATAATAATTCTTGAACATAAATGTTTGCCTCAATTTAACAGGTTAAAAATAAATATCTAAATTTTCAATTTAAATAATTGTTTTATAGAATTATAATATTTATTAATCTAATCATTTTATGAAATAATACTTCACTATAATAAAACAGATTAAATTTTAAAATTTCATTTACTATTTAAATAATAAGTTTTATCATATTTTAAATGTCAATATTAAAATATATTTTATTTCAAAACATTTAATAAATATTATAATTCTATAAAACAAATTATATTTATTATTTATATATATATTTAAAAAAATTAATTAAATATTATATTATATAATTTATTTTATTAGTTCCTGCCAAGAGAACTATAGGCAAGGGGTTGCTCTTAACTAGTTATTAATAATTCTCTTTTTAACCAATGAGAGCTGAAATATTTTTTCTATTTGAAAAATATTTATCTATTATCAATGTATAAATGCCAATTATATAACAAAACATATTTGGAAATTTATTTCTCTTCAATCTAATTGGTAGGAAAATTTCACCCGATATGAGCAATTAATGTGCTTCCATTACTTCCATTACAGTAGTCCCTGTAATAGTGGCAGATGCAAAGGAGAGTCTTGCTTGCTGGATTGAGCGCGGTTGACAAAATGGGTACTGTTATAAATGTTATTGCAATTTAGACAGTTATAATTCAAATTGGACTGTTTGGAATTGAAAGCAAAGAAACCAACAACTTTTACTTCATGCATAGGCAATAGGAAATGGTTTGTTTTTCCTTTAATTTTTTTTTTTCAACTTCATATTGAAATTCTGGTGTATTTTATTTCTCAGTAATTGAACTCATGAGGGTTGATTTTTTTGTAAGCAAAAAAAATTCGATTATGAAGACTAAATCTAGATTCTAACCATCTTTTTGAACATCATTATGACTGGATATTAATCGTAAACCTTTCTTTCTTGTTGTATTTTTACTTTCAATCCCCTATTTTTTCCTCCTTAGTCCTATGGTTGGTTTAGTTTGTTGCATGGTAGGGGCTAATATGTAGGCCTACTAAAGATTTCAAAGTTTATCCCATGACTTGTATTGTTGATCAAGTGCATTTATCTCTCTTGGTTTCTTCACAAAACTGTTGAATCCTTTCTTGCTCTCTATACCATGTTTTTAGTCCTCTTAAATAACAATAAGATCATATTTGAATATTGCAAAAACATCTAACTTCTTATGCAAGATGACTTCTTCTAGATCATTATAATTATTTGCTTCTAATTTTATATTTTCATTTCCGACTGCTAACTCATCACCTGTTTTGAAAATTTCTCATTTTCTATTGCAATAAGCAACTTGGTTGCCATTTTTTCAACCTTTTGATTACTATATATCAAAATGCTTACATTTTGTAGATCTGTTATGTCTTCTCAATGGCTTGTGCATCTATTTTACTTCATCAGTGGAGGATGTTGGTTCTGAAAGTGATATTTGGAGCTCTATGTGTTCTCAAATGGGATCAACATTGACTATAAAGGATCCCTTTCTACTATTATCACACTAAAGATGATGCAATTTTTTTCCATTTCCCTCCCCTTACCCCCCTCACCCTACCCTACCCTAATAACATGCCATCCAATTTTTTGTAGTTGTTTGCCTTTTGCATGTGAATGTGATTGTTTGTGGAATCCTACGTGGGATAAGATTCACATTTTTGTGGAGGTACCTTCTTTTCTTTCTGTTACTGTGAGGACTTTGATTTACATTCAATTTATGGAAAATTGGAAAACACCTTTAGATTTGTTTTATTTGTTTGAGATTTTTTCTGGAAATAAGTTACTTGTTTGTGCCTTCAATTGGTGTTCATGCTTTGCCCATTTTCTTTTTCTCTGACTCTTTCTTCTAAACTCAACTTTTTCCACTCTTTACTTCTATTTTTGTTTCTTTGTGGAATTGGTGCTATATTTTTTTTGTCTTTCCTATTCTTCTTTAAGTGGCTTGTTCATTTTCTTCTAGTTACTTCTCCATCATCACCGAAAATATTAGGGCTTTTTGTTGTTGTTCGTTTGGAAAAATTATACCTACAACATAAGGACATTCTTGATATTTGATTGCCAAGGTTGTGGGGAGGTTTGGATCAAAAAATCTTATTCTACAACTTGCTAGATTCATTTAGTCATGAGATCATGGAATTAGAGTGTGGTGTGATTGTGGAATTGACAAATTTTGAAATCTGAATGCAATGTGATGTGGGCTTTGAAATTGGATTGTTTTGTGAACATATTTCCTTTAGGGTTTCTTCTGCATCTTGAGTAGGCTGGATGGATCAATTTTGTTGAATCAGTTTATTTGGGAAGACATTTTTGGATAGATGTTTTTGGCAAGAGCATTTGAAATTATGAATATCTTGGTGTTGTTTGTATCTTAGCATAGTTTGTAATTATTGCCTTCTTTTTCTTTGGTAGTGCCTAGTATGGTGTTTGTTCTTTAGCATAGTTCTTTATTGTGACCTCCTTTGACTATTTACATGGTTTAAAAATAGGAAATCATTCTATTATCCTACCTTCAACAGGTTTGGTCCTTGCTTTTGATGCAGATCTTTACATACATTTTCAAAACCTTGTGAAGTCCCTCTGGCAGAAGTTGATACCTCACTTGCTATTTGCATGGTTTAAAATGGTGATCATATTGTAGAGAAATATCATCATGTACTTGAATCTATTTTGGAGATTCCTTCACTTTGGTTTAACTCAGCTTAAAATTTTGTTTTTCTAATTCAAGTTAGGTTATCTCTAATGGTGTTAGAAATATGTACTCAGCCTTGAAATTTACAAACAATATTTTAGCGCCATCAGAATGAGCTCTTGAGATTTTTGATTCCTTGTGTTGTCCTTTCCTTTTGTACTGGATCTTTTTAGGCCTTAACATATAGTAGCAACCTTCTAATTTCAAGATCCATCTTGAAGTTATCAGGTATCTTGTAAGTCCTGCCACACATGTGATACTTCAAAGGTGATTTTAATTCAACAACATCATCATACACAATTTGATTCTTGATTTTATCTCAGACTAAAGTGTTCCAATCATATCGCCTTCCTTGCTATCTCTGCATATGCAGAATAAAAAAGCCTCAGGATATACATAATAAAAGAATCTCTACACTTTGTGCTTTGTTGTATATAAACATACACCTGAATTTCTATGTATTCTTCTCTTTCACATCAAAGTGCAGTGTGCATGTCCTTTAACATTGGTTTTAACTCTTTATAAACCTTCTTATCTCTAGAACATCTCATGAAGCTACTCCATGATGGTGATATTAATAGAATTGAGTTGATTTTGAGGACAACACATCTATAAGATTTTTTTTGTGGAAAACACTTAGATTGACAAGGGCTTTGCATGTTAGATTCTAAAAATTGTAAATTGTATGCTCAAGAATTAAAATTTGGAGGCCCGATGCTGCATCAACTGTGAATTATGCAGTTTCAATGTGTTTTTTTTTTCACTTTGGGCTTGATCATGTAGAATACAAACTTTTTAGTCTAACAAACAATCTTTCTACATTATTTGGTGCCAATCAAAGAGATTTTGGTAGAAGAACCACCTCTGGTATGCAAAAGACTTTATATCCTAGCTTGATGACACTACCGGGCCTTGATATGTGGGAATTATATCTCTCACACATATAGGGCTTCGCCAAAAGAGAATCTTAGACTTCCAAGGGTGCCACATCACTAAGCACGTCATTTAGAAATCACTCGATAGGAATCTGTCTTGTTGACTGGCATATATGTCCATACCTTGAGTGAACTAGCCGTGTATGGTCGAGAATGGTGTTTTATTGGGAGATTCATGCTCTTGTCAATGTCTAGAAAATCAAGTTCATTAGATTTTCACTTTCCCCAATGAAGTGTGGAGTTTTTCCCCTAACCCACATTTGTGAGTGGAAGATTTTCTCTGCTTTTCTTAGTTTGAGGAGGAAACTTGTGTCATGGCTATGGTGGAATAAGGATTTACTTTCACAAATTGTTTTTTTGTCATCCAAAAATTTGCACTAGTGGAGGTGTTGGTGTATGTGACTCAACCACTGGTGCTTGTTAGATGCAACACTCTTTGTTTGAGTGCCATCTGCTTTTTGTGAATGTCACATGCCACTTTTTTGTCACCTTTGGCTTTCATTACAAAGGGAACTCTTGCAAAGGAGGCCTTTGTTGATGATTTTGGTATTTTGAGGCAAAATAAAATTGTCAATTATATTGGCTTTATAGGAAGAGACTGCCCATCCTATTCTTATAGTAATCAAAACGCCATTTCAACCCAGGGGAGTTGATGACATGAAAGAAGTGGAATTTCTTATAGAAGGTAAATCAAGAAACATCAAACAAAAATTGAGTTGGTGCCTCTTGATACAAAAGAATATTGTCAATTATATTGGATTTATAGGAAGAGACCTCCCATCCTATTCTTATACTAATCAAAACTACACTAAAATTAGCACTTCCAATCAAACACACAATACTGCTAGCTTATCTCTTTTTATACACATACCTAAAATCTTGTCATGAGAGAAAAAGCCAGAAATTTAAAATAGAATGACTTTTTTTAAGAAAGACTTAAAACATAGAGAATAAAATCAACATAATTTACATTATGTTTTGATTATTTACATTAAAATGCCACATAAATTGTTTTGTGTGAGTAGTGATATTTTTTCTTCTAATCTTGATTCTTGAACTAACATAAATCAAAACATATATTTTGCATGACAGAAAAGATATTGTTTCCATTTACTTCTTATGTTAGTTTATGTGATAAGCTCTTCTCTTACAAGAGTGTCTTCTCTAAACTTCTAGGATGAGAGCTTTGCTTTCAATATTTCCATCACATCTTTGTAATCAGGATACAAATCTCATGAAAATTGATTTTTGTGAGTGGTGACAGAGTGCCTTAAAAGCTTTCTATACTACATGTTTTATCATTTTCTTTGTTTTGTAATGACTAGTACTAGTTTGTATTGGTAATATAGAGAAGGTGAAAGAAAGTTTTGTAAGATAGGAACCTTATTATTAGATTTTCTATTACATCTTATAATTCAATTTAAAATCCAATATAAACCGCTTTGTACAGTGGCAGTAGTTTGCCTTCGACTTTGAACATTGAATGCAGATAAAAAAAGCTATTATGACAGGGGAGGCTGAATTTTTTGGAACAATCATTTATCCAAAAAGCAAATATATATCATTGCATTTCCTGGAGCAGGAAATATTATCTGTGAGGATTCTTTTAATAGTCTACTACGTATATGCAAAGGAATACATTTGAGCAACTTTGTTCTTGATAAAAATATTATTTTTTTAATTTATGAGCATCCATACACTTATAAGATAAAAATATGTCTCCAAACTACCATAGCGAATTGATAGATGAGCAATTGAGTTTCAAAAATTGACAACCTCTATAAACTAAAACTTCTAGCCAATTCAAATTGGCTGTGGTGAGGCCCAACCCAATCTACATTATGGAAGTTTAAGTTACATGACATAATAACTATCAATTGAACCATAGAGTTAATAAATTCAAACAACAATAAATAACACCTACATTTATAGACTTTGTACATTATTTTTATTAGTTATACAATATAAAAATTTGCATAGGTATTTTCATTAGTTGCAGTCCAAAATTAGAAAATTGTGGTTCAGTGATATGTAAATTGATGTGAAAATATTGGGTATTTACAAAGGATGCTACTATAATGGTTTTTTAGCAAGTATAATGAACTAACAGGTGTAACTTGTTGAAAGGAAATATTGGGTATTTATAAAGGATGCTACTATAATGGTGTTTTAACTAGTACACTTTTATTTTTCTATCCACCCACCTATCTAACATAATAATGCAGTTAGTCTTTGCCTACTCCTAACAATGTTCAACAACAACATTAGTCACATCCTATATTGCCTCCTTCAAAATATTGACCCTCAAAGCCTCATATGTTGGGGGACTTGCAACAACAATGACATCCACCATACCTTGCCAATATGGAGACCTAACAATATTGAATGATATGCTAGAAAAGTATTAGAAATTCTCAATGGCCTTCTTTGCCTAGTCATGAACATTCTTTCTCCACCCCTCTCTAAATTGGGTTGTGATTTGGATGTGGTACAAGGTGCAAAAGAAAGCATTATTAGTGCCCCCTCCATGTTTGGCTCTTGAGCTACCTAATAAGGAGTAGATTGTGAATCTCTCTCCATTTGCTATGGTAGTTCTACACCCTTTTGATGATATGATTTTATTTATGTGTTATAGGTCTTTTTGTAATTTTAAAGATCTTAAGATTTGCACAATATTCTCCTCTAAGATTAGTTTAGGAAGTGTTTCCATGTATCTTGCTTCCTTTCACTTATAATGACAACTCAAGAAATAAAATTTATATTTTAACTTTACTACATAAATTTAATGTAAGGGTGAGAGACATAAGGAATTTACTTCTCTTTCTCTTATTTTAGATTGCATGAGCTACAATAGTGAAGGATGCACAAAACTTGCAATCTTCATTCCTTAAACCTTGAGTTGTTTGTTTGATAATTGATTAGTTCATAATAAAATAAAAAAAATACATAAATTAATCAACTAGTTCTTCAAAGGGGTCTTTCTCTTTTATTTTTATTACTTTAGATTGATTGAAGTAAAACATTAGAGGATACACAAAATATCCAATCCTTGTTTGAATTGTTTGGTTACAAAATAAAACAAAAAATAAAAACATTAAAAAATAAAAAGAAGTTAAATCTAAAAGAGGAGTTTATGTCTATTCTTTTTACTTCAGATTGCACGAGGTGCAAAAGTAGATGATACACAAAAGTTAAAGTGGATATCTATTTTATCATCATACAAATAAACCTTTTGAAACAACATTTCAAAACCCTAAAAGCAACATTTATAACTTAAAACTTTGAAACAAATACATCATTTAAAAATCCTTGAAATTAAAAAAAGGGGTACTTGATTTATTCATTTATATGTAAATTTTGTTTATCTGAATATTGCAATCCTAAACATTAAAAAAAAACATTCAAATTTGAAAGATTTGAGTGTGAATTTTAGTTTTGAATTTACTTTGATGAATGATGATTGATGAAGACAATTGAAGTGGATGAGACTTTGTTGACCTCTTCCTCTTACTCAATGCAAATGCCAAATTGTGATGGCATTTTCAATTGAGGGTGGGCTATCATATTAATCATATTTTTGGGGGTGTGGGCCTTGGTGGGCCTTCTTTGTACACAAGGGTGAGGATTTGTTCATTTTTTAAAGTGGTTGTATTTTATTTGGGGCATGGGGACTCATTGCCATCCTTGAGATAGTTGAGGGTCATAGAGGTATCCCTTGACTTTCCCATGGATAATAAGGAGTTCTGGATTACGTCCTACTAGGGAGGACATTTGTTAGGATGCACTACCTAGCTGTTAGCGATGTAAGCTTGGTAGATTGTATCAATTCTTCATTTCATTGTGCTTAATGATGCAGATAGTTGAAGAATTTGGGTCATACCTAATGGTGTATACATTATCCAAATCTCATTGAACTATTGTTATTCTTTATCTATATGTATTTTCAAATATATAATTACCAATTGATATAATGACAATTCAATCAAACCTCTTCTACTCTCAATTTACCTGCACAACATACCTTTGTCCTCTTCCACTGTACATTCATAAACAATGTCTTTCTTTCATGCCTCTCTCAACCTTCAATTCTAAAAGTAAGCCTTGCATGATTTGAATAATTGATAAAATACAGAAATAGTAAAATACAAAATGGTTAATTTTTAAACCATGCATTTACAAATTGCAATGATTGGCACAGTTAGTTTTGTTGTTTATTTTGGTAATTCAGTTGCATAACTGTCTATCATGTAGTTTACAATTTTCATGATATGCCTAAAGGTGTTGAGAAGAAGGTTTTGTACGATGCCATGAACGACTTAGGATATAAAATTAGTACTACCTCCTAGGATGCCAAAAGAACATTTTGACACCAAGTGCAACACCACTCAGAAGATTAACAACATGTTCAATTAAATGCTAAGCTTTCAATCTAGCAAAGGCAATACAATATCAACAATTTCAGTTGGATACGTGTTATATACTTGGCAAGTTTTACATCCCTTTTAGGCTTTGTTTGGTCCATACTTTTATACCAATTGTATTGTAATACCGCTTAGCAGTTTCCTATAGTGATGTGTCTATAAATAATCTCACATAGACTATAGTTAAGTACAAGCAACAAATATCTTTTTCTATAGTGAATAGTTGAGTTAATACAATACATGTTGTTTTTCCTTGGTTTATTTCTCAAATGGTTTTCCAAGGTTAATAAAATAAACTAAAAAATTGACAAAATTTCAAGATGATTATAAAGTTATTATCTTATCAACATTGTTACTAAAACATAGCACACACATCAAATTAAAACATGTCTATTCTAAAACATTTTGGCAGGAACTTCGTTGCTTTGCAACTCTTGTTTTTGTTGGCACCAATTCATTTGTTTTTCATTATTAATTTAATATATGTCGACACTGATTCATATGTTTTTCATTATTAATTTAATATACTTTAATTTTAATATATATCCAGACATCTTAATATGTTTTAATTTGTTTTTGTTAAAACTCTCACATATGTAATTATCTTAATATATTTTAATTTGTTTTTGTTAACACACTCACATATGTAATTATCTTAATATATTTTAATTTGTTTTTGTTAACATGCTCACCCTTTGGAGTAATTAAAACCTAAAAAATAAATTTAATTTAATATATATCAACATCTTAAATATTTTAATTTGTTTTTGTTAACATGCTCACACCTACGCCTTTGGACATAATTAAAACCTAAAAAACAAATTTAATTTATTATATATCAGCATCTTAATATATTTTAATTTGTTTTTGTTAACACCTCACATCTCTAATTATTGGACATAATTAAAACCTAAAAAATAAATTTAATTTAATATATATCCACATCTTAATATATTTTAATTTATTTTTGTTAACACGTTCACATCTATAATTACGCCTTTAGACGTAATTAAAACTTTAAAAACAAATTTAAATGATATTTGGATTTTTTTTTTCAAAATAAACCTCATCCACCAAGTTAACATCTACTTAATCATGACCCAAAAACAACCTTTACCTTTACTTTTATATCTTTATGTATTATTTAAAAAAAATCTACTACTTTAAATTACCTTTACATTTAATATTTTTTTAGGATTGAATGTATCACTTCTATAAATCTACCAATAAATTAGCTACAACACAAAACAACAAAATTAAATTCTTATAAGGCATAGCCCCAAAAATAAAAATAATAATTTTTTAAAAAGAAAGGTCCCTTAAATACTGTTAGAACCCCTCATATGTACATCCTATAAAGCTTTAAACTTTCAGCCCTTAGCCCTTGTTTCCGATAGTACTTCTTTTTCCTGAACGCACAAACCAAAACTTAAACTGTAAGGTTGATACCATAAAATTTTTCACATAAATTGCAATAATTTTTCTGGCGCCGATAAGAACTGGCAGTTATCTGGCAAAGCTATTTTAAGAACGACAAAAATAAACAGCAAAAGAATGGAAGGAGGATACAATCAGAGGTCAGTCGAAGAAGTGTTCAGAGATTTTAAGGGCCGACGAGCTGGAATTATTAAAGCCCTAACCATCGGTAAGTAACCCAAATCTTATTTTTAAAATTTTGAATTTTTCTTTTTATCTGTTTTGATTTTATTTGAGGGTTAGGGATCAGATGCATAAGGTGGTTATTTTTTTAATTCTGATTAATTTCTCCTGCAGATGTGGAAGAGTTTTATCAGCAGTGCGATCCAGGTTGGTTTTCTAAAAATTGTTGTATTTGAAAATTAACTCAAATATGGCTCAATTGCCTTTTAGGGTTTAATTCACATAGATTGCTATTTTAATAAATTTGCGTTTCTGATGGCTAAGTTACTGCAGTCATATTGAAATTGATCTCGACATAGAATTGTTACTTACATTAAATTACCTTAACACTTTAAGATAAATTTCCAATAATAAATGGCTAATCTGATGCCACATATTGTTTCTATATTTCCACTTTTTATTAATAATTATATAATTAAAGCAAATTCTGGTAACTGGTTCTGGTAAATCAACGAGGCTTTCATTGTCGGTTTCCTCATCCAAATCTTATAAATATACGTTTCTTGTGTTGAATTGGGTAACAGATTACATCTGATTCCTGGTTAGGCCTTTTTAAACTGAGTAGTATGCTACATCCAATTAGTGATATATCTCAACAGCTGGGACCAGGTACATCTGGGTGAATTTGTTGGATTTGATACTGTGACATCTATGCCGAGTGTTTCTCGCGAGGAGGCAATTTACCAATTCAAAAAAGTATTAATTATGGAAATTGTAGCTCCCACTCGACTGAAATTTAGTTACATGTTTTTTGGTGCTTGCTGTTTTTTGCATATGTTATTTAGGTTTTTTAATTTGTTTACACGTGAATTTAGATTTAAATATGGCTTAACTACCTTTCAGGGTTTAATTAAGATAGACTATTAGTTTGAAAAAAATTCAGTGCCAGATGGATAATGGAATGCTCTATTATTGAAATTCACCTCAAGACATCACTATTACTTACTTTAATTTACATCAGTACAGACTCTTTTATTGAGATAAATTTCAGTGACAAATGTCTATTCTAATGTTATAGATTGCTGCTACTTTTCAAAATAATTATTATTTGAATTAAGTACATCATGGTAAATGAATAGGGCTTCTGTAATGGATTTCCTAGTTCAAATATTTGATAGACATCGTTTATTAAATTGAGAAATGTATTACATCCAAATCTTGGTGTGGATTACCTCAACGCATGAGGCCAGGTGCAAGTTGCAGGTGAATTTGATGGAACAGCCTCTTGTCATGATATCTAAGCCAAAGGTTTTCCTGTGAGGGGTGATTTATCGACTCCAATGAAAAGCTAATCTTGAATTTGAATACCTAAGGCTATCCAAATATGTCATTTTTTTTTTTGCTTTTAGTCTGTTTTGTCTTCTGTGTATACAATCATGGTCTCTTCTGCAGTGATTAGTTATCTTTTCTGATTGATAGGGGAAAAATGAAAAATCAGCACATAGATCAGGGAAAAATAGCTATGCCTCTTCTGCAACTGTCATGATAAATATGAAATTGCCATGACACAAGTGTAACAGGTATCTTGTTTGTTTCTGGCAGAATTTGCACTGACACAACTGTTTTCTCTTTTGCTTTTTTTCCTAGGAACCTTTTTCAGCTGTGTTTGAAAGTGGATTTAAGTTGCATGTTTATTTTACTTTATTGTCTATGCGAATGGTGGCTTAGTAATTTGAACTGACTGTCTTTTCATGTCATGAAAAGACAGTCAGTTAAACTTACTAAGTAAACTTACTAAGTCGCTATTTGTATAGAATATAAAATATTCAAGTCAAGATCATGAAAAGACAGTCAGTTCAATTTACAAAGCCAATATTCTCATAGAATATAAAATATTCAGATCAATGCATCATTTGTGTTTTAGAATTTGCTTGACAAATCTTGGATGCCTAAGGTTTCTATAGAGATTAGATTCTGTACATAACATGCTCACATAATTGTTACACCACGATCTTGCCATGTATGGCTACATTTGGGGTATTTAGAGCAGGCTTTTACAACCGTATCTTTTTCCTTATCCAATTATTATTATTAATTTTCCTTTGGACCTTTGCAATTGGAGTTAGTTCAGGTGGTTAATATTGCTTGAATGTTGAAACATTGGTTCCCATTTGAGGAGGAGGAAATGCTTCCTTGTTGAAAACAGTATTCTCACAATTCAGTGAATCCACTGGAGGTTTTTTCTGATGATACTTTCGAGAGTGCCCTTTTCAAATTGTGTTCTCATCTATGAACAGATTTGTCAGCACTTTTGTTAACAGTTTTGAACCTTTTGGCTTACTTTCTCATTCTCTTTTTATCTTTGACCTTTTGGAAGCCACCTTCCTCTCTTCAGATTTCTTGCTTTGATGGAAAATATTCCTAATCAATATGGGAAAATAATGGAGCTATTTTAACAGTTTCATTCTGTTGATTCAAACTCTAGTAGTGTGTCCAAAAAATGTGCAATCAGTACATTTGAAAGTTTTGTTGCAATATTTTAACAGTTGTTACCAAACTCATTATTTGTCTTTCAGGACTGTTTCTTCTGAAATGTGTTTGCTTATGTCCACCTGTAGACACACCTTTGAAGATTAATATACATTAAATTTTAATGTGGATGCTAATATAACGTCGTAGTTGTTGGACTCTGCTAAAATAGTCCTCTGTTTCTCCAGAACCATGGGTCTTCCTTGAGAACGTTCTGTTTGTCGTTTATGCTACCAAAATAAATCTGCTGTCAAATGAAGACTCTGTTCCAGAAGAAGTTGGGAACCTGAGAATTAGCTGTAGAAAATTAAAGCAAATTCTTATAAGACAGACAACCGATCACTGAAACTACAAAACTGAAGCTTGAAACTTGAAACTCTGAAATTTCTAGAAGAAAAGAATCTAGATTATTTGAACAGGAAAAATAAGGAAAAATAAGGAAAAAACATCTGAAATAAAAACTTAATAGAAACTGTACGTGAAGGATCCAATTGTACATAAGGAAGAATTTTTTTTTCAAGAATACATGGAAATGAAATCAGGCCTAGTGGACTTTTGAGGTCAGTGTAGATGCTGTACTTGGCCATAGAATTTATTATTTACTCTTACACACTGTGTGGAATTTTTTTTTTTTTCAAGAATACATGGAAATGAAATCAGGCCTAGCGGACTTTTGAGGTCAGTGTAGATGCTGTACTTGGCCATAGAATTTATTATTTACTCTTACACACACTGTGTGGAAAAATTAATTTGAAAGGCCTAATATGGTAAGGCCAAGTCATATGTATATTTAATTTTTATGAGTTGTCATTTTTTATGTGTGGGATATATTAACTTTTTAACTCTACATTTATGTCAGTGTAGATGTTGCATTTGGCTTTGTTTTAGTCTTATATAGGGTATTTATAGAAATCAATTTAAAAGTTATATGGCTGTAAAGCCAAGGCCTATATATAGTGATCCTTTTATGAGTTACTATTTTTTGCATTTGGGACAAGCAAGTTGACATGGTAAACTTTGTTAAATTTACTTTTTACTTCAGTATCCTGAGATTAATTCTTTCTAGGATGAAAATTTAGAGTAACTTGAGTACCTTGTAAAGTCTATTTGTTGCTGGGCGTGAATGGTGCTGTATCTTCACAGCTGGAAACAGCACATTGTCAGATACTATAGCACCACCCACTCTTGGACTTGCTTTGATCCCAAAGAAATTGGAGTGTTTGATGTTGAAGTATTTCTTGCCTGTATCTGGTGGCAGCCCACAAGGGCCCACAAGGTGGGTTCTTGAATGCTTATATATTTATATCAGTATCTGTTGCACTTCTTTCTATCCTGTTAATTTCTGCATTTATCTTGGCTAGTATTTGAATTACATAGAAAAATGAAATGTGATTTAACCTTAGCAAGCAGTTTGGCAATTTTGTTGTCTGAAAGACCACTGTTTGAACCGAGTATCAGCCCTATGATGACATTTAAATGCTTTCCTTTCCCAAATTTCATGTATGAGTCATAAATGTCAGGTTATAACAGATCCATCCATCTCTTCGATCTTTTTGGAAGTTCTCCATATGTGTTATTCTAAAGTCCACATTGAACAAGTTTTCTCAATACAGTGGTAGTTTTGTCTGGACACTGGACCACTATATCACTTACAGTTTCTAGTATTTTTTCAACTTCTGAATAATACAGATACTTACAATCTCAAGGCTCCCCATATATCCTATTAAGCATCTATACAAGCTACTAATATTCTGAATCAGCAACATATTATATCTTTTCTGCTGTGTTACTGGGTATATCCAGTATCCTGGACAATACCCAGACAAAATTGGTGTGGGTTCAGATGCTGGGTTGGGCCCGGCCTGGGTATGCCCAGAGCACATCCTGGAAAGACCACAAACCAAAAAATATATATTTTTAAATCACAGTTAAGCTAAATTTTCTTTTCATGAATGTTTACAAAATCTGAATCATGCTGAAGTGTCTGAAACCACTGCTTCGTTAGTGATTTCCCATTGCTATTTTTCCAAACCACAGGACAGAGCAGTGTGATGTGTGGGATTGGGGTTTATCTAATGGCCTGGATCCTAGCTTGATGTTGAGATTAATGCAAAGGAAAGTGACAGGATCTGCACCCTTGGATCCTCCTAGCATTGACAGCACGGATTAGACATTGGAGCAGCTGAACAAAGATAGAGCAAAGAAGAAGTGCGCCTGTTTTGAATGGCAGCAGCAAAAACCTGGTTCTGAAACCTTGTGCAGGAGTGATTATTATTAATCATAATATTTGACCCCCTCATTGCTCCGCCCCCCCAACATTTTCTTTTCATAAATTTTGGCCCCTTTATTTCAAAATAAATCTTTAACTTAAAGCACACACATATGTTTTAATAGGTACAATGTAGTAGGGTCCACGCCCATGTACTTAATTATCAATATAAAAAACTGGAGCTGAGCTCTGAAAGTTTCCATACATTCCAGACCAAAAATAGAGCTTCCTGCAGATTATCCTGCCATAACTAAATGCCAGTCGACTTCAAGACTAGAGCAAAGCTGAAGTACAATACATTGACCAGCTAGACCCACATAATATTTCTAGCAATTAACTATACATCTTCCTTAGGCTACTACTATCACAATAGAAGATTGAAGAGACAAGAAACTAGTATATTCTAGTACATAGACTTCTATTGGAAGACCCAAAAGAAATACTGACAGACCAGTTACTAGCCTTAATCCTCCTAAGCAGATGTAGCCCCTATAGGCTTTAACTATTAGCTTCGCACATATTGCCACCCCCATAGCCTCTGCTACCACTAGAGGCTACAGCTTAGCCAAATGAATTAGGCTTTTGATGCTATCATTGACTGGTGCTTTTTGGAGAGGAGCACACATTTGAGCTCAATTGATTGATGAAGGAAGCTTCCATCTGCCAAAGGAAAAGTGACACTCAATTTCTTCTAGCTCTATCATCATAATTCAGACCCTATTGAAAAGTGATGTGTGCACTGCAATAGGCACATAGGAAGTAGGGGTCACCCTACTTGTTGTGAGCTTTGCATAGTCCAAAATCGCCTCTAGACCATTTCTTACAAACCCATTTTTGGAGGTTAAAAGCTTGGAAATTGAAACAAACTTTGTAGATTTAGTGTGCGATTTTGTGCCCATTTTGATGACATCTGAAACAATGCTCTAGAAGGTCCTCATAATTGAAATATTGCATCCATGAGTCTATGATGAATTGATTTTGACCATCTGTGTAATAGGCTTAGAAATGTCAATCATCGCACAAATTCTGGAAAATCTTTTGGCTTATCAATTTGGTCCTCCTCCAATTTGATGATTTTACCAACTTTTGAAGAGACCAAAATCTCGCAAGATTGGGGAAGATTATATAATCATAGCGAGATTGGAATGTTGGTCATTCTCACATTGGCAGGATTGAAGAAGGGAGTCCAAGGAGTCATGAACATACTTGATTTTCTGTAAAACCAAGGCCCGTGATCCAAAACATACCTACAGGCTACAATCACCAAAAGAGTGGAAGATGACTAGAAAGAATCCATGGTCTAGGATTTCTATTGAAGGATTCTCCAAGTTGCATTAATTCACTTTGTTCCATGCCAAAAAATCCTCCATATGGGGGCATTTCCCCATATTTCTGATGACAATGGATCTGGATTCAAGTTTCTCAGAAAACTCATTGATATATTTGTTAGAAATAAATATCGACAGGTTCAGCAGTCAATGTAATCTTTGAATCCCCCATGGTGAATGTAAAAGAAGATTCTAGTGTAGGAGGGCAAGGAGGAGGATCAGGGATCAATGAGATGTTTTCCCCATGCCCGTTAGAAGGCACGTTGCACTACAAAACCTCAAATTTGTCTTTTAACCCTAGATTTGAGTTCGAGCATTCCTTTTGGCTTTTGCATAAGTCACCATAGCTGTGAAAAGGGTTTGAGGCATTTTTGCGCGCATTGAAGATTTTTGGCTCTATAGCTGAAGGCACTTGGTTGATTGAGGATGCCTTGACTGCCGCTAAAGGCACATACCCAGTGTTCTTTTTTCCATTCAGCACTGCTCGAGTAGTAGAAGACTGAAGGACTCCATTCTTGAGTGGGTCAAAAGAAATTCCATTGCTTGATACCAAAGAAAACCGCTTGAAACATCCTTTCGCAGCTCTCTGTTAGCCTACATCTGCCTTTTACCGCTCATCTAGAATTGCTCGCTCTCCATCTGATTATAACATAATTGTTTGTATGAATATTTTTATATGTTTTTAGTATTTTATATTTGCATTGTACAGCCAAATCCAGCTGTACCAAACCCAGGAAACAAAAATAAAATCAGTGAACTGTCGAACTCGAACTGGCAACATAGCTTTTCTGTTGCTTTTTGCTGTTAGACTTGACCGGTTTACTTTTTTGTGAAGAAGTGCAGACAAACTTGGTTTCACGTTAATTTTGGCAAACCTTGTGCTTCATCATTTATGGTTTCATTGTGCATATTGCAGAAATGCTTTACTGATATTCACTGTTTCTATATTTATGGTTTATTCAATGTGTTGCATTATAACATCACTAAGGTATAGGTTCTCAAAGAACTAGGTTAGATTTGGCATTAGATTGATTGGACACAAGATTTCTTGATGTTTCTGAATGTCACTTTATTTATACTACCTAAGTCTTGCTTTTACATTGAGGGCATGGAGATAGGCAACCCTTAACCCACTGTGAATATCTCTCTGCTTCAACTATTTGATCCATTGTCATAGCAGCTTGCTTTGAAACCTCTTAATCTTGCAAATACTGCTATGGCCTAAGTATAATTTTTGCCATTTTTTCATTCCAGTTCCCATTTATTCTGCTAAGGCCTACTGGGTTTGTGACCTTCAAATTGTATTTTCCTCGATGTTTAATATGGAAGAATCTTTAGCTGTCTCAAATTTATCATATATATTTTTGGAATGCCCACTTATCTAAACTTTGCATGTATGGCCATATGACCATGAAGTGGCTCTGCTACTATTGTTTTGAACAAAATTTGCTGTCTTTTTAAGGCCAGAATTCTGTTATTGTAATCTGATAGAAAACTACTGGTACAGTAGAAGTTGCGGCATATCACCTAAGAGTCTTAACTTAAAGCCACATATGTCTGAAGCGTTTTATGATTCTATTCTTCTGATCATGATGTGATATAAAACTGATAGCTAAAATTCCAAATCTGAAATCTGATTTTCTATTGTGTTTGATGACTAAAATCTTTGAACTCCGGGAGAAAGAGACATTTGGACTATTTGGACGGCAAAGAAGGCAAGAAGAAAACATTGGAAGGAAAACACAAAGATAATTTTTTTAGTAAATAGCATATCTAGTATGTCTGAAGTGTTTTATGATTCTATTCTTCTGATCATGATGTAATATAAAACTGATAGCTGAAATTCCAAATCTGAAATCTGATTTTCTTTGTGTTTGATGACTAAAATCTTTAAACTCGTGGAGAAAGAGACATTTGGACTATTTTGACAGCAAAGAAGGCAAGAAGAAAACATTAGAAGGAAAACATAAAGTTAAATTTTTTATACTAAATAGCATTTCTAATGGTATAACTATATACATTTAATAGGGAAGGAATTTTTTCTGAATAAGTGTGTATGTCAACTCAGGCCCAAAGGACTTCCAAAGGCAGTGTTAATGCTGCTTTTGGATATGGAATATGTTCTTTCATAGATTCTCTGCACAATTTGTTAACCGTTATGACTGGTCGCCTTTTGATGTGAAATAAGTTATTTTACATGGTAACCTTTATTATATTAGCTTTATTTACTAGAGTATTTAAAATTCTATTGTAATATGACAAAAATACAGTTGTAGTTTCTTGTAAGCCATATGCTGGCTCTTTTAACATAGACAAGGAATCCATTTGCTGAAAGGATCTAACAGAAGATAATTTGTAGTTCTTGGAGAAAGGTTCAATAGGAGATTTAAATTTAAATATGGAGCACTGCAATGAAATAGTAGAAAACTTATCAAATTGACACTTCATTATTTTGCCAGTGAACTTCTGTTGTTTGGAAATGAATTAGTGAAATTTAAGTCCATAGGCAAAATAATTTGCCTGTTCGAAAATTTTGGACAATTTTCTAAACTGTGTAAGACATGCTAGAATATAGCATTTTGTACAACGCTTACTCACAAAACTTACTTGTGCATTTGGAAAATTTTGGTCTGACCTGTACGATCATCATACCGATTCCCAGTAAAAGAGCACCCAGGGAATTTTAGACATGTGCTTCAATGTTATCTTGGCTATAAATTTGCATTGTCCGGAGGTGACTTCATTTCTGGACCTATTGTATAGTTGGGAGCTATTATTTAGTTAGGTTGTCATTTGCTCAAGAACCTGCCTCACTACTTGATGATATTGCTGGAGATCTTCTAAGTTAGTTTTGTCTGTTTGCGGAAATGAATATCGGAATGTCATAAAATGGATTGTGATCTTGACGGCCTTTGAATAAACAAACTAGAACTTCTAAATGCTTGAGCCACATGTTATCAAGTTTGGCTAAATTGCACACAATAAAGGCTATTTTGTCATTTCAATTTATGAGGTCTTAGTTGATAATTTTTTTTGATAGCATTTACAAATTCATTATTTTGACAAGCTCTATGGATTGTTAGGAGAAAGAAAAAAATATTAGATTAACATCCACAAATGACTAAAGTAGGTTAACAGTACTTGAAAGTATAGCCAGTTTGAGCAGAGAAGAATTAAGGTAAGGAAGCCCTATGCTGTGAAAGTACATGAAAATGCAAAAGCAAAGAAACAAAGCACGTGAGTGTAAACTGAAAATGATTCGAATCCTTAAATATGTGCAAGTTGTTGTTACAAAGGATATACCATTCTGAATAGGGTTTTGATTAAAGATATGCTGGTAGATACTCCTGTGACTTGTGTTTTTCTAGTCTGTCTATTTTTAATTTGTTTTTGCTTAGATAAAAAAGCCCAACTTAGAACTATTAACAATCTTAGAAAATTTTAACAACATAAGTCCTGAGGCCAGAGTTTGAACTTTTATGTCTTCTTAGTTTCCAAACTAGCATTGAAATATGGATATAAATGTTGAAAATACTCTAAACAGCTTATTATTTAAGTAGTCTAGTAACATTCATACGGACCTCAGCAACATAGCCTACAAAATTATCTGGATCTTCCATTGCCACAAGAAATATCATAACAGAATAACAGGGGCTTCCAGGGTAAAGTCATCTTGTTGGGATAATTACTGTAACAAATGCTAAAGCAAATACTGCTACTTGAGGCCCAGAGGAAGGGCACAATTCTGTAACAGCCACCACATCAATAGGCAAATAAAAACCGTAGAAAAGCATAAAAAAGAAGAGAAAAGGAAAATTTCTAGCAGGGTAGTCAGTACTAAACCTTGCATTATTTAATATGGCACCTTTCTACAGTATTTTACACAACAGCATCTGCAGGGCTCTCCAACTGATAGGTCCTTAGGCCTAATGTAATGCTTGGTTTGAGTCAACACTTGATATTTTTGGCCTCCACGTTGCAGAATCCCTTCTCCATCAGTTCATTTCCATTCTCATGTAGGTCTGGAATAGCTCTGGTTTAAGTATTCAATTTTAACCTCTTGGGTTTTAGCTAACGGTTAATTTCCTCAATAGTCACCCCAAAGTTTTTCAGCTTATTGTTGATATCCAGCACCTATATTCTCATCCATACCAACTACCCTCAAGCAGACATTTCAGAAACAGATATTATCTTAGCCAAGTAGTGGTCACTTCCAACATTATTGCACTTCACAACCCCCAATTCTGTCTTGCTTTAAATCTGTAATATTGAGCACTCCTCTGCCCAATCCATGTCTGGTGTGGTTCTGATAAGTATCTGCTTTACCAAGCAGCGCCTTCCTGACGCCAACTGCAATTTTTTTGGATGCCAAATTAGGTTCAGTCTTCTTTCAGTAAAAAGAAACCTAAGCTTTGGTTGCACATCTTCTAACTCTGGCCAACCCAAGTCAGATCCATTTGGTGAGCCCCTATAACTATTAGAGAGGGTCTCATTTTCCTGGTTTAGAACTTTCATATTTGAACATCCTTGCCCTTGTCAAATATGGCCATGCATTCCTTCATTCACTGCTGCATATCTGCTTGTCTCATTATCCTCATCATCATGTTATTGGATGGGCTAGCCATCTTTTCTGTCAGACCACACCATTTTTATACCTTTTTAAGACAGCGAGGCTCCATGTAACTATAAGAAACCAACAAAGACAAAAAAGTGGACGAGAAATGGGAGATAACAAACCTGTGTTTCTGGGATGGGGTTAGGGGGGTGCATGCTTGGACAGCAGTAACAAAATTATTTATATACATTTTTGTTGTTATTGCGCTTTCATATTTATATACATTATGTTTGAATGTATGTGAATACTTGTGCACACACATACATGTACGTGTGTGTATGTGCACACATATACATACACATACGTTTATGTAGGTGTGTGTCATATTTATTTATGTGGTGTGTGTGTATGTATGTATGTATGTATTTGTCAGTGGGTGTGTGGAGGAGGGGTCAGGGCTAGGGTGGTGCATTGTGGGGGAATGCTGAGAAGTTTAGCTGTACATGACATCAAGATTCAAATTTAGATATTCATATATTGCACGACGTTTACTTATTCAAGTATGTCACATCAATAAAATGTAAAAAAAGCATTGTTCAATGTGTGCCTCCGACACAGTGGATATAAGGAGCCCATTTTGAGGAAACATCCCCAAAAATAATGGTGAGAGAGAATGTTCCTTAAATTTCAGAAACGGGTGTGGGGATGGGGACACAGCATTTGGGGGATGACGTGCCCCCATGTAATATGGATAAAACTGTCTTGAAAATATAAAGATAACTGGCCACTATTTGACACCTGTATGGCAATTGTATGCTACATTTTTTATATCTATATATTGTTGAAAAAAAAAGGATAACTGGCCCCTATTTATGACAACTGTCTGCCAATTGTATATCAAGTTGGATGCCTCATTGAATGTATATATATATATATGTGTGTGTGTGTGTGTGTGTGTGTTGGGGTTGGGGGTGTCTCTAGGTGGGGTGGGGGGGTTTACAAGTTTAGCAGTACCATAACATCAAGATTCAAATTTAGACATTTGCATAATGCTTGCAGTTCAAGATTCAACGTTCAATGTTCACTGTTTCAACTTTCAAGTAACAGTAATAAAAAAATAAAATTTGACTGTTCAATGGTGTGCCTTGAAGGAGCCTGTTTTGAGGAAGCATCCCCAAAATCATGGTGACAGAGAATGTTCCCTGCCATCCCTGCATCTCAGACATGGTTGTGGGTATGGGGACACAGCATTTGGGGGAGTATGCATCTCTGTGAAACATGAACAAAACTGTGTTGAAAAAATGAAAGATAACTGGCCACTATTTACAATGACACCTGTACAACAATTGTTTACTACATTGAATATTACCGGTGGGGAACTGAGGGATTATGCAAGTGAGGTTTGAGTTTTCTCAGCCCTTTCTTTCTCCAGTAATCATTAAGTACTATATCAACTATTGAGAATGTTTCAGGCATATGAATTCCCATCTATCATATCAGCATCAAAAATAATAATAGCTACATCTTCTTCCGGATGATGGATCACAGAATGAGATCAAAACAGTGATATAGATGTTGTACTATCAGTCTATCACATTTGCAGAATACTTCTTCTATTTATGATGAACTATGGAAGCTTAAAAACTCTGATAGAATCTAAAAAACCTTATTAATGTCAACTTTGAAGAAGCAATTCTCTCTGGAATAATCTTCTTGGGGAATGATTAAAATTAAATCCCTATGCCAAATTTCAGTAATCTGGAGGAGATCAACTTGACATATAACCCTATGGATAATTAAATAACATGACTAAGGGGTCAAATAAAAAGATAACTGTAAAATAGTTGATGACTGAGAGCCAAGTCCCCAATGCTTAGTAATATGGTTGGGTGTTATTGGAATTTTTCACTCTAAAAGAGTTTCTCCATCTCCTGAATGCTTATTCAGGAGTGAAGTCACAAGGAAATTAGTGACAATATTTTTCTCTCTTCTTGCATGCCCAACCTTGATCATCTTTATAGATTGCTTTAAAGATCTGATGTAGTGTCTCAGTACCTCCATCTCCAGATGTATGAGATGGGGCTAGGCCCTGGTAATGCATCCCCCAGAACACTGATCTTTCATTGTATCATTCAATGGCACCAGGATTTTGTCTGATAAAGAATCAAATCTAAATATAATATGATCAAGCTGACATTGTGGAGGTAATTGAATGAGTCAGTTTTTTTTCAACCAAGTTAGAGGATGATGGTGCCAGAGATAATGAATAGATATGCCAAACAAGTAAAACTTAACTGATGCTACTGACTTATTTTCAGAACATCTTATCCTGAGCAAGCATGTCAACTATGGATTGAACTCTTCTAAGGGAAATTACATCTCATTCGGTATTAACAGATGCTGTAGAAATTACTTTAGCATGTAAACCTTTTAATCAAATGTATTTTTAATTCCAAAATGTGTTGATAATGCTAAGGCTGGGGTCAAGACAGATCTTATGTATCTATGTTAACTAATTTTGACTTCGAAAGGATGAACGTTCTTCTTGTTCTGTTATCTAATAGTAATAACTAATAAACATATTCTCCAATTCTATCTTGTTTTTCTTTCTTGCAAACTTTCAAACTAAAAATGCTTACTATGTTTTGCAAAATGCATGAAACTGATTGTTTGGTAAAAGTTTTGTATGAACTTGCATTTAATATAACTAACAAATTTGTGCTCTATATTCTTCAGACAAGGATAATTTGTGCCTTTATGGATTTCCAAACGAGACATGGGAAGTCAATCTTCCTGCTGAGGAGGTCCCTCCAGAGCTTCCTGAGCCGGCTTTGGGTATAAATTTTGCAAGAGATGGCATGCAAGAAAAGGATTGGCTATCATTGGTTGCTGTTCACAGTGATGCATGGCTTCTTGCAGTTTCATTCTACTTTGGTGCAAGATTTGGATTTGACAGATCTGACAGGTAAGTCTCTTCAACTCCAATGTTGACTGAAAATTTTAAATGAGGTAGTTTTTGATCTTAGATTGTTGAAGATGACCCTTTGCTGGCTGCTATTCCAATTTGGTAATTTTGTAAAAGGACAAAACTTGTATTGCCCAAATTCTCCCTGAAGAGATTGAAGACCAGCCCCATTTGTTTCTGAACTTTGATATATATTAATGTTAAAAATTCAGAAGAGATTGAAGGATAATCTGATCTTACAAAAAAATGATTTGGAGGTGCGTAAATACAAGAATATTAATGTCCAAACAAAATATATCAGTTAGAAAATTATGTTAACAAGAGCAGATGGAATCCATAGTAACCACACTCTTAACTCACCTAGATTAGATTACTCTGCTGTCAGCTACATATGTGTTCACATATAATATTATTTTTAACTTTTCAAACTACTGAATTGAGAGAAGGTAAGACCTATAATAATGGAAGATCGTTCCATACGAGTAAACACAAAAGGACATCGTAAACATAGGAACTGGTAAGGATATGCCATGGAGCAATGCAACAAAGATCTTTTAAATACAAAGGATAACACCATAGTTATTGGGCTGCATTCCATGACATTTCTGGGATGGGAACACAGGTGACAGCTGAACATGTTTCTGGAATGGGGACAATAGGGGATGGTGAGACATGTTTATTGGATGGTAGGGGATGGGAGGCCTTTTTTAATGGATAGTAGGGGATGATGAGACATGTTTCTGGGATGGTAGGGAATGGAGGCCTTTCATAAGGGTCAACAATTAACAAAAGGGAAAATTAAAAGAACATAGGAAACCTAGAAATATCAATTATTCATATATAAGGCATTTGTCATATACATTATAAACCTATATTACATAACATTAGAGCTGAAGTAAGAATTCACGGGTTGACATAGAATTTAACAAAATTGCATTGTTTTCATTGTCAATGTGTATGTATATCATATAATAGTTACAACTTACAACTACAAAATGACAAAAAAATATAAAATCTGCTGCTGCACCTAATCTTCATCTGCTAAACCTACATCAAAATTGGAGAGTCTGAATTGCTCCTAATATGAGGTAGCACCTCACCCAATGGTATCTAACCAGCGCCTTCTATGTCTCCTCACCAATTTGTGTGGCATCTTTGGGATCAACATTGTGATGTGAGGTTGCAGTGTAATGATACTTAGGTGTCGTCAATCTTGAAGTCATAGGGCACTATGCATAGCCAACAACTTCTTCGATCATTGGGAGGTAACCCTGTTCCTCTTGATATACCAAATGAAGTTGTTTGTGGCCTTTGTAATAGGGGAAGTAGCAACTTGTGAGAGGTGAGTGGCCAGCATCCTCAACTTAATGGTATTCTTGTCATGCCATGTCCACCATCCAATAGGGTCATTTTGAGCTAATGTAGTCCAATTTGTCCTAGCCTTTGGTTTGTTAAATGTTGGATGAAGATTGACAAAAGTGATCCGTTGCTCTCGAAGTCTGGATGCCTCTTTGGTGTTGTACATCTTTTGAAGGGCCATCATAAACATTTCCTTCAACCCTTGATCTTCAAATGGGACACTCTCTTAGTTCTTGGTGCATACCATTTCAATTTGAGTGCATAGGCTTCCATGTGAAGCAATGTGTTCATATGCTCATATAGTCTCAAGCTAGGGTTTCTATTGTGAATTTCTTGCTTCATGTAAATACTAAATAAGTATGCTGTCAAATGTCTGTTAAATTTCACCAAGACTAGGAGAGTCTATATCAACATTCTAATCACCTTCACAATGGTGAGGTGAAAAAGCAAATGTATCTGCAAACAAAATATTAAAAAGAACAAGACTCAATTTTGATTTAAAGTTAAAATACATAAATATTTAAAATTAAAATACAAAAAGGAGAAACAAATTTTAGTAACTTAACTCAAAGTGGACCACTAATCATCTCTAAAGATTTTCTGCTTCACACTCTTCTCTTCAGCTCTATTGGCCTTTGCTCACCTACTCTAGTTAGTGTTAACCATCATTAATTGCGAGTTGCTTAATTAAGGTTCTGACTTGACATTGTCATATCCCTTCCCATATTAAATTTGAATTTTTCTGTTCTAGCAAAAAGTATGCTTTTAATGCCTTAGATTCTAATGGCGTATTCAGATTATAGTGAATTTCTTTTGAAGTCTTTGTTTAATAAAGATGATGCAAAGTTAAATCTAGTGTACCCAACCCTATATTGACTAAGATTTATCATCTATATTCTTCCTTGGAATCTTTTTTGGTTCTCTAGGTGATTTATGATCTCATCGATTTCACTGCTGACATTCTTTTGCGATACCACTGCTGACATTCTTTTGCATTAATTGGAGTTGTACTTTTACTTTCCACATATGAAAGTTATGCCCAACAATTTTTCAATGTTTCTCCAAGCTTTTGGAAAGGGGGTACATGTTTCTTGGGATGGCTAGTAAAACTTTATATAGAAATAATATTTTGAAAATTAAATTACAAAAAAAAAAGGTTAAAATAAAATCCATGGCCCACCATTGAATTTATATAATTGATAGATTAAATGCAGATTCTATGGGGGTCTGTGCCCTTTAAGAAAATTGATATATATATATAATTGATAGATTAAATGCAGGTTCTATTGGGGCCTGTGCCCTTTAAGAAATACTGAGGAGCATACAACCGTGTCAGTTCTTATGTTCAAAAACATAAATCTATATTGCTCGCAACATACAACTATATTGCTTCTTATGTTTCAAAAACATACAAAACTATACATTCACTCTAAACTAGTAACAAAAACTGCTTCTTATGTTTCAAAAACATACAAAAACTATACAACCATATTGCTTCTTATGTTTCAAAAACATTCAAAACTGTGCATTCACTCTAAACTAGTAACAAAAACTGCTCCACTGCCTAAATCAGACATCATGCCCAGTTCCATAGGAACTCTCCATTAAGCATGAACAACACTCAACACTCTCAACTATTTATCCTGAAGAACTACTTTCAGGTTATCAAACATGAATGCCATTTCATTACCGAATTTCCTCAAGCAACCTACTCTTACCTCAATATTTCTCTGCTCAATGTTAAACCCTTCCTCACCCCTTGCGGTAAACAAGGCATAATGCTGAAGCTGGGCTTTCAAATTGCTACTATTAGAGATGTCCATTGGAGAAGCTTGAATTAAAGAATGCAGAACCCATTCAACTGTCTCATCACCTACCCAAGCCCTCAGATTGGATTCAAAGGTAGCGAATATACAAGTGATTTTATCACTTTTGATAGTGGCCAGCCCATCTTCACCTCATTAGTGTTTTAATTTGTCTCTTTCAAGACAACACAAAACTGAGCAGAATAAGGGGATAAACCTCTCTTCAATTTGCAGGGGAAGCTCCTAAGCCCTAAGCTATAAGAAAAATTCATAGTTATGTACACCTTTTCATATCAAAGGGGAGGTTGCATAAATACTGAAAACTAAGACTGGCAGATCCACAAACATAAGAAAGGATAAACAACCTACTTCTATCAAACATTCACAATGCAAGATTTCAAGAAAATGGACACTTGGAAGCACACAAAATTAGTTGCTAAGATATATACAGTTCAACACCATTCTCTACTTTAATTCACATACAAAATCTCACATACAAAACACACTTGAAACTCAAATCAATTCTCAAATGATAATATCTGCAGCCTAAGCTCAACTTCAATTCTCATAAACTAACATTTGTGCTAAAGGCACTTTTATATAGCTTTACAAAGAATATCTTTTTGGGATTTGAAAATAATAATTAATTATCCCAAAAAAATGTCTTAAACAAATCTTCCAAAAGCTGTAGAAAAAGTGGGAAAGTAAAATACTTTAAATCTTATCTAATTTGAACAGCTGAAAGAATAAAATCTCCTCATTCCTGCTCAGAAATAGAACTTTGGAAACAACCACTACCAGATGTAGCTGGTGCTAAAAATAGCAATTTGCACACAAGCACTCTCTACGGTTTTTAAAACACTTTTCACATTGCAACCTCTTGAATTCTTTGATTAACTCTTAAGACCTTGTTCATCGTGAGACTCATTGATACAAGTGCAATGACTCAAATATTGATGCTAATCTCATGTCTGGTTGTGGAAGATTGCAAACCCTCGAAGAATAGTAGACCCTGACCTTGCAAAGAATTTATTCCATTCCACTTCACAATCCTCAAGATTAACAATTTGAGTCTCTGCAAAGCGTTGCAAACTCAAAGCACAAATGTTTCTAAATCCAGCTTGCAAACAACTTGATTCATTGAAATTATGATTTTCAACGTTCATGGTTGTTGAACCATAGTGATGTGCAGTTGCCATTACCAACTCCAAAGATTGAATTGTAACTGGAAAGGATGCTGCTTGAATTAAACTACATTCCATCAGCTTGACAGAAAAATGACTTTTGGCCTTAATTCTTTCATCGATTTTAGATCGAAGATGCTCATATGCCCCAGCAAGGTAACCTGCATAAGCTGAACATCATTTATCAATGCGGTCATGGGATCAATCACATGCTCATGCAACTCCGTTTGTTGAAAACTATCCTTCTATGCTGTCTTGGGTGTTTGGAATGGCAAAAAGATGAAAACAGCCCCCTAGGAAGGAAACAAAATAACCCCTAAGGCTGTTAGAACTGAAGGTGAACAACTATAAAATGGAAATTTGTTTTTAACCAGTGCATAACCAAATAGAGATTGGAGGAAAATAAATCAGCAACTCAAAGAAATATGGAACAAAAGAAAAAAGCACATAACATAGTGTTTTTCTCTTCTTAGACTGTGGGGCTCCTGCTGGGTATGCCTAGGCTACTGCCCGGGTGCCTGGGTTCTGTACCCTGGCCATACCCAGGGATGATCCCGAACCGTACCCACATGGGTATCCGGGTTAAATATGAAGAACCCGGTAACTTAGGATTTTTGCTTTCTCAGTTGACTAGCTTTCTTCCATGTAGCACCACCTTTTTATGACTTTGGCCACTTGATCCAAATGGTGTGCCTCTTTGCCTTTTCTGCCACTGTCATAAAACACAGGCATGTCCCTTCAGTTTCACTGTGAGGGGTTTAAGTTGGTTGGGTGAGTGCTACTATTCTTTCCACTGAGCAAAAGTGATAAAGGCATGTGCTTTTGGAGACTAAGTTGAGCTAACTAGATGATGGTGCATGCCTGGAGAGTATTTGCCATGACAAAAGTTACATGGGTGTGTGCCTTGTGCCTTGGATTTTTGCCACTTTTTAGGCTCAGGCAGAAATTTCAATTAGTTAGCCAAGCCAACTTTAGTCAAACCTTGCAAATTGACCAAGAATACGACAAATTGAATTTGATTCAAATACAATGACGATCAATCTTCATGACAAATGGGAAAAAGCAAGTAAGAATGACAAGTTGTATAGGGGTGTAGCACACCCAAGATATACTTAACATAATTCAGAGAAGTGCCATCTACAATTCTGAAGCACACCTTAAAATCATTATCTGATATTAACCTACCGACTGCTTGGTGTTCCACTATCCAGCTCTCACCTACAAATTCCTTGGCCCTGAAATTCCTCCCTTCCTCTACATACCACTCTCCACTATTAGTGTCCCAACAATGCTGTGAACCATACTTCACAAAATTTCTCTAGCACCTTCTTCTTGTACTTAACCCATATATAATGATAAAATAGAAGTTAAAGCGCTTACACTTTGTATATAAGGGATAAAAACAATTATTTCCCACACACCTAACAAAATGCTCTCAGCAACCTATTAATAAGACTTTATAAAACAACATTACACCTAACAAGTTGATGGTATGTGGCTTTGTGAAAATTTGGAGGGGGGTGTTTACTTACTTAATCTTTACTTATCTTTACAATAAATGGGCTTTGTTCCACTCCATTGTTAGCAAGGCAATCTGCTATGCAATTACGCTAATGGAAACAATTTATGTACCTGACCTTCTTGAAGCTGGTTGCAATTATTTTTATTTCCTTGAGAAGATTTCTATGTTTCCAATATGAAGTTAAATACTTCTCACAACCATTTATCACCACCTCAAATCACCTTCCATCTCCAAACAAGAGCAATTCTCTACATTAGCCATTTTCAGTCCCTCCAAAAGTGACATGGTCTCTGCTAGATTATTGGTTTTCGAGTCGAGAAGGAACTTCCTTCAACAGAATTCCCAATTTCCCTTTGTAAGACTACTGGTGCCCATGTTGGGCACATATTCCCTTTTGCTGCTCCATCAAAGTTCAAGTTTTATGAAACTAACTAGGTTTTTGCCAAATGCCACTCTTCCTTCTATTCTGATTTGCTATTGCCCCATCAATAGGGCACCATTGAAATATATTGTCACATTAATTATTAATGATTATAAATGCTGAGAATTCAAATTTCAAATTCAAATACTAGTATTATATGTTTTGATTACATTTGAACATCCATCATTAACAAGAAGTTTGCAGTTACAAATTGAACATTGAAAATTGACCAGCCAAAATGAAAATGTTGAAGTGCATTGAGCAGCAAACTCAATAATTGGAGTCATCATCAAATGAAAATTCTATGAATTGCTCCTTGTCATTGAGATTGTTGGAATCATTTAGCTAATATCCCTCTGTGCTATTGAACATTCCTTGCACTCATTTGTCTTGCAACTAGTGAGGTGTAAGGCACTATATACAACAAGAAGTTTCTCCAGTCTCCTAGTGGTAATCACTAATCCCATTTCTCTTATCAGAGTGGATAAAGCTACATGTATATCAATTCCTCTCTGTAGTAGAGAAGCTAGAAACTTGTGTGGAAGGAGGTGAATGGCTGTTGTTAATAGCAATTACACAGGGCCATATAGCCATCACCAATTATTTGGCTTTTCCTGCGACATATTGTGTCTATCTATCTGAGCCTAAGTCTTGTAGCCTAGATATTAGCAAATTTGGTCCATCGAACTGTGATTATTGCATATTCTCCATAGTTATAGTGATATATGTGATATCCAACTTTCTTCTCAGTTAAAGTGGATATCTTCAACTTATTAATCGTCAATGCAAGCATCTTCCCAAAATTACATTATCCAAATTTGTGTGTAGATGTAGTTGTGGAAAATACTTCACAATGTTAAAGCATGCTTTCACTTTTACTGAGAAAAAATGTGCATATCACTTGCCCATGGTGAATTGGTTCTTTGAATTTCAAAAGATTTGAGGAGTGAAGTCTTGCATTCATATAACTTAGTTGTATCTTCAATCTGTTACTCGGAATACATAATATTCATTCTTTAGCCCATGGATAGTGTATGGAAGCTAATTGAGGCAATTTATATTGGATTTGCCAATGGAGGACCAGTCCAGTTATGTTTCCTTCCCACACTTGCGTGTAATTTGATTTTTCTTCCATTTTTATTTTTGAAGGTTAATTATTCCCACATAAATTGTCATTTGGTTGCATGCATTTTCTAGTTGCTTGTTCTAGAATATCTTGGTTACATTCTTTGAACCAAAACATGTAATGGTTTTTTAAACTACCAAGCTCGAAATGTCTCTTTCATTAGAAGAATTTTGACTTATAATTGTTCAAACATTTGGCTGATGCTATTTAAATTTCACCAGATCAAATCTCGGCTTGCTTTCATTAGTGAACTTTGTTTGATCCCCTTGAAGAAATCTTCAGATTGCTTGCAAATAAATTACCAGACACTTATTATATGCAACATTTTGAATGCTACATTGGTTTGATTTAACCTAGGCAGAGTATGAAGTTCATGTAGTAAATATAAGTTGAATACATTATCTATATTGTTAATGCACAAAAGTAATGTGGTAAGAGGAGTGGTGTCAGGGATTAGGGAATTTGTTTTCTTAAATAGAGCAACATGTTCTTGGGAAAGAAGATTTCATTATTCTATTGTTAAATCTTTTATTACTCTGTCTTGCTATGGGAGGTGTGTATCTATGTACATGTAATGTAGTTGAAGCAACATTTAGGAGAAGAAATGATTTGTTGCCAGAATATGAGGAGACATCAAGCATCTCTATTATTTGGAAACCATGTATGTGAGACCAAGCTGAATTTGTAAGGGTTGTATTACCAAGATGTGCACTGGTGTCTCTGTGTGGGAGGCAGAGGGGGAAATGACCTATTTTAGGCAATTGGTATTGTATGGTAACCAGTGGACCTATTATGATCAATTGCCAATTAATACTGACAATAATCCAAGTAATAGCAATTTAGGATTGGCAGGGTGTTGACTGATTAAAATGGTTGGAACAATGGAATGCAAGAGAGATGCATACCTGAGTCTTTTGTTGCTGTGGCATGGGATTGTAGCTGCAAAATAACCCTTATCAATATCAAGTCATCAAGTCATCAAGAATATCATTTTTATGTTAATATTTAAGACCAAAGTTTTGTATGGCAGTGCACAAGACCAAATTTTTATATGGGAATGTTCTGTAGCAACACTATAAATAGCTACTTCCTTAACATGAGTGGTTAGTCTTTGCAGCAATATGCTTGTAGGTTTTAATGTCACTACAATCAAATGCTACTGGACTCACTGTCTGGAGGTTGAACACATATGCCTTTGCCCAACCAAAATGCATTGTTCGTCAAAATCTCAAGTCAAAGTTGCCTTTCTTTGAGAGAGCCACATTCTTGAAAATGGATTCTTCTCTTGCGCACAATATTTGTGGTTACTTGAATACTGTTTTTGAATTGTTATGCTACTCTGGTGTCAATATACCAGTTTTAGGATAAAGAAAATGATTGAAAACAACATTCAGTAAGTGCAAATTTGGTGTTGTTTCTTTTGAGTTAGTGTAAACCAGTTTCCTGCTTTCCTCCCCCCTTTGTTTTCATGTTTTAATCTTATTTTTTCATTTATTTATATTCTGAAATTAAGAGTGTGGTTGCAGGAAGAGACTTTTCAATATGGTCAATGAACTTCCAACAATATTCGAGGTTGTCAGTGGAGCTGCTAAGAAGCAAGCAAAGGAAAAATCTGCTGTAACCATAAATGGCAGCAGCAAAAGCAAGTCTACTGGGAAAGTGGTGAGTTCATGGAGTCTTTTGGTGTAGTTTTCTATGATATGGTACGGTTTACAACATACAGTCTATGTTTGTATGACAACTGTTATTTTGCTGTAGTTCTAGATTGTTAACAACATACACTAGAGTAGATAGCATTTTTTAGTGCTCTGGGTTAGTAGTTTACTACAATCATCTATGCAACTGGGTGATTACCCATTGGTCATACATTGTCTTTTCTAATTCAGCAGCAACCGCCTGAGGCTCGGGCAAACATGTCCAAGTCAGTTGTACCCAAAGATGAAGACGATACATTGGATGAAGAGGATGATGAGGAGCATGGTGATACACTTTGTGGAGCTTGTGGTGAAAACTATTCCCATGATGAGTTTTGGATTGGCTGTGATATCTGTGAAAAATGGTTCCATGGAAAATGTGTAAAGATCACTCCAGCAAGGGCCGAACACATCAAACAGTATAAATGTCCGTCCTGCAGTAACAAAAGGCCACGACCATAGTACATGGCCATAATCTTATTTTTCTTGTTCTAATTGAAGAGTTGATCCTCTCTAATGTTTCCTCAAACATTGTAACTGCAGCTGCAGAAGTGCTTGCATGTGCAGTGCGAATCTCTAACTTGCTATTTAGAAGTCATTTGAGTTCAGTTTCATTCATACTTTGACCATTGTTTTGGGAAATGCATCATGCGACAGTCTCTTGAAATTGGTATGGTTGTTTGATTTTTGTGGTTATTTTTATTGCAAATGGAAATCACCATAAGGTTTGAAGTAAGATATGGTCGTGGCTATATTTACCACACAAATATAATCTTCACGTGTTGTATAATAACATGTTTTTTATTCCTTTTTCATGCCCATACTTCTTGCTCTATGACTTCATACATCTTGTCCGCTAAAAATATATAGACATAGTTATTTGTCACGTTGAGCATGTTATTTTTCAACACTGACTCCTAATTTTGTGATACTCTAGTGTTGCATAATGTTCTTGTAGTAGAATTTAACTCCTGGCAATAGAAATCATGTAGCATTTTAGTTAATTTTAAGGACTCTTTGAACTGGTATTTTTGTGTTAATGTTATTCATTTAAGAGTACACAAACGTAGATGGTTTTGATTACTTGCGTGTTGTGTTGAACATATTATCTTTCCTAAATTTGAGTACTGTTCTGTTCACTTCTGACAAAAGAAATCATGCGGTATTTTAGTTAATTTTAGGAGTCTCTGAAGTTCTGAACTGATGGATTGTTGGATGAAAATTTCTTTTTATGTTATTCATTTGAGGAAACAAGTTTGGGTTTGTATGAAGGCGGCTAGAGACACTGATGGTGAGATGAATGAAAAGAAAAACATAACAATGATGGTGTGTTAGGTAATTGGGGCAAATGAAAACATCAGAATGACGAAGCATTGGATAAATGAATTATTTCATCTTACTCATGAATCCAATATAGGGTAAAACTACAAATCGTCTCTGGATGTCCAAATCCATCTTATTTGTTTTAGCTCACAACTTCAGGCATAATGGGTTACAAAATCTTTATTGACTTTTGTCAAAGCTTCATTAACATTTGAGAAGCCCTCCGTCATAGTTTCTTTCACTGACCTTTCTCACTTTAATATGTCATGAGTAGTCGCTATCATGCTGGGCACTTGGTTTGTTCTAAATTGGAACTGTGATATATGAAAATCATTTTAATCTATCATTGCCACTTTTCGCTAAAAGTCAAGTGTAAGCAATATGTGAGGTAATTTGCCAGGACTTTTGTGGTTGGATATTGGCTTGTTTCTTGCTGCCAGTAAAAGCTGAAGTGTTCATGAAGCAGGCACGCAGATTCACCTGCAAACATGTCAAGTAAAAACACAGTTACAAGTTCAAGCTTTGCTTCATTTAACAATGATTACTGATCAGGGATATAGTTGCATGCTGATCTTCTACAAACTGAAATAAAATTATTTAGAATTCAGACTACTCGTGCTTCATCTGGAATTAGTCTTATTGAATGTTCCGTAACACTGAATCACTTTCAGTAGCCCAACATGGTATAAAAAGTAGCTTCGTTAGACATAATTCTATTCCACCCTGATGTGCATTTTTTTAGTAAATAATCTTTTGATCTGACTCACTAGTGAACGTTTCAATGTTGATTAGTTCTTGAGCAAAATATTTGAAAAGCAAGGTCATAATTAGAGGTAAAATTTAAGGTGCAAAGGAGAGAAGTGGGCATTATACAAGTTTATCATGTTTTTTTTTAAAATCTGTCCGCAGGCATCTTCAGTGTCAGGGTAACTAACCTATTCAGCAACAAGTAAAAAAATGAGTTTATTACAAGACTCAGAAAGGTTTCTCCTTCTGCCTTGGTACAGGATAGAACATTTCTGAACACATTCACATTAGTACTCAGACCATTGACATAACCACAAAGAATTTCATGCCATGACACATTATTCAGACAATCCCAACCCAAAATATTTCCCGTTAAGATTGACCAAACATTCACAACATATTTACAATTAAAAAAAGTGTAAGCACTATCTTCAGAACAGTTACGGACACTACAAACAGATTGAGTAGGAACACAAACCAACTTGTCAAGAAATAACAACCACCTAAAACAACATTTCTTATGATCAACCATTTTAAACCAACAAGTTTTAGCAATAACAGTACTCTTTTTTCCCCATGTTAAACCGCTAGACCTGGTTTATATGGGTTAGGACATCTTGGGTTTGTTTAACAATTTATACAAAATATGAGGTTGTATCTTTAGAAGGGGAGTGCCATCCAACCGCTTGAGATTATCAAATCCACCTGGTTTGGTATTGTTAACCATAGGAAAACATATGCTGCTCCAAGCTTTCATTAGGACTGTATAGGACCTCTGGTTAGAATCAAGAATATTAAACTTTTTTTTAATCGAGCCCATGAAATTCCCACTATATCATTTATATTGGATATTCCCAATGAATTCCACTTTTTAGTTGAGCATCCTTGCAACAGTGCAAGGGGTTTATCATTGTGCATAAAATTCCACCATTCCACCATATAGATCTATAGCCATAAATGACCTTGATTTCATTATCAATAGTCCCGCAATTCTTGATTAATCCTCTAGCAGACTCTTAGGCGTTCCAAATACTTGCAAAAACTGTCGCCCTGAGGGTTTTAACTCTAAAATTCCCAAACAACAAATCATGTGGGTGCAAGTTCCTCCACTGTTTAGAACCCTTAGAAACAAAATGTAGTATGTTTCTTCTAATAAGTATTTTCCATGGCTCATTTCCTTCTAGAGCTTTTAAAATCCATTTAGAAGCAAAATGCAATGCCTTGTTTTTTCAGATCTTTCAGTCCCAAGCCTCCTAAGCCTCCTCTTTCTTTTTCCAGGCAACAAAATTCCCAGTTGACAACATGCTTCTTACTCTTAGCTTTTCCATCTGACCAAAGAAACTTCCTAATTAACTTTTGAACTTTGTTTACCTAGTAACTTGGAAAAAAAACCAAACCGAGGCATAATGAACTGAGTTGGATGCCAATTTTTTTTTGATACACTTAACCCTGCCAAAGATAGATAGTTATTATCCATTTTTTAAATTTCTTCTCAAATTTTTCAAACATTTAGTTCCACATGGCTTTTAGGGAAGGCCTTACAGAGAAGGGGATTCCCAAATACCTATCAATCTTAGTCGGTCCCTCCCATTGCCAACTAAATTTAGAAATCCACATAAGGGGTATCTTTGAACACCCCCAACAAGAGTGATTTGCGTTCGAAGTTTTTTGCCCTTCAAGCATTACATTCTTTTTCAATCTGCCCATTAAATTTGTAATATTTACTTCTTCTAATATTGTAAAAAGTGCAATATCATCTGCAAATTGAATGTTTAACGGCGAAGAATTATTTGAAAGAATAATCCCTTGAACAGTAGGTCCAAGCAAGCTTGATCTTAGCATGTAGTGCAAAGTCTCATAAGCAATGCCAAATAATGTCAGGGCAAGTGGACACCCTTGTCTAATGGATCTTTCCAGTGGGAAGGGGTCAGATAAGGATCCATTGACCTCTACCTGAGTATTAACATCCTTAAATAAATAATACTTTTACCATTTTGCAAAATTTCTAAGGGAATCCAAAAGCTTCTAACACTACAATTACAAACGGCCATTCCACTCTATCATATGCCTTTTCAAAATCTAACAATAACATACTAGCATTTTGTCCACTTTTACTTGCCCAGTCCATTGCTTCTCAGCTAGTAATTAGATTTTCTAAAATATACTTGTTTTTATGAATCTTGTTTGAGTGCCATTTATTATTATTGGAAGTATCTAGTCAGTCTTCTAGCCAATAACTTTGCCAAGATCTAATAAGACATTTAACAGTGTAATTGGTCTTTTATTAATGTTTTCCCCAGTGAGCCCTTCTCTATGACTCCTGAATATGCCTCTAATAAATCTACAATTTGTTCCAAATTATCCCTGTGAAATTCATTTAGAAGGCCGTTAGCTCTTGGTGATTTACTTTTTTTAAAAGACAATGGTATTTTGTATTTCTTTAGAAATCTTTCTCAAGTTCCCTTGCCATATCTTGGGTGATCTTTTTTGGCACAATTTGTTTTGCAGATTTCTTGTGCTTGAGTATAAGCTATTGTTTTGTCTTTTGTCGTAAATAACTTTTTATAGAACTCTCGAATTTTGTTTATATCAGTCTCATGAAGCCACTCTCCATTATGCTCAATTGGGCCAATATTTTCTAGAGCATTTTTTTTCCTTGGTAGGTTAATTCTTTTTGTTCCTCTATCCCCATCCTCAACCCAATTAACCTTGGCCCCGACTTTGGCCCCCTGGGCCTTTTTAACTTAAAAACACCTTAACTTATGCCTAATATCATTGAGGTGAACAACTTTATCTGCATTATTACCATCTTGTTGAGCTTCTGCTTCAGCAACAAACAATTCATCTTGCAATGCATATTCCCATCTACTCTCAATTGTTGCTTTCTTCCCTACAATTTGCAGTAAGGTTTTGATATTGATCATTGACCTATTCCATGACTCCCTAGCAAATAGCTTGGGAAGAAAATTTCTGCTTGTGTACCTTAAAGTAGAAACACCATCTAGGCAATCCTCCAACTTTAACATTTCAGAGTTTGAACAAGTTATTTTTTCTAATTTCAGACCTAAAGGCATTCCTTTTTAGCATTATTTTTGCTTCAATAGGATAGCGATTAGAGATAGTTCTTGGTTATACTCTAATATAGTTAGCCTCTTCAAAATGTTCAAAGCAAAACGTTTCATCATTTGCATAGAACCTATTTAATCTGCAATAAATTCTATTATTACCAATTTGATTATTGCACCAAGTGAACCAGATGCTTTTACTTTCCTTTCTTTTTCCATCTAGTGGACTAGATGGATTGAATAATTTTAATGTTCTTTTCATTCTATGCCAAGAGAACTACTCATTACCCTTCCAAGCCCAAGGGGCACTACCTTTCTTAAGTTCTTTGCTTTCCACCACATTGAAATCTTCTTCAATTATCCACGTCACTCTAGGCATTTTTGATGTAAGCCATTTCCAAACTCCTATTCTTTCTCTATAATCATTGAGGGCATAAATAAAACAAAATTCATTATTATCAATTATTACCCACATGCATCTGTTACAAGGAGAGCAACTTGAGCTACTTATAAATTTGCTCCATTTCCAATTTAATAGTATATCATTACCCCCTTTCCCTCTATCATGGTTGGTGTAAAATACACGAATTTTTCCAAATAAACCTCAAATTGTTCTCAAGCTAAAACCCAACGGCTTTTATCTCTTGATTCATGAGGTAGTCTAAATCTTTTTTCTCATTGCAGAGAGACCTTAGTGCATATTTTTTGTCAGAGGATTACAAACCCCTAATGTTCTAGCTTAAACAATTTATGTTCATTTGGATTGGGGGTTGGAATTCTTCTGGCTCTTTTACAATCTATCAAAACATATGGGTATGCCATCCCCTTTTCCTTTCTTAACATGTTTTTGATTACTATTACTCCCATTTACATTTTTTTTTGCCTTTTCCTCTTTGTGTATTAATTTAATTCTATTGTTATGATTTACCACCTCCTCTTGGAAGAGTGGATTAAGACGGTTCATGTTTTTGTTTTCTTTAGACATATCCTCATCTAGAGGTAAACCCTTTGAGTCGAGAGAGTCTCTAGTGTTTGGAGAGTTTGGGAGTCTATTTCTCATTTCATTCCTTTTCTTTTCAATTTTTTCTTTCAATCTATCAAGAACCAACTCTCGGGCATTTTTCTTTCTAGGTATTAACTCTCTTTCCTCAGGTGGAGCATCTTTCTCCTTTCCATTGTCCCTTTCTACATTTTCAAGAATGGGGTTACATGTTGGTTCCGGGTCATTAACTCTCAAACCCACACCATGATTCACATGTTCTATGTGTTCTTTATCCCCTCCCTGGAAGTCAGGGATCCCTTCTTTTTCATTAGGGTTTGTGGTATCCCCTTCCACATTAGTCTCCTTTCCATATTGGTCCTCACAATCCTTGGACTGTGGAAACCTCATGCTTTTAACTCACAATCCTTGTTAGGTATATCATTCTTGGATTTATTGTTTTCCTTTACATTAGTGGATTGTACCTCAACAGTCTTTACATATTCTACATTTTGGAATGCAAACCCAAAATGTTTATTGTTTTTGTTGTATTTGGGAATTTTTGGACTTTTTTTTAATGTCCATTTGCTTTACACATGAAACAAGCATTAAGGCCTCCTAGGGCTTCCAATTCACATTGAAAGGTTTTGTCCTTTAGAGAGAATTCTAATACATTTGGTAGGGTAAACCTCATTTCTTCTACTTGCAAGACTTTGCCTAAAGACTTTAGTAGTTGAGGTAAGAAGACCCACATTTCGGGTAGGCCATTTTTGATATTTAGCCATCTTGGGATTGAACAAAACACAATTTCTTCCTTAGATGTTTCAGGGGACCATGCAATGATTTTAAACTATGTTTTACCAATGTTCTAGAAATATTTTTTTAACACTCTCTTTTGCATACTAGTTTATCATGTTAGTTTTTCTATCCCTCTTTTTTGTGGGCCTTAATCGGATAATTTTTTTTAGCTTTGAAATGCTAGAGTAAATAGAATTGTGATTTACAACACTTAAAATTTTGTTGGACTCTATAGTTTTTAATCTTTTGTTTACCTCCCAAAAGAATTATATGGGCAAACTATATTTCTATTTTAATTGGATTTTTTTTTCTAATCTTATTGTATGCCTAATTTTGTTCTGAATTGGTATGCTTGTTGCTGGGTTTTTGAATCACAAAATTACACATTCCTCAATATTTGAGCAAGACTTTGTTCTTTTTTGTTTGGCTCCTTAAGAAGGGTTTGCAAGTGCGAGCAAGATCAATAATACTAGTGTAAGCTCGCATGTTTGAATTTTTGGAGCATTAAAAACTTTTTGTATGCTACATTTTTTCAATTGATAAATTACTCATAGTCTACTTTTATTTTTATGATCCTAGTACCTAACTTGATCTTTGATCGTAATCCTATGTAGTGCCTCAAAACAATTTGGGACTTTGGCTCTTGGTCCATGAGATATTTATGTTTGAATTTTAACACATTTTACGCTTTACACAAAAACATTATGAGTTCCATTTGATTTGTACATTGTGTTTTTGTAAGTTTTTATTATTGCATGTTTGGATTTGCATCACACATTATGTCTGATTTGAAGGAGGGTCTGGAATTCTAGAAATTTTGGATTATTAAATTCCTTCAAGTCTTTTGCAAATATTTTTGATTTTGTTGTCAAATTGATTTGGCTCGAAGAAGTAATAGAAATAAAATATGTATTACAAACTTCATTATATAGCTGCTCATGTTTCAATCTAATGTTGGCTATTTTTCAACACGTTATTTGTAAAGATTTGGCATGGAATAATTGAAGCGTGACAACTAAAGTTGAAGTTGTACCTTACACCAGGTTTCAAATAAACAATGGCCTTCTCTCTTGGAATAAATTCATGAATATTGTTTTTGGTTGGAAAGAAATTGTTTAGATTTCTTTCTTACCTTTTTTTATCAAAGATTGTTGGGGTTTCTTCACCATCCTTGTTCGTTTCCTTGCCACAATTAGCTAGGAAAATATGTTTGGTACTTCCCTAAGTAAATTTACATATTCCCTCACCACATTTTGATGAAAAATTGTAGGTCAAAATTTTTTTTATCTTTAAAGAAAATTGAAATAGATTGAATATTGAAAATCATGCAACCATTGATAACACAACCAAACGTTTTAAATGTGTTATAAATAGAAACAAATGAAGAAATGATAAAAGTATGTAACAATATGCTAAGTACTTAGTTAAAGAGAGAGCAAGAGTAATATGACACACCTCTAAAAGTGGAATGTACAAATTTGTGAACAATTATTTGAGAGATCGAATGTATACAAACATCTATACCTACGTTTTTGTACTTTGTGTTTGTTTATAAAATACTTTAATATACTAGGGGAGAAGAAGAATAGGGGAGAGGGGCTAGTAGTCGTGCAGGGTCCAATAGTCATGCAGTCAATTGTGATTATAATACCCAGTCTTACCACATATTTATACTATATATTGTAAAGAAATAGTCCAAATGAATAAAAAAATAACCAAATGCTGATCAAAAGTGGACTCATACTTGAACACATGAGAATCTCTAATTGTTATATAAAAAAACATAAATACATTCATGAAGAAGTGAAATAAATATTTTTGTCTCAAATAAAATATCATAACTATCCGCTATAAGTGTATCATTTAAAAAATAAAATGCTCATTTAATAAAATAAGACACTCGTTTAAACACGTATTGTTATCATAGTGAAAAAATATTGTTCTTATGTGTACAACTATTGGGGTAGCAATGTACAAGCATTGGAGTATTTTATATTAATAGTTTGTCCTATCACGAATATAAAAGGTGAGCACAATAAATAACATGTATTTTCCCATTAAATGTGAAGGATTTTTAAAAAGTTTGTGTTCAACTATTGGTCTATTTTTGTTTGATATAAGTTGTATTTTAAATAATTATCTGTTGCTCTCTGTTGAACGCCTCTATTGTTCCTTTGGTTGACTCGATATTTGCTGCTCCATTGCCATCTCCTTCACTGCTTGGTGGATCCTCTTTTGCGGTGTCTGGGGTGGAGCCGCTTCCTTCCCTGTTGGTTCTTGATTCTGAGCCTCTCTAATCGGTTGTCCTTCAGAAGAAGGGACTCCCCCATTTTGTTGCTGCTTCTCGGCCTCGGGTTCGTGGAGTTAGCCTTGACCCCTCTATTTCTGGGGTTGCTTAATTTCCTTGTTTTTCTACAGCTACCAGTCAGCTGTTTCCGGTTGTGCCTATAGTTCAAGTTCTGTTTGAACAATGTTTTCCTTTGGCCTTTTGGGCCCTTTGTGAAGGGTACAACACCCTGTAAATGTTGCTTATCTTTTCAAAAACAAATAATTTTTTTGTGTTCAACTATTGGTCCATATGTGTTGAATATAAAAGCTAGAGATATTAAAGATTTATGGTTATCAATATATATTTGGTCCATTTAAGTTGTATATTAATTTCATTTTAAATAAAAATATGATATTTTACAAGCAACAAATGATATTTTTTTGTTCAATTATTGGGGTTCCGTGATTAAGTTTTGGTCGAACCTTTAAAAAGTCAAATTTTAGACACTTCTCAATAGATGTGCTGATGTGGCAAGTTGCATGATGAGTCACACCTCCAAACCTTTATTATAGATAAATAAGAGGCTAGTCTACATTTCAAAATAAAAAACAAAGGTTCTATGATATTCCACTCAATTGCTACATGCTGACAAAATTAGCCCGCACGACTACTGACCCCTCTCCTCTAGACATCATGGTAACATTTTTCTTACTCTGTATAAAGGGGAAGATGAAGAATAGACATCATGGTAGTCATGCTAAATGCAATTGCTTGGCTTTTAACAATTCATATTCGTTGTTCTATCATTGTTTGGAAATTGTACAAAGCATCTACGCAAAAAGGGTTGACACAATCCAATTGGTGCGACATAATATTAGACTTAAGAATTGATGGCTTGGCCACATGTGCTTTGGGATGCTCTAAAGCTTGTTATGAAGTTGACATATGGTGCATAGAACATCCATTGCACTCGATCAGATTTTTAGATCGTCTTGTATCAATCACCCATTAGAAAAGAATGGTCCCCACAGCAGAAAAAATTGGAAAGTTGTCGATGACTTGAGCTTCTCTGGATTTTTTCCTTTGGGAAGGAACTTTCTGATAGATAAGAAATTTTTGGTGCCTTGTTTGTTGGGTGCTAGTAACAATGGCTTGATCATCTTCTACTAGCACACTACATTTTGGCTTAATTTCTACTCATTAAAGTTTTGCAACATTTGGGGTGTGAAACAAAGATCTCCAAAGTAGCGACACAAGAGTTCTTCACTAGAAACTAGATGTAGGCCAAGATAAGCTAGAAGATTGAGGTCGAAGGCTTTATTTCAAACTTTCTTAGTAATAAGTATGCGGGCCATACCAAAGAGGATGGATCTTGTGGTAAGGTGTTATCACTCTTTGCCTTTGCAGATGTAGCTATACTCTATCCGAATTCTTCAACTAATATGGTGCTTGATGCTAATCATGACACTACTAAAAAACTATTGTTTTTTAAAATTGGTGCTTGATGCTCAATGAATATGAACATCTTAAGAGAATACACAATTATATTATTTAAATTTTTGTTATTCATTATTATGAGAATGAAATGTAGTAGGTTTTGTTAGTTTTGTGTTTGTAATCTACATTTTAGAATTCACTCCAGAATCTTGTGGCTATTGAATATGATTGTGAATGGTAATAAAATATGTAACTATGCATTTTGAATGTACATTCAAGTTGTTTCTTAAGTTTGAGATAATCTTCTTTTAAGGTGTAAGAATTGATGATTCTCTTGAGAATCTATCAACTATTACATACATACAATTGTTATGGTGCTTGGAAGTAAGATATTTATTAGACATTTTATGGAAATGGATTCAAAATACCTATTATTAAAAAAGGGTGATGATTCATGGAATCACATAGGTTGATAAAACGTAAAATTATACTATTTACTTTTGTTATTCACTATTATTAAAATAAAATGTAGTATATTTTGTTAGCTTTGTGCCTATAGAGTACTTAACTCAAGAATCTTGTGGCTATTGAATATAATGGTGAATGGCAATCAAAAAAAAATCTATGCATTTTAAATGCAAAATCAAGTTGTTTCTATCTAGTATGAGAATATTTTTTAAGGTGCAATAATTATTTATCTTGAGAATTTTATCAACTATCATATACATACAATTATCATGATGCTTAGTAGTAAGATACATATTAGACATTCCATGGTAATGGATTCAAATGACTTGTCGCTAAAAAAGGATTATGCATTTCTTGCGGTCCTTTATATTTATTTTTTACTAGACATGTCAAAGACTAGAGCAATGAGCTCTTCCATAATATACAACTCCATGCCATGCATAGTGACTACCCTCAAATTCTAATTGGCTACAAACTCCATGAATAGTGTGTTGGCAGATGGTCAATGCTCCCCTCGGGATTCGTGACAAGGGACTAACCGCCTCTTGTGTGATCCATGTCTTTGGCGGTTGTATTGGGCATTAACAGGTTGACCTTTTGGTGCAACGACAACTATGGGCCAACAATTGGTATCAGAATGTTGGGTCACGGGTTCGAATCCCCTCGGGTAACATTGAGGGGGAGATTGTTGGCAGATGGTCAGCGCTCCCCTCGAGATTTGTAACAAGGGACTAATCATCTCCTATGCGATCCATGTCTCCGATGATTGTATCAGGCATTAATATGTTGACCTTTTGGTGCAACGACAACTGTGGGCCAACATAGTGTGGGGTTAAAACTACTAATTCTTTCTAAATAGGGAGAAAACACTATTTTAAAGGATTCTACATATTTAATTGATCTTTCTTGACTAAATCACAAGATATGGGCTCAACCCTATTTTGGTCCACTACAATTGTGGCAAGCAACTGTTGTAAACAAGGGATTTTGCTCCTTTTCCTTGGGCCCATGTTGCAACTATTTGTGCTCTTTGGTCCCTCCAAACAAGAATAATGATGAATAATAACCTTAATATCATGTACAAAAGAAGGCAATGAAAGCTTATCACAGATCGAATAAATGTCACCATATGGAAAAATGATGATGCAAGTCATAAAAGCCATGGTACGAAGGATTGGATTGTTGGAGAGGGAAAGTGGTGATATCCTCCACTTCAATCTCATACAATTGTTGAATGAGATCATAGGCCCACCCACCTTGTCTACAAGTAGGGGGTGGGGGAAGATGAAAAATTCTGATCTTAAAAGTGTTCTAGGCCCTCTCCCTAAGATTGAGTGCTTGTATAACTAAACAAATGGGTGTGAACTAGATCAATTTCATAATTTATTTATATTAATAATTAGAATGAGAACATAAAAATCACATGGGAGATCATGATTCCCCACCCATCTCTTGTGGATATCAAATCATACAACCTTGGTTAGCAATAACATGGAAACACAATTGCCCTCTTTATAAATATGTTGAATTTTAACATCGAAGAAGCTCTTCAAAAGATCAAGGGTCTCGATAATCTGGTTTGTAGACCAACTAGAGAGGTTACATTTTAAAAAGAACTAATAATATTTAACAAATCCCCCTTAACCTCCAAGTAAAGGATGCCTAAATCCTTAGCTAGGAAGAGACCTCAAAAGACAACAAAAGATTCTACATACTAATTGGACTGGACTCCAAAGATAGTAGATAAAACACCTAGGACCCTTCCAAAATAGTCCTTGATAACACCACCACCCCTAATTGATTTTGGATTACCCTTTGAAGCACTATCAAAGTTGATTTTACACTAGTTCAATTAAGGACATCACCATTGAGAAGGAAAATGAGGGGAGAAGAGAGTAGAAGGTCAATGCCAACACCCAAAATCCACCTAGAGGCCACCAAAGTCTCCAAGGAAGGAACCAAAACATGAGTAGAAGAGAAGGAATGGCTCCTAGAAGCTACCAAGAAATTTTATTTGATGGAAAAGGTGGAAGAAAGGGCAACTTGAGAAATAGAGGAAGAGACACCCTTAAATATTTTGGTATTTCTTTACAACCAAAGGCCCCATAGAACATGAGGGAGGACTAGATACAAAAGTAGCTTAAGGGTTGGGCTAAGAAAAGGGGAGGACCAACAAGACATGAGGTCAACGAAGGATGAAGAGAACACCCAAGCAAGGTTGAAGAGGGGAAGGTTTCAACCTTAGACTTGCCAAGAGAAGGGACACCTAAGGCAAAGATGGGGCACCAACTCCTCTATAGCCAAACAAAGAATACATTTGCTGACCAAAACAAGAGGTTATCAATTTGAATTTTGATGTATAAATTGATAAATTAGAAAAAATGGACATTATAAATTTATAACAATATGTTAGAAAAATTATACAGTAGTTAGATATATCAATGTTAGAATGCAATTTTTTTTGTTTAAGTTAGAATAATATAAATTTATATGTATCAATGAATAGATTTTTTTGTAATTTTTTGAATTGTCAATTTAAATTTTAAATTAGAAAAAATATACATCTATTAGATATTTTATTTTACATCAAATAAATTAAATTGTAAGTTAGATATTATAAGTTATATTTTAATGTCTAGATTGTGTGTTAAATTGTCAATTAAAGATATTATACTTGTTAGATCCTATAAATTTTAAACTATAATAAATTAAGTAAATGCATGTGCATAAGATACAAATTAGATAAACAACTGAGTCTAAGTACATAAGGCTAACTACATTAGATAAACATCATATCATAAAAAAATTCAATTTACAAGTCTACAACTAAACTTGCAGATGTATATATAATATAAACATATGCCTCCAATAGACAAGTCCAAACATTGTATGATGAATATCAAATGACATAAAAGAAACTAGAGTGGATCAAGCCTTGCTTTAGACGCTAAACTTGTGCTCTAAGCCTTATCTTGAGCTTGATTCTATCCATCCATGAATATTGCCCTTTGATTCACGTGTATAACCCTACACAATTATAAACACATGTATATGAATTTCTATAAAATCTTATGCCTACGTGTATATTTATATTTAAAAATATAAAATAAATATGAAATTTAGCATGCATGTACTATAAATTATAATATGAATTTTACATTGAATATGACTCTGAGTAGGCTCATAGGTGATACCAAAACCTACATGCATGCAAAAACTATTTTTTTTTGCTAAATTAGAGAGTGCTTGATTTCAATTATGTAAAAATATGTACAAATGTAAAGTTATAGTATTATATTTAATTTAATTCATTTCTTAGGATGATGCACATGATCATTAACATATCCCAAATCTCCAAAGCCTAGCTGCTATAAAGTCTCACCCACAATTGTGGTCATCTATCTAGATTTGATTGTAGAACATAATCTATTTCATGTTGTACTAATGTGTTTAGCTAAAATTTATATATAAACATTACTAATTAAAAATTAAAACTTATTAGTTGATATAAACCCAATAACTGGGAAGTCGAGAAGCTTGACTAATAACACCCATGACCCTCCCAATCCCACTAAAGTTAGAATAATTGAATATCGTGGTGATACTAATTGTTCCAAAATTTGGAATTAATGCAAGCTTATCAAGTAGAAACCCTTAAACAATCCAAGTGCAAATTGTGTCGCAATATCAACTTAGGGAATTTGTTGTGTGACTATTGTAGCATGTAATGGAGACCTTTGGGTTATGAGAAGGAATATTAGGATCTTGACATTTTATAGAGCAATGTGCAACTTGACCATGGGTTGCTTTCCTATATCAACATCACACATGATGGGTGCAAACATAACATCAAGGGGGATCCCATACTTTGAATTGATAATTTATAAGTACCTAATAAGTAAAGTTAAGTATTGATCTAATAATGATGTGGATTACTAACAAGTATGGATTCTCATAGATCACTTTCAACCAATAATAAGTTTGCATAATATTGTCACAACAAATTTATTTTAGCTGGATAGCTAAGGTTAGGGTCAATTATTTTGTTGATTATATATGTGCATCAAAGTGATCTAGTTTGATGTGAAAATAAATAAATTATTGAATCAATTGATTTTAAGATATATTGTTTTAAAAGTAAACTTCTTAGGTATTGGACATTATGCACCCAATACACAAAACCAACTTCTTTTTTTTGGAATAAGGAAAAAATAGGAACTAAATTGTTTGAGAAAACATGAAAACCTTTCTTGCATTGAATATATGTTCTATGTAAACAAGAAAACATTTTCAATTGAAACTTAATGTCAAACACCCTCTTCTAGGTGTTTGCATGTAGATTTTTATTTAGGTTTCTGCCTTTGTTTCACTTGAGTGGGTGACAACCGATGAAAAAAAATGGACAATAAAAAGGGTTGCATACTCACTCGTATAGTTGCATAAAATTAAATTCAAATAGAACTAAAAAATTCATATATTTTGTTCTCTTGTATCTTGATCTTGTAGATAAAGGGTATGTAGGCAATTTGAGAAACAAAAGATGTTTTAGTACTCAAATACAAAGAACATTGTAATATTTTTTTGATTTGTTCTTAAGATAAAACTCTAAATTATTTGGTATGAGAATAAAATATGATAATGATCAACACTAAAAAGATCTTTGGGGCGGATTTACCTTATACTTGGCTCAATAGCTTGAAATCTCGAGGAAGGGCACAAAAGTATTTTAATTGGCATTGCAAAAAAAATCAATACATTAACATGGGCATATTTTTTATTTTTTTTGTAAATGACTTAGGACTCAGTTGGTCTCGATGAGTCAAAGTCTTTGGCCAAAGCTTAGTATTTATTATTGCTTATCCTTATTAGCCTGTATGGTTGATTTTGTTGCCTATCTCATATTGGATAAATGATTGGTTCAAAACGACCATGGTTTATTGATTGTCTCATATGGACAAGTAAGCCCAATGGACATAAGAGCCCATATTGGCTTATTCATTTGGTAGACCTATATTGGACAAGTTAGCCCAAATTGGTTATTATTAATTTATGAGTATTTAGTCGAGATTATTGAATATTAAATAAATTACAAGTTCTTACTCATTCTTTATTATGAACTTGTTGATTAATCCGATGAATTGTTTCTTTTGTCTTTTCTATTTGGTTAGATGCCCATCCTACTTTGATGGATGTTGTCCTTTATGGACAAAAGACAAAATTGGGTTAATTGAAAAAGGAAAAAGAAAGAAAATAGTAAAATGTTTTTAGGGACAACTTTATAGTTTGTTACAAAACTCTTTCTGTGATTTTGATTGAAAATTTCTTGGACAAAATTATTTCACTTGAAATATTTTCATTGATAAAAAAATGGAACACATCAATGAATTCACTCATAGAAATCTAGAATGAGATAAACATAAAGAACCATTCAAATATATATATATAAATGAGATTTTACATTGCATTTAATTCAAAAACAAAATAGACACAAAATTCTCTAAATAATAATTTTATTTCTCCAAAGACAAGCTAAAAATCTCCATTCTTTGTTTTGTCGACCAAAATGTCTTCTTTTTACATTATATATGTGGATGCCATGAGCACTTCTTCAAAGGGAGCCTTTATTGATGATATTCTCTGCTATGTCCTATGAAGAAGACAGTTCCTTCGCAGCTAATTGATCTGAATGTCCTCCCGCCTTCTTAATATTCCTTCTCAAAATTTGGTCCAGCCGTATGGCCGTGCAACCATAAAATTCCCTGAATTTGCCTTTCTCAAAGACAATTTGTTTAACCGTTCCCTCATTGTCCAATGTGCTCTATTATGTTCCAAAGCTCCCATTTGGCATGAGTTGGAAAGATGGTAGGAAAGTTTCTGGGATAGAAAATGACTCTTGCCGACTGCATTTACTCAGAAGTTTCTAAAGCCTTTTCAACAAATCCATTTTGTGTTTATTTTGCAATCATTTATTCCATGCATTTTGTCAAACAGTTGACGTGCCTTACCTAATATTTTAGGTTTTGCACATATGTATAACAGCTTAACAAATTTACTGATTATGTACGCTTAGAAGTTTGAAAAGCCCATTCAACAAATTTATTTTCTCACGTCTTATGATGAGGCATTTTGTCAAATAGTCCAAGTGCTTTAACTATGCTTCTGCACTCTGCACATATATATAACAGGGTAGATTGCAAACATTGCTTTCTAATGGAACCAAATAGTTTTAAGGCATTCTGACATGTCCTGTTACATGCCTCCACACTTCACATAACAGTTTACGTGCCTTGTCTATGTTTCTGCTTTGCACACGTCTACCCAGGCAGCTGCAACTGTAACATATGATGAATTCCTCTATGCTTTGGAGCTTTAACACATGTCCATACTTGCTTCAGAGTTCCCATAATTTATATATTTTAATTGCTTTTGTTTAAAATTTTCTAAATCTTTTTCAACAAATCCATTGCACGTACCTTTCAAATATTTGCGGCCTTTAAACATAATTTATTTGAGGTATTTTGTCAAATGGTTTACGTGCCATGTCTGTACTCACACATTTTGAAAATATATATCTACCATGGCAGCTGCAACTACAATATTTGATCTTACTTTGCTTCAAAGACTCGCGTTTAAATTCCAAATCCATTCTTTATGCTTTGATGGATGTCCATTATTTTTTTCTCTTATAGTATCAGAGCCCTGTGCTCCTCTATTTTTTCTGTTTGAACAGTTTTACTATTTTAGTATTTTATGTTTGAATAGTGTGAGAGTCTTTAACAGTCTCAAAGCAGTATCCAAGCAGGATTGAAGCCAAACAATAGAGCCATCAGCTATAGAGGCATCAACTGTGGCTTATGCTGAAGTTGAGTAAATTGAAAGATCATAGATAGAAGGGGAGTTGCCACCAAATCAAGAAGCCACTTTCAAAGAAGCTGTTGTAGATCTCAAAAGTGACCAGGCAGATACTGAGTTAGAAGAAATGGCAACGTAAGTGATTCATTTGTTCTGTTAAGAACTCAGAGCAGCAGAAGCGTGGAAAAGACCATGCAGATTTTTCCAAACTCTGTTGAAAAGAAGCTTCTTAAAACCATAAGAGCTAAGAGAATGTCAGTTGTTGTTGAAGAACCATCAGATGATAATGATCATGACTTTATTGAAGATGAGGCAGTTGTTCTATTTTGAAGAAGTAACACTTTGAAAATAGAGAGGGATGCAATAGATGATAGATAGATAATCAATAGTCTGAGGTGCTTGTGGATTATAGAAACTATACCTCATTGGGGTTATGAGACATACATGTGAGAATTGATGTCCAATAGTTTAGGGGAGATCCAAAGATCTGGAAGTTTAGCATCATACTTTTATGAGGGCAATGGGACACTTCATGTGCAAATGGTGTCCAATGACGTTGGGAACTTGGATTAAAACTAGGTGACTATACTTGGAGCAACTTGAAGAATTCTTATTGGTCCAAGAGTTATTTTAAAAGAACAATTTTTACACCATGCATTTCCTATTATTTTACGTTATTAGTTTGGTTAATTTGTAGCATTAAGAGGGGGTGTTGGAATATATGCTCCAACATAACTGTAGAAGTGTCTGGTATTCTTTCAATTAGTGTTCAATAATCATTAGTTAACTATCAAACAACTCTAGTTAGCTGTCATTCAGCTATAATTTGTTGTCAAAACAGTTAGCATTATTATTGGATGTTGATGAAGTTATCTATAACTATATATATGTAATTTTGTCAATAAATAAAGTATAGTGGATGAGTTCATTGTAAATCTCTACTATTATATTTTCTATTTCTCCAAAGCTCACATTGTAGGACAGGTTGGGAGTATGTTGGAATTTGCATTCCATAAAACCATATTTCCTAAGGCATTCTATCAAATAGTTCACACATTGTCTCCATCAATGTACCTCAACCATAAATTGGATATAACAAATTCCTTGTTTTTCATATTTTGAGCATGAACTATTTCTAAGCAATAGAGATCAAATTCATCATATTCATAGAGTGCATCATCTTAAACATAATATGATTTGATGAACGCATTTCACCTTGGTGGACTAAGAGTTTAAAATGTAATGATCAAAATTTGAGGAAAGCACTTCACAACAATTGTTTTAGGAAAAAAATAAAAATTTATTTCCTTATGAATCATCACACTTCTAAGTCACACTTAAATACACAATATGATATACAAAATTATGCAATCATCAAGCAAAATATCACCATTACCAACAATATGAAGAAATCAATTGCAAGATATGCATATTTTATTATCAATTGACTTTCTAACCCATAAGATAAACTAACATTCTTAGCCAGTTGATCAACACATCTAGAATCTAAAATAAACTCAAATTTATATGTCTATGTATGAAAACCACAAGATTTATGAGATACCCACACATTAATCTCCCTTTTTTGTTGTTGCTTATGTCTATGTATGAAAACTGCAAGATTTATGAGATACCCGCACATTAATCTCCCTTTTTGTTGTGCTTGATTTGGTTGAATTTGAGTTACTTCAATTCTCTGTCATTGTCTTGCATCCTCTTGAAGCATGTCTCCTCAACATGTTCAAGCTTTCCACAATAAGTAGATTCTCTTTATTTCTTCGCCTAGCCTTTGTGATCATAATCATGAGAAATACTCTTATTATCATTTTTACTCTCTTCTTTAGTTGCTTTGCAATTTTATTTTCCTTTTCCTCAACTAGATGATACTCTTGATTAGACTCAAGTACATCCTTCAAGCTGAGCTTCTCCTATTTTATAATGGGTAAGATTAAACATGACATCAAAATTTATATAAATTCTATCCTTCATGATCATGACCTTGTTAGAGAAGAATGTAAAGAGGAATACATCATGCAATGATTTGAATTTAGAATAATCTCAATGTTTTTTGTAACATATGAAAAAGGGAACCCTAAGTTTAGTGCATAAAACCTAGGATTGCTTTTACTCCTTTTCCAAAGGTACATTAGGATGCAAATCAACAAGGTGTTTAGATTGACTTTCAAGCATGAAGGTGAGTCAATTAGACCTAGATTTGATCCTTTTGAGCCTTAGAAATGGACTGAAATTAATTTGTTATGATTAATCTAATTCAAATATTTTCCCTAATAAGAAAATTGCAATATTCTAGTGATTAACAAACTATAACAACAACTTGCAAGTAGATCTGGGAAGTGCTGAGTGATGTGTACCTATCATAGAAAGTTGGATCTGGCATGAAATGGGGGATAGAGTCGCCCAAGGGCATATGGGTCCTTGTAGGCCTTTTTTGAAACTTAAAATTTAATCTTGTAGCTCTTCATCTGCTCTTTGATGTCTGCCCTGTAAACTTTCATCTTCAGATCTGGACCTGCAAAAAATTTGCAAAAGAGATGGGGGATGGCTATATAGGATTTTGCCTCAATCAAACCCCTATTTTGGTATTTCTACCTCCACAATAGCCAATAAAAGTGATTGCTAATAGTGTGTGTGACCTAACCTTAAGTGCAACTAAGGTTGTTATGAGCTAAAAATGCATAAAAACCTACTCAAGTGTGTTAGAGAAGGATTCCTATATGAAAATAACAAGATCTACCCAAGAGGAAGTCAAAACACCCTTAGGAAATCTGAAACATAATGATACATTGCTTTAGGCTGCAAGTAGGATGGAGCTTGATGATGAGAACACTTAGGAAACAAGTCATTAGGTCGAAGGAAATGGCCAAATGCATCTCCCAAACCTAGAATCCATCATGTTCTTCTATTGGCATCAACCTTCAATCATGGCATGAGGCTTGATCAAATCTGCGAATGAGCTTGTAAACTTGCAAATTGGAATGTACTTGGTGGAATGTAATGATCTCTTGCTGCTCCAAGATTTGAATTATTGCTTGCTTGTGTTCTTCTAGTTTCAAATGGTGAAAAGACTAGGTATTTATAGGCATTTATCTAATTTCCCAAAGATTAGATCCTGATAGTCGACATTTACAAATTGAATTTTGAATGTTAAAATGTTGATATTGATATATCCAAAATTGGTCTCTAGTAGAATAGGGGGACCCATATGCCCTAGGGCGAATGGATCCTAGCCCTATTTTCCAATACATTAAGTGTTAGGGGAAAAATATTAACTTGATGTATTTGTCCAATGCTTGCAATTTGTCGGAAAATGGTAAAATTTGCCTCAAAATGCATAATTTAGGAGATTAGGGCCTAGTTAGGAGGTGTTGAAAATTCATAAATGCAAGGATCACTAAAATAGGTCCAAACTAAGAATGAAATTATACTATCACCTACAAAGGAGTACAATTTTGGATGCTGCATTTAGCCCCCACTTTAGCGTCCATGTGACACTATGTGCATATGCAAGCTAAAGTATTGAAAGTAAATCATATTGTATAAAAAGGATACTCATATGGATAGAAGCCCCCAATATAGTCATTTGCAAAATCACAACATTAGGAACCACATCCTACAAAACTGATTTGTTAGGCATTCAAAAACCATCTTGAACAAACACGTCAACTTATAAGGAGAACCAAATTTGAGGGTAGATGTATGCACCCCTGATTTTGCTTGCTTTATGGAGGTGGAAGCATGGTAGCAATCTAACCACATCAAATTGCTAAGCTTGATGAGGGAAATTCTTGTGATAGGTTCATGAGATCACAACACCAACTATCGAAAAACATTGTATATGATCGAGGATGGAACTATGAATCCAACACAAAAAACAACATCAAAATTGGAGTTCACTAGCCCCCATTATGGTTATTTGAATGAGATATGCTAGTACTAAATTTGACTATATGTTAGTGAAAAATCAACCTTTTGACCATCATTTCACTTTTACTTTTTGAAGGTTTAGAGATAGATACAATTTAATTGAGGAGTGAGGATGCCAAGTTGATGACCATACCATCCCTCGAGACTCGAGGTCCTACGAGTGGATGCTACACAAGGCGCAGTGGCACCAACGATGAGTTTCCTATTCCTTTTCTCTATATTTTCTTTCATTATTTTGCATGTTTTTCAAGGTTTTCTCAGAATTCATGGCGTCCTCATCCAAACTGGGTGACAATGTCCACTTTGGGCATCCCAGTCCCAAAGTGGCACCCCTATCCTAGGATGGTGCCTAGATATCCCAAAATGATACCTGTGTCCTACTTTATAATTGCTTTAATTTTTACTACTTTTTTGTATGACTTATGATTCTTCTTTCTTCTTACAAGTCTTGCCATGTGATCAAAAACATTTAGGACACTTGTTCTTGTTAATCCAAGAGTAGTTTACCCAATAATCACAGAATTGGGTAGACTACAAAATTTCAAACTATTTTGGGTGTATCTCATGCCACCAATGAGATATCATGATTCTATGTTGATGGTAATTGTCAAGTGGTGGAATGTAGATACTTCCACTTTTCATCTCCCAATGAGGGAGATGACAATTACACTTGAGGACATACACTGCATCTTTAGATTGCCCGTGCGAGGTGAGGTCATATAGTTTAATGAGATCAAGACCCCACAAGAGATTAGGAGAGATATATATTACTATACCAACCACTGCATAGATTCTGACTCTAGGGGCCATGTTGAGCTTAGGTGGATTTTGCATGCTATTGTTCCATTGATTCGATGCATTATGTGTGTTATTGTCGCCTTAGCTCTAGTGTCTGATGGATGAGGCACACACCTTGATGGAGGCCTCATTCATATGATACAGGCTATGGAGCAACATTAGATAGTTTATTCTTGGGGATGGAGTATATTAGCACATTTATATTTTGATATTGGTCGCTTCATCTATTTGGAGGGTCACAACATTATTCTTTGCACCCTTCTTTAGGTGTGGACATTCAAGCACATCACATACACTAGGCCTACTGGAATTCCTAGGCCTACACCTTATAGTTATCCATAGTTCTTCTGTTACAACCTCAGGAAACCTTGGTAGCATGGAGATCTGTTATATTGGAGAGTCAGATATGATCATCTAGAGGATGATGCCATCATTTGGAGACCGTATAGGACTCTACAACAATGACCAGGTCTTACACAACAACTGGCTAGGATGCAACGAGATAGGCTATTGTTTGGGTGACATGAGTATATCATCATGCCATTTTACTATGATTACGTGATGATATAGTTTGGTTAGATATAGGCAACACCTAGCCCATGATCAAAATATCTGAGATCTACATATAGTGGCACTAGAACACAAGAAATTCGTCATCCCAAACTCGTAGACATCACCTATAGTGACTCGAAGGATGAGGGGAGAGATGCACATCCAACATTTGGCAGGGATGATGTTGGCATGTTGATTGCATATGATAGGTGGTGGAGGAAATTATGATGTACTTGTGTCTTCCCTGACAATCATCCCGCAAGCAATCTCGGGCCTTGAACACATCATTGAGTGGATGAGAGAGAGGACAAGGATGCAGATGAGGATTTGATAGACGATGATGAGGATGATGTAAAGGATTTGGAGGAGGAGGAGGATTAGCAAACAGTAGGAGAGGATCTTGAGGAGCTCATAGAGGCCAGAGATGCCCTCGAGGAGAGACCAAGGTATCTTCCTCATGTCACATGAGCACATAGTACGACTACATAGGGGATCTAGTCCCATAGGAACAAAGAGAGAATCCATGCAATTCTGACCACACCACCATCCCATTAGAGGAGTCTCAACATAGTGTCCATTGTGTCCTATCAAGATCTTGATTAGTGGGTTGGAGATCCAAGTAATTTGATATGATATTTATCTTTTTATCATTAATATTTAGTTATGCATATGCATTGTATCTCATTGTAATTCATGCCATTCTTTCCTTTCTATAATTGGTACATGATATTGGCTCCACTTCTTTAGTCGAGTCACTACAAATATGGTTCCACCGATACCCCCACACCAGCCAATACAGGGCAAGCATAGGCCACCATCGAGCATAGGGCACCATGCTGATTTATTTGATCCCCTATCATGGTGGAGGACATCCTATGATGATGTGATGAGGACCATTGATGAGGTTAGAGCTCAAAATGAGGTGGTTCATGCTAGAGAGGAGCATACTATAGCTAGATCGAAGATCAGAGCTACACATGAGGAGCTTAGGGCTGCACATGAGGAACTTAGAGCCACTTGAGTTCCTACCAAGAGCGAGGCATAGGCCATTCTAGAAGAGGAGCTGAGAAAGGTACACAAAGAGATGGATCAAATCGAGCAGGAGTGCATCACAACACTTGTATGTGAGGCTATAGTAATAGGCCAGCTACGAGGCTTACAAGAGCAGGTTAGCTCTAGAGGATATTCCCGATCCACCATCTCATGATGGGCACCACCACCAAGCCTTGAGGATTCTGGTAGCCATATTCTGACTTAGATATATTTTGTTATGATGCACCACATTTTGTTACCGTGGTGACTTGATGTATATAAACCTTATGATCTATATATGAGCATGTTTCTTTTTTTGAGTTATGTGTTATTTTAAAATTAGATGTCAATGCGATCTATTAATAAATTTTAATAATATTATTTAATAAATGCTTCCATGATCTAATTTTTTTGATGAATGTGAGCTAATTAAACATGTATGTCTACTTAGATGCTACATTTTTGGTTAAGTGTGATCATGTTAAACTAGATGCCCTTATGATGTAAATAATATGTAGAATTAAATGCATATAATGATCTAATTTAGCACATCACACACATGATTGAATGATATGAATAAAGAAGTAATAATTCAAGAAAATGAAAAAATACTCAAAATAATTCAAGACACACAAACATGTTTGTCAAGAATGAAGCAATGTGAGATAAAATATAAACTATCTACTTAATCTAACATGTTTTATCACACATACCATTCAAAATAATTGCTAAGTGTAATATTTGTGTAAATGTGCATCATTTATAGGTTCTTTGAGAGGTGTACCGTTTGTTTCCCTAAGTTTATATGCTCTAAACCCATAGTCTTCCTCAATGATATAAGGTCCTAACTAGTTCAGGCTAAAATTTCCTTTCTCATTTGGAGCAGAATTGATGTTGCACTGATTTTCATACAAGACTAAATCCCCATTGTTGAAAGAACAAGGAATGATATTATCATTATACATACATTTCATTCTATTGGAATAATCTTGGAGATGTTCAAGAAAATTTATGCAATTTTCATCGAGCTTTCAAGCTGTTGCAATTGTTGTTATCTATAAGTGTTATCATCAATAAGGCCACTAAGAGAGATTCTCAAAGAGGGAATTTCTAGCTCTAAGGGCTTTATTGTATCTACATCGTAAACAAGGTTGTATGGTGTATTTCCTATAGATGTATGAATGATTTTGTGGTAAGCCCATAACACACAAGAGAGTTGAGTGTGTCAATCCTTGTTATGTTTGCTAACTTATTTTTTCGTAATATTTGTTCAATTTTTTTGTTCATTGCTTCTACTTGACCATTAGATTGTGGATAATAAGGTGTATAAAAGTGATGAATATTAAATCTTTCCAAAAATTTCTTCATTTCTTTGTTGTGAATGTAAGCCAAATCATATGATGATGTTTTCTAAGTTAAAATGAAAGATTACATTAGCAGTCATGGAACAAAGAGGAATTGCCTCTAACCACTTTGTGAAATAATCTGTAGCAATGAATATAAACATATTGTTGGAATCAAGCAACATTGAGAGGGGGGGGGGGGGTGAATCGGTGTTCTACAATTTCTAAACTTTATTGGTCTTATTCTTCAAGCATTTGAAACATTCATTCAAGGAAATATGCATGAGCATAAAATAAACAACCACAACACCATAACACAAGAATTTTTATGTGGAAACCCTATTAGGGGAAAAACCACGGTGGATGGCCAATCCACAATATGATCTAAGTATACTCAAATGAAGTTTATAATATGGGGAATGTACTTGCATTTAGGTGCACTTCCTAGAGCTCATTGCTCAAGAAGAATCACTATCTTAAAAAGAAAATAAGATTAAAACCATCTGAGAATTTGAACTAAGAGAATAGCATCAACATATGCTTAATTACAGTTCCGGTTAGGCTCAACAATAGATCTTCTGTCCTTCAGATTGATTCTGCACTTTTGCTCTATTTTTCTCAAACTCACAACACAAATCCTTTATGCACAAGTGAAACTGTGCATTATCACTCTTCTTCTCTGCTCTGATTTTCAATTTGTATCAACACACTTCATACACACTTGCAAATGATATGAACGAACTCATATATATATCCGCAACTAAGAATTGATCGCCCATATGTTGGCATCAATAAAATACAACAATATTTACAATTGTCGACCCAAAACATGAGTAATGTATAATGCACATCCATAACAGTCGACCACAACTTAGTTAGGACCGAAACAAAAATGTTCGAACAGAAAAATAATTAAATAATTACTTCAAAAACATCTGTGACATGATACATTCACGAAGTCAGCTTCAGTACTGATAAAGCAGAGAATTAACCAACCGGATCTTCTAACTCGCATACAGATCAATACGAGGCATTGAGATTCATGAATAACACAAATCATACATTGATCAATCTTCCTTGAGACACACAACAAAAAATATTAACAGGAAGTCTTCATGTGAATCGATGAACACAAAACTGGCAGATGGTCTGTCCTTCCTTAACTATTTGCAATCTGATTACCGGTAGGATCAAACGATGATGTGTGAATCTGATCACTAACTAGGGTTTCCATCAATGAGAACACCAAATAATATTCATAGTGTCTCTTGCCAACACATATGTCCTGAAGAAGGAGGATAAATCTTTCTAATAATATCCATTCCCCACATCGAAAATGGTGAAATGGCAACTTGAGCACGAAGTTTGAAAGTGGGAGCATGAATCGAATTTTTTTTTATTAGCGAACAACAAGTTTTGCAAGGACTAGAAACCCCTTACAAATAGGTTTTGAGGGGACTTGAAGCCCCATACAAAAAAAAAGAAAGTTTGAAGAAGATAAGATCACAGACAATCAACAACCCAACATTAGTAGTCTACCAAAAGATATACAAGACAAAACAAACTGCAAGAAATCAACTTTAAAGGGACTAAAAACCCAAATAAGCTAGGAAAATACAAGGGCATTATCCCCATAACACCTTTAAAGGAACTAATTGAATCTTCCAGGAACTGAACACCACCTATAGCCTCCACTCCATAACGAAACAACTGTTCAACACAATGCTAAAACAAAAAGGGTTTCCAAAGCGCCCTTCAAGACCAATCATTTTCCCCACCTCCCTATCTCAATAAGAGAACAACAAGGAAAAACCATAATAGTGTAAAACACCAACAAACCATTATTCTTGAAGGAACCAAAAAAACCAAACACCCCACCTCAATAGGGGTAATGGGAAACACAACAAAGCACTGCAAAGCTACAACCAACCATCAACACCAAAATGCCTGAGAAGCCAAGCCAACCTCCACCTCTAAAAGAGAGGGCTCCCCTCTATAGGAGAGGATGAAATGAAACCCCTTGCCACAAAAACCATGAATCTCCATGCCAAAAAAGCTCCACCTTAATAGAAGCCAACACTCCACCTCAACAGGAGCAATCTACCCCTCTATAGGAGACAACGACTAAAGAATCCAATAAGCAACTTCAATAGGAAGGGAACACATAACATCCCTTGGCAGCATAAGCATTAGGTACCAGGTAGAAGAAGCCAAAGACTCCTCAATGAGCTCACACAACTCGGTCCAAAGAGAAAACAAAGGGCATAACCCAACCAACAACAAAAAAACATCATCTTGGATAAAGTCCAATAGAACAGTGATGAGTAGCTCCAACAACCTCATCCTCTAAAAGAACAAAAAACACCAAAAGAGGCTAAATGAAAACAAAAGAAGCCACCACTTGGAGACAACCTTCTACAAGAAGCCAAAGCACACGTCATCAAGGAAACCAACAAGAAACTCCCCACCAAGAAAAAGGGAAGCGACCTCCAAGCTACCCAAAACATCACATCTACTTCGTAAAGAAGAGAACACAACAACAAAAATATGCCAAAAGACCACCAAATGCAAAGTCCAAGTCTTAGAATGATCAGGAGCAGCAAAACCCCAAGAGGAATAGGGGGTCCCAAATAGGAAAAAAGTAAGGAGAAGGCCCAACAAAAGAGCACACCAAGCAACCCCAACATGTCGGCTAAAGCTAGAGAAGGTCCAAATATCCACACAGAGAACCAGATGAAGACACCACCAAACCAAAGAGAGGGGACAATAAGGATCCAAAACACTCCAAAAATAAAAACCCCTAAAAGAGATCCACCAAACAAACATCAAGAAGGAATGAAGGTCAACCAAGAAGAAGCAAGAAAAAGAACATGCCAACACGACAAGCCCCCAAACCCTCCTACTATGTTCAGTAGAAGAAAAAATAAGCTCAATATTCAACCTACCATCCTCAAAGGAAACAACACACAACCACACCCACTGTAGGTATGACAACCAAAAAATCAACAATACCATCCAACACTTCCTCAAAGAGCGAAGAAATGCCTCCCAGCCCACAAACACTGTGTAGACCAAGGGTAGAGGTAGATCCATCATCCGACTCAACGTCCTCAACACATCCCACACTATCTACAAAAGACAAACAATGGACACCCAATCTATCCTCACCCAACACCTCATGTAGAATAACCAATAGAGGAAACAAGGACCCAAGGGACAAGGATGGAGCCAAAAAATGCGTCATCCTCCTCGTCTGAGCCTCCATCACCTCCATCCTCATTCAAATATTTCAAACCACCCACAGAGTTGCTCTTCCTGCCTCACTCCATTCTTCTTAACATTTAGGAATTTTTTTAACATGATCAAAACAATTTTGCTCCATATTTTACCAATAATACCCTATATGAATTAATTTTTGAACTAATGATCTTCCTCTGAAATGCCCCCTGCAAGCACCCACATGAGCTTCCTCAAGGGATACATCTGCTAGGATTATATATCGAGCCACAAGTTTTTGAATACAAGCTCTAGTGTTCTTAGTGGTTGGTTCAGGAAAGGTAACTTCTTTTAGATATTTGAATATCGACATATACCATTCACTAGAGGTTTCAATGTTAGACACTACTATTTCTTTCATCTTTTCATCGATTGATAGCGTTGTGAGATTGTGGACAACAAATGTGAAATCTACAGAAGAATCTTTGAGAGAAACAAGGGAAGCAACACTTGCCATTGTATCTGCATGTCAATTATCCCTTCATGGAACATTGCCAATAGTGTGTGATATAAAACATTTTAATATTGATATCATAAGGTATTTATATTGAGGTAACTTATCATGTTTTTCTTGATAGAATATTTTTATTGTTTAATGATTAATTGGGAATCACCAAATATACAAATATGTTGAACACCTAAAGACAAGGCTGCACGTAACCCAACAATAAGGGCCTCATACTCTGTAGATTTGTTTGTACATAGGAAATTGAGACGGTAAGATAAGGGAATTGGATTTCTTGAAGGTGGTATTAGTATAACCCCAACTCTGGAGCCAGTTCGACAATTAGAACCATCAAAATATAACTCCCATGTTTCATTATCATCAATTTTCAATACATTCTCATCAGGAAATGAGTTATGGGTTGGTAATGCTAATGGTGAAGGTGCCTTAGCTAAATGGCCAGTCAAAGCTTGGCCCTTGATTTATTTTTGAGGAAAAAACTTAAGGTCAAACTTAGTTAAGAACATAACCCACTTAGCTAGGCATCCTGACAAATCCGTTCTAGCAAAGAGGTGTTTTAAAGGATCAAATTTTGTAATGATGTGCACTTCTACATTTAATAAATAATGTCTCTTTTTTTTAGTCACAAACACAAGAGACAATTTTTTTATATGGTTGTATACCAGGTTTCATAATCAATCAATGTTTGACTAATGTAATAAACATGATGCTCCTTGCCACTCTCATCTTGTTGTACCAATAATGTTGCAAGAGCATGGGTTGAAGCTAAGATGTAAAGGATAAAAGGTTTTCCTTTTATGGTTGGTTGTAAAATGGGAGGATTAGCTAAGTATTGTTTCAAAAATTCAAAAGATTTTTGACAATCCTCAATCCATCTAAATTATTGTTCTTTCTCAAGGAGATGGGTAAAGGGAAGAGTCTGATCCACCAAAGATGTAACAAAACAGTGAATAGCCTAAATCTTTCCTTGTAAGCTATATAATTTTGAATTTTTCTTAGGAGGTGGCATGTTTATTATGTTGGGAAAATGTGTCTCAAACTTGTAATTACATAAGGTACTATTGATATGTAAGCAACAGGGGGCATGGTGTGGATTCAAACTAGGTAGGGGATGTTGATAGCAGATCATCCACTAGTGCTTATGTGTTTATTTTATTTGGTGGTGTAATTAGTTAGATGAGTAAGTGAAAAACTGTGGTTGCTTTGTCCACTATTGAAGCCAAGTATATGGTATCTACTCATGCTTGTAAAGAAGTCATTTGGCTTAAGAGATTATGTTCAAATATTGGAATAAAACAAGGTGTAGTGACAATTCATTGCGATAGTCAGAGTGTGATATGTCTAGCTAAGAACCCAACATTTAATGCCAGGACCAAGCGCATTGATGTGCAATATCATTTTGTTAGAGATATGGTTGAAGATGGTAGGGTGAAGCTGGTTAAGGTAGAGACTTTGATGAATGTTTTTGATTCTTTAACTAAGCCCATGAGTATAGAGAAATTTAGATGGTTTTTAGAGACTATGGGTCTTTCGACCACTAGAAATTAAGAGATGATGTTTATACACCCTCTCATTGCTCTTGCAAGGTGTTCGACAAGTGGGATATTTTTTAGAAAAATGTTTCTTAACCTTGCAATTACATAAGGTACTGTTGATATTGTAAATCTAGATAGTTCATCATTAGGTCTCAGATCTGACCATTGATATTTTGTTGGCTTGAATTTCCCTTGAAGGAAAACCTATTTTATGAGGGTGACTGCCTGTTGTGATATATTTTGAGAGTCTGATAGCGATTGTGTTGCCTCTAGATCTCTGGTTGGTGACACTCCTATGAGAAACTTTCTCTGCAAATTTATTGTAATCTGTGTAATTTCTGATGAATATATTGGGTGGATTTTGGAGTATGATGTTTTTCTCCTAAAATAGTTTTCCCCATGTAAATCACTATGTTGTAGTATGCATGATATTTATGTTTAAGTTTCTATAACTGTTGAAAGTATCTATAAAGTTCTGTATTATCCTCCTCTCAAGATTAGTGTAGGAAGTTGTTCTGGTACCTTAGCTTCCTTACATATTATAGAATCAACCTTCTTTGTGTCCACCTCAATGCCTTTATGTGATACTATACATCCTAAAGCTTTCCACTATCCACACCAAAGATGAATTTCTTTGGATTCAGCCTCATGTTGTACTTACAAATTATTTTAAAGATATTATGAAGGATTTTGACATGATCTTGATGCATTATAGATTTAGCCAAAATAATGCAATCTTTCAAGATGTTATGTATGAAATCATGAAATATCAATGTCATAGCTCTTTGATACGTGTCTTGGACGTTTCAATGATAGATTGTGTTGATACTACCACAACTTCCTTGTTTTTCTCCTTTTCTAGTTTTGATTGCGTAATTTTGTATTCTCCCATGAATGTAGGTGTGAAATCTAATGAACCCCAATCATCCTCCAAAAAATTTGTTACTAATGAAAGAAATTCCTCTTTATCTTTAGGTTGTAGAGGTTCCACTTTTGTAGTTGGTGTCAATGTTCTTAGAGGGTTTTTCATCCCTATGTCAATTTGTAAGCAATTTTCAAATTTTGGATCAGCTTTTATCATGTTAACCTTTGTTGTAAGTGCATTTCATTAAACTATGAAGCATTGAAGGAAATTCATTCATTTCATGAATCCATAGTCTACCCAAGAGAATACTGTATGAAATATCATGGGGCATGACATGGATAGGAGTTTGTAACATAACCTTACCAAATTTAACAGGTAAGATGTTGGTGTGAATAAATGTCTTGTACCTAGTTAATTCACTTACTAGGAAATTAGGGGACATATTCATATGTTAAGTTTATTCAAGATTATAAGATTCCTTATAGAAGTCTTAGTTTTCATATATAGACTTTATCTTATCCTAGGTAGTTATGAGTTAGTTGTCTCATGTTATAGGATTTTAAGATAATTATCATGATCTTGTCTAATCCTATCTCTCACCTTGCCTTTATAAGCAAGGATTTTCATGTACATTTGTATTCAATCATATATTCAATCTTGTAATATTACAAATTTATGCTCTTGCTTTTATCCTTTGTAGAAGGTTGTTTTTGGTTTTGTAGGTGATCCCAGAGGCTTGAGTCCTTGCATGACTCTAACATGGTATCAAAGATTTAGATTTGCAAGCCTCTTCTTAGATTTGAGAGATAACTATTCTTGAGTTTTTTGCTATGGTGCAAATATTGGTGGATCTTGAAAATTTGATTATGCTCTTCTCTTGCATCAAATGATGACCTAGAGAATCATGAAAACTTGATAGAAATACCAAATTTGGGATTTTTTCTTTGTATATTTGTATTCTAGGTTCATTTTGGAGCATGGTTGTGCAAATCTAAGCTCACTATTGAGTTTATAATGTCCAAGAATTTCAGATCTAGCTTTTATTTCACTTAATTTGGCCATTGTATGATATAGTTGCAAACCAGGGTTTGAAGCTTAGATTTGTTTAATTTTTTATTGGAGCACTTATAGAACAAATTGATGTCGCCATTGCATTTAGATGACCCAAAAACCCCTATTTTCATATAAAATTTGTCCATTTTTGACGAATTTTATTTTTGGCAAATTTTTATTTTGATGAACAAGATATTGTTGGAAAACCAGTTTTGAGCACTTTTCAATGGTGCATGTTAGTTTGCAGATTTTTTCTGTTTGATGTTTGTTTTTACAGCTTGAAGTCAGATCTTATTTTTTGGCCTCCAAGCTCATAAATTTTTGCTCCAGACTCTGTTTTTCTTGATTCTTGTGACATCAAGAAGGTATTGAGGAGCACTTCAATTTTATATACACAATTTTTGCATATTTTTTTTTCAAAATTTCAAAATTTCAGTTTGAAATTGATTTCGTAATTTTGGATACATTGTTGTAAATTTGCAAAAAAAAGTGTCAATAATTTGTGACAAAGGGGTTAATTACTTGTATTGTGAGGGGAAATTTGTCAATCCTCTATTGTAATTTATGATTTTATCATGGATTTTCCAAAAGTGGTGTCTCTAACTCCATATAACTATCATGAATGGAAATCACAAATGGAGATATTATTGTTAAAATTGAAGTTGCAAAGAATCACATTTGGCATAGATCGAGAACCCACAAGAGGTACAAAAAGAAGAAAATGGTTTGATAGAAGAGATGGAGCACTTGATACTCTTCTTTTGTCTGTTTATCCAGATCTTAGATATCATGTTGCATCTTGCACTCATCCTAATCAAATTTGGACTATCTTAGAGGGTCTCTTTGGTAAGCCAGATACAATGAGGAAATTTAAGTTGGAGAATGAACTTATGAGTCTCAATCATTCATATTTTGATAATATCTAAGACTTCTTCTCTAAGCTCGATTCTCTTAGACTACAATTATCTAATTGTGGGGTCACAAAAGAGGATGAATAATTGATTCTTTCTATTCTTGTTAAGTTGGGTCCTAATTATTCAATGTTTGTTTCCACATTTTATGCTACAATGGATGCCCTTAGAAATACATACACAATGTCTTCTCTTGATGAATTTGTAGCTCAACTCATAAGGGAACAAGAAAAGTTGGCACACAGGGGAACATTGAAGCCTTCCAAATCTCATTCTCTTCTTACAAAATATCCAAAGGCTTCAAGTGGAAAAGGTAAGAAGAAGAATAAGGACCCCAAGTCTAATGAGAAAGGTAAAGATTCTCCTTCACATAGCACTCCCGAGTCCACTCCCTCTTCTAAAGAGGAATCATATAGAAAGAAGAAGTTTAAATGTGCATATTGTAAAAGGTTTGGACATGATGAACATAGATGTTATGAAAGGAATATTGATGAACTCACACACCTTCTTCAAAAGAACAACACATAGATACTCACATCTGTATCTTCTTCTTCTTCTTCTTCATCATTTCAATCGGTAGCACCTTCATCTTCATAGTTAGAGAATACATGATCTACAACTAGGCTACACAAAATGAAAGGAAAAGTACTGTTGGCCTCTATAAGTCCCGAATCTAATAGATGGCTTCTTGATTCAGGGGCATATCATCATATGACATAATCTATAGGAATTCTATCTTCTTTTGAGCCTTGTAATTCACCTCATATTTTGATGGGTAACAATACTTATATGAAGGTAAGTAGGAAGGGTTCAATTGACATGGGACATGGCACTTTTAATGATGTACTTTGTGCTCCTTCTTTTTCCACTAATCTCCTTTCTATTTATCAAATTACCCATGGTGGTCAAGGTAAAACAGTTGAGTTCACTCCTGATAGAGTGTACATAAGGGACTTGGAGACTAGAGATACCATTTCTATCGATATGGTTGATCATTCATCTCATTTGTATTCCTTTTCTCATTTTTCTTTAGAAGAAGATAATGTTCCTTTGACTGCATATCACACTCCCTCATTGAGTGTGAATCATGTTTGTGAGGAGAAGTTTCATCATCTACACCTTGGTATTCTAGGGACCAGTGCTCAACCTCCTACTCCTCCACCTCTTACTTCTTTGACTAGATCAATACTTATATTCAGTAGGATGATTACAATTTTTTAGATCTTTCTTTGTGGGATGAATATTTGACAGTTATTTCTAACTTGTTTGTGGAGTTTCATAGTGCAGATTTGGAGGACACAATTGAGGGGGTTTCTCTCCTCTTTGATGGCAGTTCTATCACAATTGTTATCTCATCTTCATTATCTTTGGAGATTTACATTCATGAGTCTCCTCATTCACTTGATATGTCATGTTTCTTGGTTGAGTTTGACCATGATTATGTGGTGACTTATTCAGGCTTGGAGACTCCTAATCAACTTTTAGAGGCATATATTTTGAGACTTCATCCTTCCTCCTTTCAATTTGACTTGGAGTGGCTTCTTCATCAACCTATGAATTTGTTTCTTCCTAAGGGAAGATGTATTTCTTGTTGGCATTAGGTCATCTTTTATTTTTAGGCATTCTTCATTGTGGTGGAGATATCTTGTCTCTCTTTTTCCCTCTTATGGGGATTTATTAATTGTATAGTAATGATGGATGTAGTACTTGGGGGTATCATTGAGTCCTCCATACATCATCTTGTTTTTTTTTATTCTCTTTTTTGGAGAGGAGTTTTGTCCCACATGGTTTTCTCCTTTTCTTCATTTTTGAGAGTTTGCATTTACATTTGCATTGTAAATAGGTACCTAACATAGCCTCGTAGTCGGGACCCATATTCATAGTCATTTTGCATAGTGTGCATAATAATCTTCACCCTAAGTTTCACTTAAGGGGGGGTGTTGGTGTGAATAAATGTCTTGTACCTAGTTAATTCACTTACTAGGAACTTAGGGGAAATATTCATATGTTAAGTCTACTTAGGATTATAAGATTCCTTCTAGAAGTCTTAGTTGTCATATATAGACTTTGTCTTATCCTAGGTAGTTATGAGTTAGTTGTATCATGTTATAGGATTAATATACTTGTCATGATCTTTTCTAATCATATCTCTCACCTTGCCTTTATAAGCAAGGAATTTCATTTACATTTGTATTCAATTATATATTCAATCTTATAATATTGCATCCATTATTGCAAATTTATGCTCTTTCTTTTCTCCTTTGTAGAAGGTTATTTTTGGTTTTGTAGGTGATCCTGGAGGCTTGAGTGCTTGAGTGACTCTAAAATAGATTTATCACACCAAGTAGTTGTTTACCCACATTATCAAAACCACAGAAGAACAAATTATCTAGTTGAATTTTAGTCTTAACCGCTACAATCTTATCCAATATATTTACACTACAAACATCAAGTCTCAAACCATTGTCAATAAGGGTACGTCTAATCCCAACACTATTAATAATAGCCATTATCACCAAAGCATCATTTTTTTTGTGTTTCCAAAGGAGGTAATTCACTTTGATGGAATACAATATCCCCATTAACCGAATTCATACCCTCAATTGAGGCTGCTACATCATTTGGTTGCACACTAGGAGGGATCAAAATTTTTTACAAAGAATTTTGAAGCATGCCATGATAAGTTGATGAGGTTGAAATTAGGTCCCACAAAGAAATATTAGCATGAGTGTTACAAAGTTTTTGCACAGGATCCTACTCCTTTCCAGTATGTTGAGGTAAATGAGGGGCACTAGGTAAAATAGGTTGTGGAAGGAATATCAATGAAGGAATGGTTTTCGTTTTTCTTGGTTGATTGTTATTCCTTATGTTATATGTATGAGAAACTATGTAGTAACTTGGTTGTTGTGATACACTATTACCAATGAGTTGTTTTGTGAAATTTAAGATGTAACCTAGAGGTTTGGATTTGTTTTGAGGTGGTCCTATGATAAGCATGGGTTTGGTTTAGACTTTAGGTTGTTACGTAGGTGGATAAGTGATAAGTTGTGTGATTGCATTCATTGTTCTTTGTTGTTTAGGAATGATGCAAGCCTTAGTGGATGAACTTAGTGAGATGAAGTCCTCAGGGGATTCATCTAACATATCAAATTCATCATAACTAAAGGGCTTGATAGGTATACACTGCACTTGTAGAAAGAGATCTGACATGATCAGATGGCTATGCTTTCTCCAAGATTAATCATTAAATTTAAATTTTATTTTATGTATACATGTGTTAATACTAACTAGAACAAAAAACAAATTTATAGACTTGATTCAAGTATAGATCTGGAAACCAAGTTACATATTGGAAAATCAACAACATTTATCAGTCTATTCTAGAAATCTCACATAGGTTTATGGATGATTGGGATGCCCTAGGATGTTTGTGTCTTGGTAGGGCTCTTTCTAAAATTTTAGTTTTAGAGGAACTAGTGAAATAAGCTAACTGCGTGACATTGTGCAAACCCAAATTTTGAATTGATTCTATTACTGTTTTGTGAGTTTCTAGATTGTGCAATGTGTTGTAACAACATATGATTTTGAATTTTTGTAAAAAATATACTAATCTATCCAAATTATGCAATACTTTAGAAAATATAAATAATTGTCCTATAGATTTAATAATTCCTAGTACTGAAATGCAAAATTATTTCAAATTTTTTAATAGGCTAAGAAAAAGGACACCTTTCTTTAACATACAATAACACTTATTCATAATTTCAAAACAAACATTTTCTAGTAGAAATAGATTGAAAATACAGAGACAAAGATCCGTGAAAAGTTTTTCTAAGCCACCTATAGTAGGAAAGAGGAACCCTAGGGCATATGGGTCCTTGATAGGGGTTCAAAAAAATGAAAATTGAATCTTTAGTTTATTGTTTAAGGATGTTACTATTTGCAAACAAGTTTGATAGTGACTGTTTTTCTAGAACTAACCTAATTGAAGGCACTGAAACTTAAATACAAATGTTTGAACACAAAATGATAATTATGAATGTAATTTTAAATGTAGATATGATCTAAGTGATTGAAACTAACCCTATTGCAATCTAGGATGCAATATGATATGCAATTTTTTATTTTTTTTTTGAATTTTTGTGATGCAAAAATAAAACCTTGAATGAGAAATGCAAAACAATCCAATACAAAAACTAGATCTAGGGTTAAATTACTTTAGATTTCAAAAGGTTTATTGTGTCGAAATTCCAAGTTCACCAAAATGTAACTTATGAAAAAGGGAACCCTAAGTTTAGTGCATAAAGCCTAGGATTGCTTTTACTCCTTTTTCAAAGGTACATTAGGATGAAAATCAACAAAGTGTATAGATTGAATTTCAACCATGAAGGTGAGTCAATTAGACTTGGATATGATCCTTCTGAGCCTTAGAAATGGACTGAAGTTGATTTTATATGACTAATATTCAACTATGTTCCCTAATAAGAAAACTACAATATTCCGGTGATTAATAGACTGTAAAAAATTCTTGCAAGTAGATCTGGGAAGCGCTGGGTGATGTGTACCTATCAAAAAAGGTTGGATTTGGCATGAAATTGGGGATAGATTCACCCAAGGGAATACGGTTCCTTGTAGGCCTTTTATGAAACTTCAAATTTGATCTTGTATCTATCTGTCTGCTCTCTAATGTCTACCTTGCAAACCTTCATCTTCAGATTTGGACTTGCAATAAATCTGCAAAAGAGATGGGGGGTGGCTATATAGGATTTTTCCTAAGTCAAATCCCTATTTTGGTATTTCTACCTCCACAATAGCCAATAAAAGTGATTGATAACAATGTACATGCTCTAACCTTAACTGTGCCTAAGGTTGTTATGAGCTAAAAATGCATAAAACCCTATTCAAGTGTGTTAGATAAGGATTCCTATATGAAAATAACAAGATCTACCTAAGGAAGTCAAAAAAACCCTTAGGAAATCTAAAAAATAACGATACCTTGCTTTAGGATACAAGTAGGATGAATCTTGAAGATGATAACACTTAGGAAACAAGTCATTAGGTCAAAGGAAATGGCCAAATCCATCTCCCAAACATCATGTTCTTCTATTGGCATCAACCTTCAATCATGGCATAAGGCTTGATCAAATATATGAATGAGCTTATAAACCTGTAAATTTGAATGTAATTGGTGGAATGTAATTATATCTTTCTTATCCAAGATTAAAATTATTATTTTTTGTTCTTCTTGTTTCAAATGGTGAAAAAACTAGGTATCTATAGGCATTTCTCTAATTTCCCAAAGTTTAGATCCCGATAGCCGATATTTACAATTTGAATTTTAAATGTTAAAATGTCGACATCGACATATCCAAAATTGGTCCCTGACATAATAAAGGGACCCATAAGCACTATTTTCCAATACATTAAGTGTTGGGGGTAAAATAGTAACTCGATGCATTTGTTCAATGCTTGTAATTTATCAGAAACGATAAAATAGGCCTCAAAATGCATAATTTAGGAGATTAGGGTCTAGTTAGGAAGTGTTGAAAATGCATAGATGCAAGGGTCACTAAAATAGGTCCAAAATAATCATGAAATTATACTATCAACTACAAGGGAGTACAATTTTTGATGCTACATTTTCAAAGTTAAAAGAAATATTATCTTCACAATATTCATCTTAATCTCAATTCTTACAATTGAAAATGGATCAAGTGATAGATAATTCATGATTCAAGTTATAATTTAAAGTAATATCCTTGTTGAATAGTTTCTTCGAGGTGCTTAATGTATTTTTTAGTAATGCTCATTAGTTTGTGATACTAGTTAATAATGTGAAGGCATTATTGGAACTACATAAAAATATTCAAGAATAGGAATATGTGTGGTATATCTAGTTTGTAGAAAAAATGACACAATTAATAAAAGACATGTCCTATCTAGACACATATCTTTTTATTTAGTTGCATAAAAGTATCTATTATTTCATAAATGTAATGGATATGAGTAATGATTACAAGTACTTGTAGAATATTATAGAGAGTGATGAGTATTAGAAATAAAAGGGTGTGAGTAGAAAGATGGGGGATCAAAAAGTGGCCACAACCATATTTTGGTACCTTTAGGACATAATGAAATTGTGTTATGTCTTGGTGGTGATTGATCCTAGGATGGTTATTACTGATCCGTAATGTGCTCACCTTATAAATCTGATAAAATAAAAAATTCAAAAAGTTTGAAATGATTTGAACTTGGCTGCTTACCTCTACAACAACAAACCATGAGTGAGAAAAAGCGCTCACACATTCTAAAGTTGATTAAGCCACCATCAAAATTTTACCACAATTTCCTCAAGATCGAGGTAGGTTTTTCTAGTTTTAAGTGTAAAAATTGAGTAAAATAGAAATTTAACAATTATTTTGATTCAATGTTTTTATTTTTTCAAGAATTGAAAATCCTTCACCAATTCATGAAAACCCTAGTTCATCAATTAATGAAAACATAGATGAAGAACATGGACAACAAAAATCTTAGTAGAATCCATCAATTCCTAGACATCCTTCTCAAACAAAAGAAAACCTAATAGGTCAAATTGAAAACAATAAAAGAGAACTACAAATATTGATCAATAGGTTGAAAAATTCAAGTAGAACTAGTTCCCATTGTAAAAACCTCACCAAATCATTGGAATCTATCATCTCTCATATAGATTCAATGAGTGGAAAAATTAAAATGTGGCCGAATAAGAGGGAGGAAGCACGACAATTTTATGCCTCAAAATTATCCTACCAATAAGTAAAAGAAAAAATATTAAAATTTGATTTGTGTGCATTGTCCATTGATCCATGAACTAATATACCCATACATGGTAGTTGCAAGAGGTTCCCTATCCATTGGTGCCAATACCAAGGAATAAGGAATTTTTTTTGGGAGAGATGGTGGATAGTTTTTGACCATCCTTCATGCAACAAAAATGAGGTCCCATAGTATTTTTTGGGGAAACTCTATTGAATTTTTTTACTTAATGAGATCCCAAAATAATTTTAAATGTATGAATTCTAGGATAGAGGTGGGGCCTTTGCACAAGATAGAGAGGCATCCAATCATTCCTAAGACTAGACACAAAGAACCCTTGATAGGCCAAGCATTTAGCATGTCACAATCCATTCCATTAGAAAGGAGAGTGTTGAGGTGGAGACTCTAGAGTCTATCATCTTCCTCACACAAACCTTGTTACGACACACCAAGTCTTTAACATAGGGTGAAAAGAGCGAGACTCCTAGGTCTTGATGATCACCTCAACTTTGTCGAAACTATGGGTCTATTTGTGATTATGGGGATGCTTGGGATGCATGAGGCCATCACCATGACACATCCATATTTGATGATATGGTGTTCACATATGAGCTGCTAGGTAGGATATTTGGAATTGATGAATAGGCAATTTTGAATAAGGTTAAATGAAATTTACTATATGTCCTTTTGAAATGTAAGATTAACTATATTCATTTATGATAATTGAAAATTAATGTAAATTGATTATAATAAAATTTCAAGGTCAGAGTGCTCATCCTATGTCTATTAGTCTTTTATCTCTTGATTGTCACACTCTGTCTTGTTATTACCGATTTAATTTTACCTTCAAGGGTAAAAAGGATGGTAAATGCAATCATGATTTTGATATGTTTTCTAAAAATAATGGAATACTAAAATGGGTATTATGTGAAAGTGTTGATAAATACTTAATATGGCTTTGAAAGAGTAAATATGTTTACATTGATGAAGAACATACATTTCTATGTGAGTATGCTAAGTTTTATGATGCATGAGGATTTATTATGAACATATAACTACCTTGGTGTTATACTAAGCTGGTTGTAGGGATAGGTTCAATCCTTTGGAAGGGAGGGGAAGTATCACTCAAGAGAAGTGATTGGTCGAGTAACCCTAAATGAAACCTATCCAAGCTTACACACACACTCATAGTAGACTAGTTGAGTCTAGTCATTGTGTTGGAAATCGGTAAGTCATCCTTAAGTATGATGTGTTTGCATTAGTAAGGGTCTTGATTACTGTCGAGTGGATTCCTAGATGATGTTTATATTTTTGGAGCTTATTAGTTATTCCTTATGTTACAATGCTTGATTGATGAGACAAACATACGTTGAATGTATATACATGTATGCATATGCATGTCAATGATAGACTATATGCATGGAGGAGCACGTACATGAGAGTAAACATGTAGACATACCTATGCATGATTATGAGTGGGTTGCTTATGATCATGGTGTTATCAAATAGACAATACGACATGTATGTATATATGTATATATACATCACACATATGTTGCCTATCAATAAGATAGTAATTGTGTATGTGCTTGATTGTGCAATCAAATGTATATATATATTAGATATACATATATACATATGTCGATACATACATATGTGTGACAATTGAAATTTCCATATGGATATATCAATATATGTATATGTACACATACATGTAAATAGAGGAATATATATATATAGTCGATATGATTATTATATGAATGTTAACTTGATCTTATTCATTTGAATATCAAATGTATATATACTTGATTGACATGGAATATAATATACATATACATATATACATACATATATATACATATATACATACACATATATATATACACATATATATATACATATATACATACATATACACACACACACACACACACACACACACACACACACACATATATATATATATATACTTATATATACACACATACACACACACACACACACACACACACACACACACACACACATATAAGACATAATGTTGAGGCTATTCATTGAAATATATATGTACATGTATATATATGATTAATAAAGGCTGATCTATGCAAGTAATGTGAAAATGATAAAGGCCGCTATGAAGTAATAAGCCATGGCCGATGCTACTTAAAATGTAAAGCTATTTTATAGCAACATATTGTTTCTACCTTGAATGCATTTATCCAAAAGATAAAGCGATGGAAATATTAAGTAACTTGTTTGCTATGCAAGCGATTTAAACACATGATAAAGGGAATAATCAACAAATAATGTGATTGGTCAAAGCACAGGCTTGAGCTCCATTATAGTAGAGTTGACTCATCTTTTCTCTGTCAAGAGAATAGACTATGACCAAGTCGACATAGAATATGTGTTTCTTGTTTAAAGTGGATTGTTTTTTAGAGATTAACTATGCCAAAAGAATAGGAAGATAGTTGTTACATGGCACCAATATATGAAAACTCTCTTTTTGTAGATGTCTATCTTGTTTGCAAGTCGATTCTCACCTTTTAGGCATGTGCATATTTGAATTGGTCTTTAATTGCTATCAAGCAAAAGGGGGTGACTTGTAGAATACCAAGTTGAGTTTTCACTTATATTTTTGCCACCTTTTCTTCTGTAAGAGTTGATTTGTTCTGCATGTGGAGTGGTGTCAACTGGAACACCTTATCTTTTGGAATCAATGTCTCATTTTTTTGTATAAATAGATGGGATAGATCTCTCATTTGGAACACAATTTTTTGTAAATATATTCTATTTTAAATATTCAAAGAGCTATATTTTGTGAGAGATTAGAGTTACTTTGTGAGAGAATTGGGTTATCTTGTGAAAGAGGACATAGTGAAGTATTGCTTTGAGTGGAAAAGTGAAGGCTAGCAAGTTGTCAATAGAAGGTTGTGCATCAAGTCAATCAATTAGGTCAAGCATATTACAGGCATGAGGATCTAATCTTCTCTTATTTGTCTTTTATTATGAAAGAATGAAAGTCTTGTTTTCTTTGACTGAAATTGTTTGAGAAATCTTTCATTAGCGAATCATAGTATTTGCTTGTGAAAAGGAAAAGAAGTTGTTTTATGATTTCCTATGAAGTGTTTGTATATACTACATAATAGGAGTGTTTATTTTTCATTAGTATTATATACTAGGAATGATGAAACAAGAATAGCTTAAGGGTTATTTATTATGTGAAACATATCAATGTCATGAAGTGACTTGACACTATTGGCTTATGATGTTAGGAAACCTTAGAAATGATAAGGTTTAGTTGTACATCAATAGTTTGGGAGAAATGATAGGATGAGGCATTGTAAATCTATACTATATGATCACTTGATCATTTCTTTAATATTGGATAAAACATTAGGTTGGGAGTAACCTATTTGGGTTGAAAAGTATATTGAAACCTAGGTTAAGATTTACCTACTAGGTTGGAATATTTACTTGATTACCAATTGGAAAATGTTGATGGTGTTTTTATGCACTTCACAACACAGGTAATACATAGGTTCACTACCTCTCTTGAAAGACAATCTTCCACAATCAAATTAAAGAACACTATCCGAAGGTCTCTCGGATGTCAGGTCATGACGATGCTTGGAATAGCTCAGTTGATTTATGTGATTTGTTGGAATCACAAGGTGGATTTACAGATGAGTTACAAAGTGGGGAAGTTGGATCTGCAAATGGAGTTCTTAAGATGGGAGAGTTGCTGAGCATTTGCTGCAGGTTCAAACAACAGTCTAGAACTCCATTTCAACACTGGATTTAGCTTTATAATGTGCAATGAACCTTGCCTAAGGTTACTTATTAAAATAAAATAAAAAAAGGGCAAGGAAGAGAGAAGGTTCTTGGATCTGAAACTACAAATGAACAGTGATCATCGAGGCTTCTATAGTAGACAAACTCCCTAAACTGGGTTTTTCTTGGCCAAGAGGATCCTATAGTTACACAAAACCAGTGCAATCTTTTAAGGACTGCAGATTTTCAGTTTGCATACACACATCATGATCATGCAAGTGAACTAAGTTGCAACAATCAAATAAAGAAGCCCAGACTAACTTTGCACAACAACTTGTCATCAACAAGTGCCAAAAGTATGGGTTGGAAGCTCATCAAATACTGTAAAAACAAACACCATCATCACTTCCATTCAAGAAACTATAAACTAAAACTAACTTGGAAGGTAGAACCATGCACACATAATGAGAAAACTCAAAAATTAATACCCATAGATCATGCAATGTTGCTTCCTATTGCTGTAGAATGTTTTTACACTAGTTCTCCAACCCTTACAAATAAGGGGGAGACCCCTATTTATAGTTTTCCAAAGCCCAAATGAATGGCTAGGATTGGTTTAAATTGTGTGGCCTAGATTCAATTACATTAGGGCTTCACCTACCCCACAATATTTAGCAATTTAAAATACATCTTTGTCTTTTTCCTATTTTGTCTTTTAGTGCCTAGGTGCTGTAGCAGTTTTGTCTTTTAGCTGATTTCCTTTTTACTGTAGTTGAAACTTCCTTCTTTCCGATGGAATTGCAACATTCTTCATTGGATCAAATGGGTTTGTCGACGATTGGCATCAATGGATTGGTTGCCCCTGATTTGGGCAGACAACCCCCAAAGATCACCATCATCTGGTGAAAAGTAGGATAACCCCCCTTGCATTTTGTCATTGACTTCCTTGGCATAGGCCTTCTTCTGATGCCAACTCTATTGTTGGGTTCCATGAGGAGAGGTGGGCATAAAATGAATGATGATGGGAGCTATGTGATTTTCCTTGTTCAACTTTCTCAATGGGTCTCTCGACGGACCCATGGTAGGCTTCTTAAAACCTGCATGCATGAAGTGTTGTAAGTGCTTTTATACACAAATCAAGACAAGTGTTAGTCAAATATTGCAAAATCCTTTTTATATCCATCCATGAATCATAAAAATATCATAATATTCAGTGTGAATTTCCATTAGCAGTTTACTGGAGGGATTTTGGACGTTCTAGGCCCGAGAGGCCGAAACGCTATTTTGAAAACGACGAACAGGGCATGGTGACCTGGATGGTATCTCTCGGCTGCAAATTTGGAATTTGAAAGGTCCATGGAGGATAAGATCTAATTTTAGCATCTAGGTCGAAGTCCATTTTCAAATTGGAGGAGTGCTTGGACATTATGGAAACGAGAGGCCGGAATGCCGTTTTAGGAATGCTGTTTTGAAAATGGCAAATAGGGCATGGCGACTCGGATGGTATCTCCCGACTGAAAATTTGCAATTTGAAAGGTCCATGGATGATAAGATCCAATTTTAGCATATGGGTCGAAGTCCGTTTTCAAATTGGAGGAGCGCTTGGACGTTCTGGAAACAAGAGGCCGAAATGCCGTTTTAGGAATATTGTTTTGAAAATGGTGAACAGGGCATGGCGACCAGGATGGTACCTCCCAGCTGCAAATTTGGAATTTGAAAGGTCCATGTAGGATAAGATCCAATTTTAGCATCTGGGTCAAAGTCTGTTTTCAAATTGGAGGAGCGCTTGGATGTTCCGAAAATGAGAGGCTAGAATGCCGTTTTAGGAATGTTGTTTTGAAAATGATGAACAGGGCATGGCAACCTGGATGGTACCTCCTGGATGAAAATTTGGAATTTGAAAGGTCCATGGAGGATAAGATCCAATTTTAGCATCTCGGTTGAAGTCCGTTTTCAAATTGGAGGAGTGCTTGGACATTCCGGAAACAAGAGGCCAGAATGCCGTTTTAGGAATGTTGTTTTGAAAACGACGAATAAAGCATGGTGAACCAGATGGTACCTCCTGGCTAAAAATTTAAAATTTGAAAGGTCTATGGAGGATAAGATTCAATTTTAGCATTTGGGTTGAAGTCTGTTTTCAAATTGGAGGAGCGCTTGGATGTTCTGAAAATGAGAGGCCGAAATGCCATTTTAGGAATGTTATAAATTTTTCGCAACTTCCTGAAACTTAATGAAACCTTGGCAGTACACTTGGTCACCACAAAACATCCCAAATCCATAGGAAACCTATCCCCAAAGTCAAAAATGAAGGAAAAAGAAGAACCCAATGAGCAAGGAGACGAAGCTTGAAAAACCCAAGACTTAGACATTTTTAAAATTTAGGGGCATAATATGGTCAGCCAAAAATGAGACTTTGAAGGGCGCATTGACCAACTTGGACACCAAAATGAGGGGCACACAAAACAAGGTAGGAGCAAAGAAGCCCACCGAGAGCAAAAAAAGAGGGTCCCTTCCTACGACGGGGCGTGTGTGCAAAATATGCACAACAAATGGCGACTCGCTGGGGAAATGCTCTAGAGCATTTCGATGACAAACTGGAATCATGAACCCAGAATCTCTGGTTTTGATCTTCACATTTAACGAAAGGATCAAAACCACCAATTAATCCAACCTTCAGTATGCTGAAAATCCAAGTGTGTGCAGTTGCATTAATTCCCATCCTTTAGTTGCTGCAAGAACCCAAGCTCCATCAAGTTAAGCTACATAGTTTATTCTAACTGTAAAAGCATCTGGGACATTGCCTCGCTGCCAGTCAGACATCCATAGCCCCAACAAGGTTGTCGCTGTGATTCTCCTGAACATTGCTCTACTACCGGTCAAGTGTCCATAGCCCCAGTAGAGTTGCTCGTATACCCCTGAAAAGCTGAATTTCTCTTCTTTTGATTTTCAATATTTTTGCTTCTTTCTTTTGTTTCTTTTCTCTTTTCAGTTCTTTTATTTCAACCCGCAAGCAATGAAGCTCACGCTCAGGGCTGAGAATCACAGTGGTGCTGGAGCAAAATTTTAGATTTTTCACTTAACTAGACTTCACAAAGGACCTACAGTGATCGTCAGATTCTTAAAATTTGTGAGAGATATAAGATTCCATAATAATTTAGAATTAGACCAACCAATGACTTATCCACTTTGAATCAAACATCTAGATCGCTTGATACTAACAAAAGATCCTCACCATCCACTCTGAAAACTTGATTAGAGTTTGACAAAAAAATACATAGAACAAGCCTAGGTGATAAGTATGATTGTTGTGCACACAGATGTGCCCAACAAAAAGTAGAGGGACCCCAAGAAAAGCAAGAGCAAAGCGAGAGAAAACAAAAACAAACAAAAGAAAATGAAAAGAAAACACCAAAACTAACCAAAGCGGAACATCAAAAGAAAACAACGAAGAAACTACTCCAAAGAAAGCAACCTACAACAAACCAACTAACCTAAGGAAAGCAGGAAAGTAGAGTATTTACAGGAAACCTACACTACTCAAAATGAGCTATGTACAAAGATATTTATAAAGAACTATGTTCAGGCAAGGCCAACTGACACTCACGCCCATTGGATTTTGCAATACATGTACAAGTAAAAGAGAAATCATTATAGTTCTCAACCATGCAGATTTATCTTTATACTCAAAGAAAATAAATTCAATATTACAGCATTCAAATTCTACCCCAACATCATGAAGAATCAACAATTGAGGAGGCTCACCAAACATTTGGTTAATCCATAAATATGTTTGTCTTTCCTCATTCCCATAATCAAAATGATAAGTGCAACTATGAAAATTAACAAGAGCAAGGAAGGATAGAACCTGAATTTCATCACATGGAGGTGGCAACAGTTGATGATCAAGAGCTAGCACTACATCATCGATGGGTGCACTAGCAGCCTTGGGTTGGTGCGGTGGAGGGTGCAACACCTCAGACATTAAGCTTGCATAAGGATGGGAGAATGGGGAAGAAAACACCTCTTCTAATCTACGTGTGGGATCTACAACCTCCATTGGCAGTTCTTCAAAAAGAATTACTTCCCCACATTGATCATCTGAAAACTTGGGATCCACTTGATTGCTGTCTCGAAAAGGTAGCACGTTGTCCCATCTCCCTTCCGAAGTGTCAAACTTATCTTCATGATCCTCAGTGTCATGGGATGATGACATGTACGAATCTGTCCTATTGTAGCCATCTGAATATGAAGGAGGACTAACAACGATCATGGCAAAAGGACTCCAAGTTGCATCTTGTAGTCGACAAGGTTCTTCATTTATGTTGGCAGCTATCTCAGCACCCCCACCTTTGTCTTCTTCTATTTGATGTTCATGCAAATCATCATGACGCTCACTCATCTCCCCTTGCTCACTATCACTATAGATAGAGAAGGAACCCCTCTCCCAATCTAGAAACTCTAGTGCATCACCGTTCAGAGGCTCAAGGAGTATGTCTTCATCGCTACCATCTTCTAGGATGTGCTCTTCCTCGGTATGAGCATACCTCTGCAGTACAAATCCCAATGGAAAGAAGTCATCAATTGATGGCACATCATCAAGGGGACAAAAATCCACTATGCAATCTCCCTCCAAGGACTTGTCATAAAGCCTATCGTCCATGGTGCTCAAATGCTCTTGAAGAGGGAGAAATTCTTGATGACTGGTAGACAACATTCTTGTTTGATCTACTACATCAATTGAAAGCTCGAGACTGTATTGCTATCCTTCTTCTATTTCTGTCCCAACATCCTCTTGAGGACTACCTTCCACTGAGTTTTCACTTGGCTCAGGCTCTTGGTCCTCATGTTCCATTCTTGAAGCCACTGCAAGAAGTGGTGTGCTTGGTTGCCTTGCTTGTTCTCTAACTTGTTGGACAACTTCTTGGCACAGTCTGCACATGAAATCTGAGTGCGATGAATCATGGAGCCTGCACCAATTCAACAGCAACAATACCTCCAAATCCACCTGGTACTTCAGCTCGGACCAATCCTCTGCTAATCTGGAGATGAGCTAGTCATATCTTTCTGCTACTGGGTCCTCATCATCACTTGCAAAAGAAGCTTGATGGTAGACAACCACAGTGAGTGGCTGTTCCCACTCCTCCAAATTTGCATTTTCAGATGCTTGGTCACTATCATTGATGAAGGAGAGGTCTTCTAATATAATCTCAGTTATGTCTTCATCATCATTTTCTGCTGTCCCAAGGTTGTCAATCTCTTCCTCTTGCTAATTTTCAGAATCTTTGTTGGATGCCCCAACATACACTACTACAAACTTTATTGATTCATCCTCAACTGCCAATGGATCCTCTTCTTGAGTGGAGGACTGCCCCTTACTGATGAAGGAGAGGATTTCTAACCTCTTTCCTACCTAACTTTCATCAAATCTTTCTACTGTCCTACAAGAATCAACTCCTTCCTTTTCATTTTCATCTTCAATGTTTGTTGTCCCAACACTAGCTTGCATGGAATTACTTGGTTCATCTTTACTTTTCTATCCTCCAAATGTTGACAACTCCTTTTCCTCATGGGATGACTTGTCCTCTTTGACAGTTGGTTGCTCCAACTTGTTCAAATTGCCTTTGACTTGGGTGATGATGCTTGCACACGACAAACAAGTAAATTTTGAATGTGGTGCATTGTGAAATCTGCACTAGCTTGACATTAGTGCTTCCTCCAATCTTGGTCTGTCTTCACTGCCCAAACATTCTTGGATCAGCCCTTCAAATGCCTTGGCTGCCATGGTTGTCAATTCTTCCTCCGGGTCTGCAAGGGCAAAAGGTTGATATATTTCCCAAAAGGGAATCTCTCCTTGCAAGACTCTTTCAATTCTGCTCAAGAAGGTTAGACACTCCAATTCATTGTTCCTGCAAGTGCAATGGATCCTACACTTATCTACCAATGCAAATTTTTGCAATGGTCTCTTCAATCTCCTATTTAAATATGCATGTAGCTGAGCAATGCTGATTTGCACATGCTGCCCCATTTCAACTTAGCTTCTTTTTGCCCTCAAAATTTTCTGATTTCAAGTTTCAACATTAAAAGAGATCTCCTTATTTGTGATTTCTTCTTGAAAGTGCTCTTTTGAACATCTAACATTCAACTTTGTAGCCTCAACATGTCATGCCCTCCTTCTAGCACCAGTTCTGTTGATCAAATTGTAGAACACTATCCCAAGGTCTCTCAGATGTCAAGTCATGATGATGCTCAAAATATCTTAGTTGATTTAAGTGATTTTCTAGAATCACAAGGTGGACTTATAGATGAGTTACAAAGTGGGGAAGTTGGATCTGCAAATGGAGTTCTTAAGATGGGAGAGTTGCTGATCATTTCCTGCAGGTTCAAGCAATAGTCTAGAACTCCATTTCAACACTAGATTTAGCCTTATATTATGCAATGAACATTGCCTAAGGTTACTTATTAAAAAAAAAGGAAAAAAGGGCAAGGAAGAGAGAAGGTTCCTGGATCTGAAACTATGAATGAACAGTGATCATGGAGGCTGCTACAATAGACAAACTCCCTAAACTGGGTTTTTCTTGGCCAAGAGGATCCTACAGTTACACAAAACCATTGCAATCTTCTAAGGACTGCAAATTTTCAGTTTGCATACACACATCATGATCATGCAAGTGAACTAAGTTGTAGCAATCAAATAAAGAAGCCCAAGCTAATTTTGCACAACAACTTGTCATTAACAAGTGCCAAAAGTATGGGCTAGAAGCTCATCAAATACTATAACAACAAACACCATCATCACTTCCATTCAAGAAAATAACAACTAAAACTAACTTGGAAGGTAGAACCATGCACATATAATGAGAAAACTCAAAAATTAACACCCATAGATCATGCAATGTTTCTTTCTATTTTTGTAGAATGTTTTTACACCAACTCTCCAACCCTTACAAATGAGGGGGAGACCCCTATTTATAGTTTTCAAAAGCCAAAATGAATGGCTAGAATTGATTTATATTGTGTGGCCTAGATTCAATTACATTAGGGCTTCACCTACCCCACAATATTCAACAATTTAAAATAAATCTGTCTTTTTTCTATTTTGTCTTTTAGTGCCCAGGTGCTGTAGCAGTTTTGTCTTCTAGCTGATTTCCTTTTTACTGTAACTGAAACTGCCTGAAATTTGCCTTCTTTCTGATGGATTTGCAGCATTCTTCATTGGATCAAATGGGTTTGTCAATGATTGGCATCAATGGATTGGTTGCCCCTGATTCGGGTGAACAACCCCCAAAGATCACCATGATCTAGTGAAAAGTAAGATAGCCCCCCTTGCATTTTATCATTGACTTCCTTGGCATAGGCCTTCTTCTGATGCCAACTCTATTGATGGGAACCATGAGGAGAGGTGGGCATAAAATGAATGATGATGGGAGGTATGTGCTTTTCCTTGTTCAACTTTCTCAACGGGTCTCCTGACGGACCCATGGTAGGCTTCTTGAAACCTGCATGCATGAAGTGTTGTAAGTGCTTTTATACACAAATCAAGGCAAGTGTTAGTCAAATCTTGAAAACTCCTTATTATATCCATCCATGCATCATCAAAATATCATAATATTCAGTGTGAATTTCCATTAGTAGTTTACTGGAGGGAGTTTGGATGTTTCGTGCCCGAGAGGCTGAAATGTTGTTTTAGGAATGCTGTTTTGAAAACGATGAACAGGGCATGGCGACCCAGATGGTATCTCTCGGTTGAAAATTTGAAATTTGAAAGGTTAATGGAGGATAAGATCCAATTTTAGCATCTAGGTCGAAGTCCGTTTTCAAATTGGAGGAGTAATTGGACGTTCTGGAAATGAGAGGCCGAAATGCCGTTTTAGGAATGCTGTTATGAAAACGACGAATAGGGCATGGCAACCTGGATGGTATCTCCCGGCTGCAAATTTGGAATTTTAAAGGTCCATGGAGGATAAGATCCAATTTTAGCATCTGGATGGAAGTCCGTTTTCAAATTGGAGGAGCGCTTGGATGTTTTGGAAATGAGAGGCCATAATATCGTTTTAGGAATGCTGTTTTGAAAATGACGAATAGGGCATGGTGACCAGATGGTACCTACCGGATGAAAATTTGGAATTTGAAAGGTCCATGGAGGAAAATATCCAATTTTAGCATTTGGGTTGAAGTCCGTTTTCAAATTGGAGGAGCGCTTGGACGTTCCAGAAACAAGAGGCTGAAATGTCGTTGTAGGAATGCTATTTTGAAAATGACAAATAGGGCATGGCAACTCAGATGGTACCTCCTAGTTGAAAATTTGGAATTTGAAAGTTCCATGGAGGATAAGATCCAATTTTAGCATCTGGGTTGAAGTCCATTTTCAAATTGGAGGAGCGCTTGGACGTTCCAAAAATGAGAGGCCGAAATGTCGTTTTAGGAATGTTGTTTTGGAATTTTCACAACTTCCTGAAACTTAATGAAACCTTGGTAGTTCACTTGGGCACTAAAAAACATCCCAAATCCATAGGAAACCTATCCCCAAAGTAAAAAATAATGGAAAAAGAAGAACCCAGCGAGCAGGGAGGTGAAGCTTGAAAAACCCAAGACAACCATTTTTAAAATTTAGAGGCAAAATATGGTCAGCCAAAAATGAGACTTTGAAGGGTGCATTGACCAGCTAGGACACCAAAATTAGGGGCACACAAAATGTTGCGGGAGCAGAGAAGCCTTTCGGGAGGAAAAAAAGAGGGTCCCTGCCTACGGCGGGGCGTATGTGCAAAATATGCACAATAGAACCAATAGGTTAAGAATAACTTTCTTGGATGGGTTGTATGATGTTCTTGTTTGGAACACATAGGTTTAGGTTAACCTACTTGATTTCACTAATTGATGATTATAGATTATATCAGTGAGTAGGGTATACTAAGGTTGAGACTCACTTATGTGATTAAGTTGATCACTTGAGTTTATGAGATACTATATGTTAGAGATATAGGTGGGATTACCTATTGAGTTAGAGTTGCTACTTGATTAGTTTCTTACACTCTTGATATGAATTTATATTGTTGACAAGAGTCTACTATTTGAATAAATCTTTTCACTAAGGAGATTACACTCTCGAATGTAATCATCTATTGATATGATTATTCTTCGATTGAGGTCATTCATTGATGTGGCTATTCTCTTAATGAGAACCACTTATTTATGTGATATATTACTGAATGGATTCAGTTATTTATGAATATTTAATCTATTATTAGATGAAGTTTATGTAGCTATACTTTAGATTATAAAGTTATACTTGGGACTAGGTTGTATTTTGAAGCGAATAGCTTGTTTATGCAAAGTTAATTTGTAAACTAGAAAAGATCATATGTTATACCTAGGATTGGAATATCCATTGAAGGGTGTAACTTATGCTTATGCTTAATTGGTAGTGATACCATTGTGTTTTGAGAAGAGGGGATTAGGTTATTTATGAGGTTAGAGATTACCTATGGAAGGAAATTATCTAAGCATAGTATATGAATGGTCATAATCCAAACCGAGCTATAGAAGTGTATGTGAATAGGAAGACTATCACTCAAAGTACTAGGTGAGAATACTTTGGTTAAAGTAGTCTAAGTTTCCACTATTTACACTTTTAGTTCACTGTGTTCCTTTTATGCATTCTAGATCAATATTTTCATACTCATAGGGGAAACAACCATATGATTAGGTTCTGGTTTGTAGGACACAACACTAAGCTCATATAGGCTATTGTTATGGGGTTTACCAACCAATATTTTCGTTGAAGGGAAGGGTCATCTTGTCATATGTGACAAATGTGTGGGGGAACACATTTGAGTGTGTGGTTGGAAAAAAAGTGCTTGAGTGATGCTTCTCCTCATCAAATGGCGGTTGAGGTTTGTAGATGTTTGCACCAATATTAGGAATAGCTGGAGTGTATGCACCAGGGAGTGGGGACATCCAAAATGTATGCACCAGTGTGATGAAATTATGACTAGTTGTATATCTATTGCCAAATGAAGCTCAGATGAGCTATGTATGTATCGTGTACCCATTTACTTGGAAGATTGTAATATTGAATGATAAAGTTGAGTTTATTCAAAATGAAATCTATGTCATGGAAAGATTTGTGAAATTATAGTGAAATGCAATGGAAGTTTGGAATAGTGCTTGTTTCAAATGTGCACGTAATTTACATTATGGAAATAATTTTTTTTATTGCTATGTTATGGAATCATGGATTATTCACTTGAGGTGAAAAATTTGAAAATTTTACCGAGTAGAACACTGGGTTTGTTACATTGATAATGATTCCACATGTATGTAATTAGTAAATAAATAGTAAATATAGTACACATATATTTTTTATATGAATGGTAATCTTAAAATCCATATTGGATGATGAATAGGTGGATGTTGGATCTTCAACATCAAGATTTTTTGGTGGAAGTGGTCATACAACTTTTAGCGAGGTAAGATTGACTCTTTTTAATTATTATATTTGTAAATAATGTTGGGTATATTTTGGTAAAATAACATAGTTTTAGTTTTAGTTGATGACATCAATTCAAACTCCTCCTGATATTCATGGAACAATGGAGGTGGGCATTTCTACAAAAAAATCATCTTCAATTGTCTTTGATAGAGGTATGAGCCAAATTAGTAAATTTCATATTCTATTTCTAGTTTTATCCCATGTATATTAGTATAAATTTGAATGATATTCATGTATAGTATAATTTATTTCTTGATGCTTGTCATAGGGGATCACAGTTCTAGATCATGCACTTTCCCCTTAGAAAAATGAAGAGAGGCAACGATTCATTGATATTTTTTATCAAATGGAAATAAGTGATTATTCCCTTATATATCATTGTATAATTATTTTTTTCTATATTAATGTGTATAATTTTTTATTGTATTAGATGGACCTCCAAATTTTTTTAGAGTAATGAAATAACTTGCACAATAGAATAATTTGATAAGAAATATTTTGCAAAGACTTAATAATAATTGAGAATAACAAGCCACTTCAAGGGGGAAAACCTCCGAGTATCTCCAATGAGAACACAATCACAATATGATGTTGAAATAAGACTCACTACCTCTTATAGATACATTATTTATGCCTAGGATATCACCCAGGCTAACTTAGATAGCCCCATATAAGCCTTAGGTTGACCTAAATAGCTAAATAATAATATAATAATGATAATATGATTTAATTAAGAGTTAATATAGCCACAAGCTGAATATTCATAACCCTATGTACACTACTATTAAGGGCATAACATGCCCCCCTCTTTAGAGAAGCATTGCATAACTTAATTCTAATCAAGTGTGGATTCTTTTGAATGAACACCTCATCCTCCCATGTGACATCTTCAGCTAGTAAATTATTTTATTGGATGAGATAGTGAGTTTTATAATCCTTATATTTTTTGTGTGTGTTTGATGAATGCACTTTAGTTCCAATATGATTCTTCCTTCTTCATTGAGCTCTGGTAATATTTTATGAGTAGGGATATTATGCCCAATTACCTTCTTCAAACAAGAAACATGAAAAACTGGATGTATCTTTGTTTTTGTTGGAAACTCCAACTTGTAGGAAATACTACCTATCTTTTGCATAATTTGGTATGGGCCATAATATCTTGGAGATAATTTATTGTTATTTTTTTGTTGCTTTTGTAAAATTTTCTTATAAGGTTACAATCTCAAGAAGAACCAATCCCCAAATTCAAAAATTCTTTCATGACGGTGTTGGTATGCCCGATGCTTCATTCGATTTTATGCCATGGCTAAATTCTCCTTGAGTCCCTAGAATACCTATTGTTGAAGCAAGTGGTCCTCTATTGCCTGAACTCTTTGACACCTTCAATGATGATGTGATGGAAGGAGGTTTTTATCCATATAGTGCCATAAATGGAGACATTTTTGATGAACTATTAATGGAAGTGTTATACCACCATTCTACTAGTGGTAGCCAATCTACCCATTGAGAGTGTTTATCTAAAGTGAAGCAATGTAGATATCCTTCCAAACACTTATTAACAACCTCAGTTTTCCCATCAAATTGAGGGTGATATAAAGAACTATGAGAAAATTGAGTACCCAAAAATGAGAATAAATCTTTCCAAAAGTGACTAGTAAAGATAGGATCATGGTCACTAATAATAACCTTAGGTGTACCATGTACCTTTTATATGTTCTAATTTTTTTTTTTACCACTGTACTTGTAAAAGGATGTGATAATGCAATAAAATATGCATGTTAGTGAGGTGATCTACTACTGTCATGATGACATTATGAACTTTAGATTTCATAAGACCTGTGATGAAGTTCATGGATACCTCTTCCCAACATTGGATAGGAATAAATAAGGGCTGCAAGAGACCCTATGTCTTAATTATCTCCCCTTTAAATTTTTAACAAACTAAACATTTAGCCACAATTTTTTGATCACCTTTTAGACCTTCCTAAAAAAAGCCATGCTTGACTTGATGACATGTCTTAAAAAATATTGAATGACCACCAACTAGAGACTCATGAAGTTATGTGAGAATCTTATGTTTAAGAGTGGAATTCATGCAAAGATATAATCAATCTTTATACCATAGAGTATCTCCCTTCCAACAAAACATATTTGAACTACTAGGATCACTCTTTAAATTTTGAATGAGATTACTTGTAGCAACATCATTCTACCACTTTGATTTTGCTTCTTCCACCCAATCTGCTTGTAATATTGAAATGGCACACAATAAGGCTTCATCTTTCTCATCCTTCCTAGAAAGTGCATCTGCCATAACATTTTCCTTCCCTTTCTTATATACAATCTCAAAGTCATATCACAACATCTTAGTGACCCATTTTTGTTGCTCTTTAGAAGATAATATTTGTTCCAAAAAATATTTTAGGCTATCATGATCTGTCTTAACCTTGAAGTGTCTACCCATTAGATAAGCCTCAATTGTTTTACTTCATGAAGAACAACTAGCATTTCATTCTCATAAATAGGTTTGAGTTGATTCTTACTCTTCAATTGATGACTATCAAAATATAAATTGGTTGAACCTCCTGCATGAGTACTGCTCCTATACCATTTTCTAAAGAATCAAATTCTATAATGAAACCCTTGGTGAAGTCTGGAGTGGCAAGCATTGGAGTTGTACACATAGCCTCCTTTAATCTCTCAAATGCTAAATTAGTGGACTCATTCCAATGAAAATAATCATTCTTCAATAAAGATGTGAGGGGTGCTACTATATGACCACAATTATTCACAAATCCTCTATAGTATCCCATCAATCCCAAGAAACCCCTAAATTTATTAATGGTTTTGGGAATAGGCCATTCCATGATAGCCTTAATTTTTTTAGGATCCACCTTTACTCCTTCATGTGAAACTATGTGTCCCAAATACTCCACCTCATTGAGACCAAAATAACACTTGGATGGCTTAGCATAGAGTTGATAATCTTTGAGTACTTGTAGTGCTTGATCTACATGTTGTAAGTGTTCTTCCCATGTCTTTCTATAAATCAACATATCATTAAATAACACTAATACAAAAGAATTTCTTGAAAATGGAATTCATCAAACTTTGAAATGTAGATTGTGCATTGGTAAGAACAAATGTAATCTCCAAAAACTCATAATGACCCTCATGAGTCCTAAATGTTGTCTTAAAAATATCTTATTCCTTAATTCAAATTTGGTGATAACCTAATCTAAGGTATAACTTTGTAAAATACATAGCTCTATTCAATTCATCTAGAAAATCAACAATGACTGGAATAGGAAACTTATCTTTGATGATGTACATGTTGAGAAATCTACAGTTTAGACAAATTTTCCAAGTTTCATCCTTCTTATGTACCGTAACCATGGGCAAGGAGTTAGAACTTTGTCTATGCTTGATAATTCTTGCCTCTAACATCTCCTCAACAATATTTTAAATTATCTCATTTTTTGTATATGTGGGTACTTTTAAGGCCTAATGTTAAGTGTTTGGATTCATGTAACTAGTTTTATTTCATGATCACGATCCTTCTTAGGAGGAATTCCTTTAGGAATATATCTAAAAATCCATTGAGTGAAAACCAAAAATTACTTATAAATATTGATGTGTGGGAGCATTAGATTGATAGGCTTCTAATAAACATAATTGGGTTGCAAATCCATCAACCATTTCTTAAGAAACTTCTACATTTTATGAGAGATTACTATTTTTGGGGACTTTTCCTTCAATCCTCTTAGCTCTAATATCTTTCCTTTTGATTTAAATTTCATGAATAGTTATTGGAAGTTCATCTCAATTATACCAAATATAGTAAGTCATTGTACTCCAAAAATAATATATGTTGCATCCATGGAGATATCATACATTGGGCTATCAAGGTGATAATCTCCCATTGATAACTTAAAGCTGTGTCATTTTATCGAACAATTGGCAATACCACCACCTGCAATCAAGAGCTGAAACTCTAGAGTTGGATATATACAAAAAATTAAATGATTATCCATCTTTTTGTTGATGAAATTATTACTACTCAAGTCAATCAACACTATTACTTTCTACTTCTTTAAGAAACCCACTACCTTGAGAGTTTGTGGAGCACTAAAACCTGAAAGTGCATTACAAGAAATGATTAATTTGGAATAATTTGATTCCTCATCTGACTCCCTTTCACCCTCTAATATTGGTTCCTCCTCCTCTTCCTCACCCAAATCTTCAATATAAAATGATTTCTTTTCTCTACATTTATGCCCTTGATTGTATTTTCTATCATAATTGAAACACAACCATTTTTCTCTCTTATCCTCAATTTATTATGGGATCAACCTAATAGGTTGAGGAAGAGAAGGTGTTGAGTATACTTTTTCTCTTATCACATTATCCCCTTGCTTTCTAGGAATCAAATACTTCTCCTAAACCCTACGTGCTAAGATAAAAAGACTCAAATATAGAGCTAGGACTAAACATGTGTACCTCATGTTGAATATGATCCTTGAGACCACACAAAAATAATTTATTCAAGTTATCCTTTGTAATTGTATCCACTCTTAAGGATAGATTTTGGAATTGTTGAATATAATCCTTCACTGATCCTGTTTGTTGAAGTTTAGCTACCTGGCTGAAGTTGTTTGTCACACTGAACTGCTATACTGTGATTGAAGCTCCTCCATAAAAACTAACCATGAGATAGTGAGAAATTTTTTTCTCAATGAGTACAAAGCCATCTATACCAAATGAATTAATTTGATTCTAGATTTAGGGAAGTTATTGTGACCTTTTATCCATTTGGGACTTGATGTACATAAAAAAAAATATCCATTTGGTTTATCCATGTTAGTGGATCCTTTCCATCAAACTTGTGCATATCCACCTTTGGTATTGAATTCCTAGATCACATATGAGTATTAACATTTGGATCAATAGTAGCTAACCTAGATGATTCACCTTGGTTGCTTGAGACCTCCTTTCTTGGTCCATTCATATAAGCACTTAACATGCTTTGTATGTCTGATATATCTCCTCTTAGGCCACTCATCTCTATCTTCACTAATGAAATTTCTTCCTTGACCTTGATGATTTCCTCATTGGGAGTAATATCCTCTATTATTACTTCCCTTTATCAGGAGTTTATTTCCAGTGTGAAAACATTCTTTTTGCCTCTTGTTGGAGGCCTCATCATGATGGAAACCAATTTTTTTGAAATAAATCACACAAATGAAATTTAAATCCTTTGAAATTTTTACTATAACTTAATAGGTCCAAGATACCACTTACCCGAAAAAAAACTCCAAGAAATTAGTAGATTTTCAACCTTGAGAGAAAATTTGTTGAAAACCCTAATTTTGCAATAAATCACTTGGTCCTGCTTCAATTTCTCTAAAACTTGGAATTTAGTCTCCTATATTATGTATTAAAAACCCACTCAAAATCAGGAGCCAATTCAATATGATTTGGGAGATATGCACTTTCCAAATAAATTAGGTAGAAACCCTAATTCTATAATAAATCACTCAATTCTCATCCAATTCCTCTAAAATATGGACTGTATCTTCTTGAATATGTTCTAATGACCTCCAATATTAAGAAAATTCCTTGCCTCTATGGAGCTAAAACCAGTATTTGATACCACTTGTAATGAAATAAATTGCACAATAGAAAATTTCGATACAAAATATGTTGTAAATACTTGATAATAACTGAGAGTAACAAGCCACTTTTAGGGGGAAAACATCCAAATATCTCTAATGAGAACACACTTCATAATTTGATGATAAAATAAAACTCACTGCCTCCTATAAATACTTGATTCATAACTAGGATATCACCTAGGCCGACTTAGATAGGACTATATAAGCCTTAGGCCAACCTAAATAACTAAATAATAATATAATAATGATAATATGACTTAATTAAGAGTTAAAATAGCCACAAGATGACTATTCATAACCCTAAATACACTAATATTAAGGACGTAGAAGAGAGGAGGTTAATTCAGTGGGTTCAAAAGAAAAAAATATCACTTACCTCTCCATCTACTCGACAGTAAAAGGGTTGTTGAATCTTCCATCCCAATGGAGAAGACTGATTATATTATGAATTTTTCTATGCCTATATAGATTTCTTGTACATAGAGTGAATAAGAGAGAGAGGTAGAGGGAGAATGAGATATAGGGAGATAGAGTAGGAAAGAGTGAGAGAGAAAGGAGTTGATAGAGAAAATTAATAGAGAGAGGTATGGAGAGAGGGAGAGAGAGATAAAGGGGGAAATATAGAGAGGGATACATAGGGAATTTGTGTGTATGAGAGAGAGTTATGAAGATAGAGTATATATATATATGAAGATATAGTATATATATGTATATATATGTATATATATATATACATATATATACTCTATATTCATATATATATATATATATATATATATATATATAGAGAGAGAGAGAGAGAGAGAGAGAGAGAGAGAGAGAGAGAGAGAGAGAGAGAGAGAGAGAGAGAGAGAGAGAGAGGTAATTGATAATGAGATATAGACAGTGATATAGAGTGATATAGAGATAGAGGTATAAGGAGAGAGAGTGGGGTGAGAGCTCAATAGATAAAGAGGGAGAGAGGGAGAGATCCTAAATAGATAAATAGAGAGAGAGGGAGAGATACATAAATGGAGATATAAAGATATATAGAGGGATAAGGAGATAGAGGTAGAGAGAGATATGGATAATGAGGGAGAGGGAGGACATGTAGAGATAGAGGGGAAAAATTGAGATAAAGGGGGTGATAGAGATAAGTAATAGAGAGATAGAGAGGAGGGAGAGATAAAGAGATGGAGCAACATGGATAGAAGGAGATATATATCTCTTTATCTCTATCTTTGTCTCTCACTTCCTCTTAGTTTTATCTTTCTTCACACAAATGTGAGCATTCTATAACACCAAAGTGTTATAACATGAGTGAATTATAATGCTAATGTGTTGTAACATGGGAATGATATAATAATATTGTGCTATAATACGTGTGTTATAATGTTAGCATGTTATAGCATGAGTGCATTATAATGTTAGTGTGTTTTAACATGAGTACATTATAGAGAATGTGTTATAACACAAGCATGTTATAATGCTAGTGTGTTATAACATGAGCATGTTTTAACATTAGTTGTTATAGCATGAGCATGTTATAATGCACATGTTATAACACAAGTGCATTATAATGCTAGTATGTTACAAAAAGAGCATGTTATTACATGAGCACACTATAATGCACTTGATTTTCTATTTTCATTGGGTATTGCCAACCCTTATGGTTGGATTTACTTGGGAATCCAACCCAAAGGGTTGGACTTACATGCCGATGCCCAAAGGTGTGTTTTTTCACAAATTATAAAAAAGTGGCTAAATCTTGAGCATGCTATCCATCAAGTTTTCATGTATTTCAATGTTGAGCTAAAAATAGCACAATAACATCAAGCTCTCTCTTACCTTTCTAATCATGTAATATTTTATATATTTTAAATATGTTAAGGTTTTGATCTTTAATTTATTTTGCTAATGTCTTCCTTTTAGTTGAAAGCCTATGTATAGTAATTTTGGTTTCATTTTTTATTTGTTCATTAAAATTTGAAACAAATTACATTTTTACATTCTAGACTCTATTCTATACATATTAAAAAATTATTTTCAATTAGTTTCCAAAAAATATTAGGGGGAGCACACTCAATTTTTTTTATTTTAGGATGTGTCCAATTTGAAAATTAGTAAAAAATCATATATTCATAAAAATATTATCTAAAGAATTAGGCATAAACTAAACGACAATAGCTAAATTTTCACTAAAGTGAATTTTTAAATAATAAAAAAAATCAACATTTTATGGGGAGCACACCAAATGCTATGTTATATTTTTTTGACAAAAAATTGATATCTTTGTGTACTCCCCCTATTTGAAACTCTTAATATGCACCATTCAAAAAAATAGTAGTGTAGAAAGTAGATTCAGAGTATTACTACTCTTGTTCTTTTCGCGTCTTCAAATTGAAGCGTAACTATCTTCAATTTCTCATCCAAGTTTAGTTTTTCTTAATTTCAAAAAAAGTGGCCACTTAAGACCCCCTTTTGGTCGCCTATTTCCATATAATTAACTAGGAGAGAGGTCATATAACACAGATTAGAGAATAAATACATTAAAATAGGGATTTTATATCTAATTAAATAAGTAGATAGAGTTAGAGTAGGGACTACTATGCCATGAGTATGAATGTGCATAGAATATAGTACCCACACTATTTTTAATTTTTAATTTTTAATATTATAGAAGTAAATTGTTATATTTATTTCCTTTTTGAATTGTTGGCTCTAAATAGGATCTCATACAATAACAATTAAGTTCAAAATTACATATTGATTTTTCTATCAACATTGATGGTACCACTTGAACTCTATGTATCTAATATTCTAGGGGAGAATGTTGAACACACTTAGTTACTAAGAGGGGGAGGTGAATTAGTATCTTCAAAAACTTAAACCCTTTCAAATCATAAACCCTTCAACAATATACAAATTTAGACTCTTAACAAGATCAACAACTCATTCACATATCGGAAACACTTAATCTGATCAACAACAATGAAAGATAAGGCAATGAACAAACATACACAAGAATAACACTAGATTTACATGGAAAAACCAAGAAGGGGAAAACCATGAAGAGTAATCTCTCAAATAGAAGCTCACTTCTTATTGAGTTGCAATTTTAAGGCTCACTAACTATGGACTTGTAGGCAAGGAACACAACCTTAGGAAAAGATACAAGAGACTTGTAGTACTGAGGCGCAAAAACCTAGGGAAAGATATAAATTACAAGGATCTGATGAGATTCACTATCTCAGAGTAGGATACATGAAGCTTTAGGAATTATAACATATGTCAAAAATACACTCTGTTGACTGAGGTGTTAAATCTCATTTCTCTTCTCTTTTTCATAACTCACTACTTCATTCCATGCTCACACATCACCATACCCTCACTCATCTTGCAACTAAAATGTTCTTTCATTTATATCCTTTGTAAGATCTAAAAAAATCAATTAGGTTGAACAAAGAAGAATACAAACTATAATTCCAACAAGTCGGCCACAAGATCATAATGTGATCCTATCCAAAAGATAGAGAGGACCAAACAAAACTTATTACATCTTCCAATGTGATCCCAATAAACTGACATGTTGATGCACATCAAACCAAGTTGACAACAAGGAAACATGTAGATGAAATGTGTAGCACAATACTAGTCAACCCAAAAACACACTTGCAACCGAATTTACTCAATGTGATTCTCAATAAGATAGATCAAGACCCAAATACATCTTAACACAACTTCATATGCTGGTGTAGACCTCCAAGAACACAACACAAACAAGATAACAAGACCAATCGGCCAACCATCCATAAATTTCCTAAAAAAGATAACTCAAACACAATGTGTAATGTCCCCATTCTCAAAGTGATAGCAGGGAGATGAGAACTAGCTCATTCACCATTCCCGTGAGCTATTCATCATGGTTAGGGAATGATATTTTGGCCAAGATAAATATATTTTGGTGAATTTTGCAAATGAAGGAAAAAAGAAAGGGAAATATTTTAATGAAAAAATAAAATATGATATTCATTATATTTTATTATTATTTTATTCCCACTTATAATTCCAAAATAATTTTATGAAAAAATAATAGTGGGCCTAGGAGGTGGATGACTACATGGGAAATTATAAGGAAAATAAAATATTATTTAATTTCTCCTGGAGTGGTCAACTCGTCTCATGTGAGAATAATATTAAAAAATAAAATAAAGGAAATAAAATATTTTTTTTGACTAGGTCATCCTTGGCTAGGGCGACTGGATAAAAGCTATAAATTAAAGAATTGTGATTCATTTTGGCATTATGGTTTTGAGTATGATTTTGCAATTTGAGTTTATCTCTTGGTTGAGAGTCACTTTTAGTCTGTTCAAGGTGATGTTCCCTTGAAATTTAGGGTGTGGAGATGGCCCCATTCCCACTTTCAGAGGTGGATACAATCAATATTCATCATAGAGCTAATTACAGACATAATTTTGGAGAGCAAGAAGTATAATCTTTGGAGAGTAAAATCATTCATCTTGGCATATCGATTTCATCTTGTGGAATACCTTCATTGTTGGGAAATTTGTAGCATTTTTGACATCATTGGCACTGCCTTTGGGATCATTTCCATCCATCATTGGAGGGTGATTTCACTTTCTTTTGAAGGACGATTTCACTTGCCCAGGCGCAACTAAAACTAGCTCAATTTTGGGAAGTTTAGAGGCTTGTTCATGTTCACTCTTGCTAGGAAAAATCATCATCATAAGGGCATCCATTAGGTTCTCATTTCAATAAAGAAATTTGTATTTAGTCTTGCATTTTCATTGCTCATCTAGGCGTCTATCTTGGTGCTTCATTTTATAATATAAATCTACATTGTAGTCATCTCAATAAATCACTATCATAACAACCCTTGTGTAAAGTGTGGAACTCTTAATTTCAAAACATCGACAATACTTTAAATAAATTCATTTATATTCAAAAGAAAGTCGACGCTTCATTCCATAGACATCATAAAATCCATTCAATTGCAAAACAATGACTTAAAGTCGATAAATAGATTCATAATATTTCCAGTTAAATACATACACACGTCATATTACATGACATTGATAATTACACAAAATAAGTTGCAATATAAGTTTACAATTCGAGACTTAGGCATTCAGTCGCCTTAAGCTCTACAATACATAATTTGAGGAATACAATAATACATAAATGAAGATAACATCCTTTAATCTTCAATCCAATAGCATATCTTCAATAATGAAGATGAGAACAAGGATCAGGCACTTTTTCTGTCCAACCTTGAAGCTTACGCTTCCCCAAAATTATTTAGTCATTCAAAGAATACCCAACCTTGCACGAATTGCTTAGCAAAAAGCAGTCGACAAGCAAGATGGAATCTAGTGCGTGCCTAGTATAACTAGTAAAACCACAAGCATTTTCATTTTTCTAATTCATTTAAGAAACAAGAAAGTTCGATACTAGATATGGTAGAGAGTTATAAATATTCCATCTATTTCAATGGTCCTTAAGTTACTTGGCCAAGTAAAATGTCATGCACGACAAATAAAATCAGTTTTGGAAAAGAAAAACTACACTCTCTAATAACTCATATTCGACACCCGTCCCAGAAGGTAACTTTCCAAACACATGACATGCACATTCATTTATCAAGCATGCATGGTTCCATTCAACATAAATAAATTATCTTTCTCAACACATGTCATGCGCATTCCATTATCAAGCATACATGGTTCTATTCAATATAAATACAATATTTCAAAAACAATTTAACGACAATCTTGTTTCAAGCATAAATGGTTTAAATGTTGTATTTTCATCGTTTTAAAACATAAAAATCATTAAATTAATATTTAAATTGAATAATTAAAATACCAAAAAAAAGAAGGTGTATCTCAAGTATGTAAATTAAATACATATAAAAACAGGCATAAAAGAGCACACATTCTTTCATTCCATTTACTCCTCTATTTAATCTTGTTCTAATTCATTTTGTTTCCAAGTAAATCATATTTTTAATTTAATTGATTTATTTTCTGTTTTGAATATTTTGAGTTTTATTTTACAAATTTCACTGATTCTAACTTCTATTTTGAAATCACGTTTAAAATTTAAAAGGTATTTTATCAAAATCTTTTCTGTTTTGAATTCTTTTCAAATCTAATTTAAAATAACATTTTCTGTCTAAAATATTTTTCTAAGTCTGAATTTCTCCTAAATTCATAAATCAGTTGTTTTTCATTGTTTTTTAATCAAAGTTTTCCTACAATTTTCTATTCAATGGTCTTTCTGGATAAACACAGTTCGGTATCTGATATTTTTCCTAATTTGACAAAAACACTGATTTTCTTTCCTGTTCAATACTAAAATACAAGAATTGGAAAAGAATTTTAAATCATTATTAAATTGACTGTGAATTTGTTTTCATTGATCCTACCTGGTAATTTCCTGAATCTGGAAATGATTATTTGTTTTACTTCCTCTGTCAATTTTTTTTTCCTGTTGCTGCTTGTGATTTCTCTATTCTCTTTCAAGTATCTTCTTCTTCTTCTCATCTCTAATCTCCCTTCTTCCTGGGTGCCTCTCTTTCTTCTGTTGCTGGGTGAGATGAGGTTAACACTCCATGGAAATTCATGAATTTCCTGTCAAGTGCCCTGCCTCTTTCCTTCTCTCCTGTCATCCTTGAGAGACTTTTATTCCAAGCAACAAATCTATTTTTATTTGTTGTTTACCTGTTCTCCTGGCTGCGCCTAGCCTTCCCTCATGCGCGCCTCTTCTCTCATGCATGCCTCAAGGAAGGTATTTAACTTGAGACTCCCTCCTCTAGGCCACGCGTGTCCTCTTCCCTTCTTTGTTGTTCATCTTTCTCACCTCCCTGCTATTTGGTTGCGTGGATTTGAAGGAAATTGGTAACAGTATAGACACATAACAAAATGAATCTCCTTGTTGTTTGGCTGCGTGTCTCTCCACCTCCTATCTTTCCTCTTTACTGGTCACCCTTCCTTCCTCATGCATGTGGGGTTTAGAAGGTAATGGTTATCAACCAAAAAATAAGAAAATTCAGAATGAAATATCCTTCTCCCCTCTGCTCTGGCTGCATGGAGTGTGAGAGTAGTAAGTAAATTTAGAAGGGAAAACTAATTCCCTCTTTGCCTTCCAAAATCAGCTGAATCCTTTGTCAAAAGTCAATAATATTGTGTCTTTCTTTTCTGTTTCAAACAAAAACGGATTTTTGTTCTCTTTTCCAATTTCGAATTTCTTCCGAGACTGATTCTTTCTTTCTCATGCATTGGTGGAGTTATTCCCAAAGCAAGATCCACAATTTCAGTTTGATCTCCAGTTCAATTTTCTAACTCCAAGCTCTAAATTTTGATTGCCTTCAATTGATTGAAGATATTTTCTTCAATTTGTTCAACTATTGTTTGCATTCAATTTCCAGTTTGAATGTATTTGTTTTCCAATTGATTTCACTAACTTAGTTTTAGATATTTGTTTATTTCTTCATCAAATCATTCCTCTTTCATATTTTCAAATGAGAAAAATAAAAACAAATAAATTTATAACACAATTTTATTACATTTTAATAAATTTCGCAATTAAAAGTCTATTCTATTAATTTCAAACAAGAGCTTCATTATTTTTAAATAATGGAAAAATATTGACATAAGGAATCCAATTTTTTGAATAAAAACAATTCCATCATAAAATACTCAAATCACCATTTAAAATGACATATTCTTTGCACCAATTTTGAGAAATCAATTTAAACTTAATTTAAAATTTGCAAGCACATAATCACAAAAATACATTAAAATAATAACTAAGTGTGTGTGTGTGAGATTCCATCATCCTCATAAATGTCTAATGGCTAAAACGACTCTACCTGATCGATGTTCTCGCCTTCACTCACATTCATTTGTTCCTGCGTTCACTTGCACTCAAATTTTCATCAACAATGACAAACCCCAGATTCCACAATAATGAATTTCAAATCATCTCATTTGAATTTGAATTTGCATTTCAATTTCTATTTCAGTTTCCATTTTAGTAATAATCTAACATAAACATGTTGATCTCCTGATTTATATTTATATTTAAATAATTGATAAAATCAGTACGTGACATCCTTCCTCTCTTGGAAGAGACATCGTCTCGATGTATTATTAATAATTCAATAATCATAACATCACAATCAATAAAACATACTATCTCAATTAGTAAAAAACATAGTATCTCAATAGGTAAACATAGTATCTCGATCATAATGAAATAGTAACTAACAACATAGTTCTCAAACACAAGCATAAACAAATAATAGTAGCATCCACGCTATCAAAGTTCACAACATGTGAATCAAAAACCAGAGTATCAAGTATCTCCGCATAAAGCAAATACTAATCTATGAAAGCAAATGAGGAAAAATGACGGTCAATTGTCACAAAATCCTCCCATGTAGCACTATCCTTAGTATATTGGTTCCACTGGAACTTGTACTAAGTACTATCCCTGTTAACACTAGTCTATCAACAACTGGATTAATGACTTCCAGTACATGAAAGGGTCCCACCAATCTCAAAGCCAACTTTGATGATTTCCCAAAATACGTAAGATTTACAAAACAATCATCCTATACAGTAATCTAGTCCTTTCTAGACCTTGCTTCAAGTGTCCTTACTATCACATAGGGAAATCTCGTATGCTTCAAACATACTTAGTCTCCCAAAGAGCTTTATTCTATAAATACATCCAATATATAATAATAACTATACTTAGTGATCAAAATTCATTGGTCCATGAATTTATCCTTAGTATAACTCAAATGGAAGAGGAATGCCAATGTATTGTACACTACATTGTGGGTCCAATCCTTTTCATTTGTACTTATACTTTTAGACAACTCATAAACTGAATCCATCCGCCACTTACACATTCATTATCCTTACCATAAAGTACTTTCCCTTGATTACTTGTCTATCTTGAGCATAACCTTGCTCCTAGACACTTATCAATTTTGATACTACTCCACACTTAATATTTTTATCAATTAAGTTTCATTGATCACTTCATTCTATTATTCCTTTTTGACATTTATCAAGTCTATGATTATATCCAAGCCCTTTTCAGCTTTAATAGATTTCCCTTTCTTTCCATATAATAGTCCAAACGTCAATTTTAGAATTTTACAAATCATTCTAGATTTAGTCTACCATTTTACTTATTTGATTAAAATAATATATTGCACATTTATTCAAATGAATGTCTCATGGTATAATTTTGGTTTACACAACCCTATCATTTTAAAAAAAACTGAAATAACCTTTCAGGTTTACTAAGCAACTATTTACCCACAACATATCATTTAGGATCAAAATCCTATAAGTTGAGTTTCCAAAAATTGTTGGTTCCTTTAATGAGTCTATCCACCAGAACATTATGTTATTCTACTAACATCGACAAATCAATTTGTCTTGTGTTCTACCATTTTCCTTCTAGAATCTCAAGTGAGTTACATGTCCTACCAATGATGACTTCTGGTCTTCATTTCCTAGAATACTAGATATTGCCTTGCTACATTCCATGCAGCTTCTTACTCTATCTTTTTTTTCAGATGATAGTGAATCCTTATCCAAAAATTTCCTTTGTCATTTCGATGTCCTTACTCTGACATTATTTTCCTCATTTCATCCTCGAATCTTCCAAATTTGGAGACATAGGTTCTTTTATATCCAACAATAGTCTATCCTTTGACTAAATGATAACCTATTTTGATCTTATGCCATTATTAATCTTCCTTTAAATGGTTATAGGTTTTGCGGAGATAATTCCCATTATATCAGGACATCCATACCATGGATTTTCTTTTATCCTTGGATTATTTTCAAAGATGCATTTCATCCTTTAACTCAATCTAATTTCCTGATTTAATTTGGTACTAATTTTTGAGTAATAATCCTCGTTCAATCACGTTGATCTCTAGTTAATAAAAAATTTAATTGCATATCTAATCTTCAAGCATTAACATTTAACTCCATGATTTCTTAATTATAGGAGAGTCTCAACTTCAATATATCCATTTTGATCACAAGTAACAATTTTGATGTTCTTCTCCATAAGATTTTCAACATTTCTTGCTAAGTGAAAATTCTATGATGTTCTGTCATGACAATAGATGCTTCCTTTTGAAAGTGTTTCTCTTTTAATATAAGAGCTACTTAAAGTAAATTTTTTTCAATAATATGACTTCCTTTAACTTAGAAGACATACCTCCTATGCTTCTATCCTTACAGAGTTTCATTATCTCCAATGATATTCAATCGCATGGGAAAATCTTAAACCCCATAATCCCTTCCAATTCTTAGGATGGAATCCTTAATTGTTGACTAGTCCGATTGTTTATAGATTTCTCCACTTTATATGGTTAAAGTCAAGACCTAATGTATAGCTCATTCAAGCTTAATTCCTACTTATTAGTGTTAAAGAGTAATTCCAATATGTAATCCAACTTAATAGGTTTTAGTCTCATCTTAAGTTCTCTCTATTTATTGAATGAACTTCTTGTCCCAATTAGGTTATCCTTAACCCAAGGTTTCATTCAAGAGTAAGGTATTGATTAAGTGATTTAATCATTCTCATTAAGAGATTTTGGTGTGGTTCACATAACGTCACATCTTACTTTATTTTTCACTTCATCTCAATGGCTTAAATAGCCAACCTTTTTCTCATCCATAGGTTTCTTAGCATAGTGAGCTTCAATGTCAAGTTGTTTCACGACATGGATATATTTCATATCAAAATAACATCATTATTTAAATTCTTTATATAAAGTATATAGGAGTATAGAGACACTTTTTTCCAATCACGAGTCTCTTAGATCTTTCTTTGTCAATCCCATAGAGAATGATCTTCCTTATCATGATCAAATTATCTGCCTATCCTTATCTAAGGCATTAATAATATTATGCTTTGATCTTTAGATCAAATAATCATAAGGTATAAAGATCATAGTTCTTAACCTTTCCATTTGTCATTTTTCCCTTGTGGTCATAAAATGTATGACTTGATTGTCCTTATGACTTACAAAGAAGTCATAACCAAGTTTCGTTGGGTGGGGTACTCAGTTTGAGTCAATTCACTCTCTTCCTCCCCCCCCCTTAGTTTTTTCGTAAATTCCGTTCTTCTTACGTTGAAATTTTTAGTAATTTACTTGCTTCCTTGGAAAAGGTTTGTCATTCCTTCTTGTTGACTTTTCATTGCCATCTTCTTTCTAATATCATTTTTTTAAATGGAAGAATATCCATACTTACTAACCTCTTTTGTTGATGTTATTCTTAACTCAAAGTGTTGCTTTCCTTGCAACTTCTAGGGTCTCAACACATAGAGCCATGTTGTGATACTATTCCCTTTTGGAACCATTATTCATAAGTTGTTTGATTCCAAAAACTTCAATAACCTAAATGATTTTTGTTGGAGGAACCTTGCTCATATCATTGATTATTTCTTCTAACCGTTATGATTTTTTCTCAATTCCTTGGTACTAACTCTTTTCTAACAAGGTATTTATCTTAACACAAGAGTTCAAGTCACGAGTTCCCCAACCCTTGAGGATACTTCCTTCGTTTGTATCCTACTTTTGAACAATCTAAAATTATGTTGACTTTGCATACATAGATTCGTAGTGTTTACACTAATCCAAGAGTTCCTGACTCTTTTACAATTTTAGGTTACTACAATTTATTTTACCTCATTCCTACTCATTCTCTTTTTCTTAGAGTCATGTATGTACAGGTTATTCCTCCTAACCTTCCTACATAACTTGATTGCATAATCTTTTGCAATCTTAGGTTTTATCATAAGTTACTGGTTTAGGAATTCTGATTCCAGGGACGAATCTTTAACTAGCCCCAATTTACACAAATTACTAATTATTACATCATCCTTTTCACTTCCTTAAGTTCTTTTCTCTTGCCATTCTAGCACAAGAAATTTTCAACCTTTATCTTCTGATAAGGTTTACGCATTATTGCATAATGAGCTCATATGTTGCAGTGTAGAACCTAGTTGCTCTGATACCAAATGTAAAGTGTGAAACTCTTAATTTCAAAACATCGACAATACTTTGAATAAATTCATTTATATTCAAAATAAAGTTGACGCTTCATTCCATAGACATCATAAAATCCATTTGATTGCAAAACAATGACTTAAAGTCAATAAATAGATTCATAATATTTCCAGTTAAATACATACACGCGTCATATTACACGACATTGATAATTAAACAAAAAAAGTTGTAATATAAGTTTACAATTCGAGACTTAGGCATTTAGTCGCCTTAAGCTCTACAATACATAATTTGAGGAATACAATAATACATAAATGAAGATAACATCCTTTAATCTTCAATCCAATAACATATCTTCAATAATGAAGATAAGAACAAGGATCAGGCACTTTTTCTGCCCAACCTCGAAGCTTACGCTTCCCCGGAATTATTTAGTCATTCGAAGAATACCCGACCCTGCATGAATCGCTTAGCAAAAAGCAGTCGACAAGCAAGATGGAATCTAGTGCGTGCCTAGTATAACTAGTAAAACCACAAGCATTTTAATTTTTCTAATTCATTTAAGAAACAAGAAAGTTCGATACTAGGATATGGTAGAGAGTTATAAATATTCCATCTATTTCAATGGTCCTTAAGTTACTTGGCCAAATAAAATGTCATGCACGACAAATAAAAGCAGTTTTGGAAAAGAAAAACTATACTCTCTAATAACCCATATTTGACACCCATCCCGGAAGGTAACTTTCCAAACACATGACATGCACATTCATTTATCAAGCATGCATGGTTCCATTCAACATAAATACATTATCTTTCTCAACACATGTCATGCACATTCCATTATCAAGCATACATGGTTCTATTCAAAATAAATACAATCTTTCAAAAAAAATTAACAACAATATTGTTTCAAGCATAAATGGTTTAAATGTTGTATTTTAATCGTTTTAAAACATAAACATCATTAAATTAATATTTAAATCGAATAATTAAAATAACAAAAAAATGAAGGTGTATCTCAAGTATGTAAATTAAATACATATAAAAACAGGCATAAAAGAGCACACGTTCTTTCGTTTAATTTACTTCTCTATTTAATCTTATTCTAATTTGTTTTGTTTCCAAGTAAATCATATTTTTCATTTAATTGATTTATTTTCTGTTTTGAATATTTTGATATTTATTTTACAAATTTCACTGATTCTAACTTCTATTTTGAAATCACGTTTAAAATTAAAAATGTATTTTATCAAAATAATTTTTGTTTTGAATTCTTTTCAAATCTAATTTAAAATAACATTTTCTGTCTTAAATCTTTTTCTAAGTCTGAATTTCTCCTAAATTCATAAATCAATTATTTTTCATTATTTTTTAATCAAAGTTTTCCTACAATTTTCTGTTCAATGGTCTTTCTGGATAAACACAATTTGGTATTTGATCTTTTTCCTAATTTGACAAAAAGAGTGATTTTTTTTCCTGTTCAAAACTAAAATACAAGAATTGGAAAATAATTTTAACTCATTGTTAAATTGACTGTGAATTTGTTTTCATTGATCCTACTTGGTAATTTCCTGAATCTAGAAATGATTATTTGTTTTGCTTCCTCTATCAATTTTCTTTTCCTGTTGCTGGTTGTGATTTCTCTATTCTCTTTCCTGGCTCTTCTTCTTCTTCTTATCTCTAATCTCCCTTTTTCCTGGGCGCCTCTCTTTCTTCTGTTGCTAGGTGAGATGAGGTTAACACTTCATGAAAATTCATGAATTTCCTATCAAGTTCCCTGCCTCTTTCCTTCTCTCCCCACATCCTTGGTAGACTTTTATTCCAAGCAACAAATTCTATTTTTGTTTGTTGTTTACCTGTTCTCCTGGCCATGCCTAGCCTTCCCTCATGCGTACCTCTTCTTCTCTCATGCGCACCTCAAGGAAGGTATTTAACTTGAGACTCCCTCCTCCAGGCCACACATGTCCTCTTCCCTTATTTTTTGTTCATCTTTCTCACCTCCCTACTATCTGGCTATGTGGGTTAGAAGGAAATTGTAAACAATATAAACACATAACAAAATGAATCTCCCTATTGTCTGGCCGCGTGTCTCTCCACCTCCTATCTTTCCTCTTTACTGGCCATCCTTCCTTCCTCATGCGCATGGGGTTTAGAAGGTAATGGTTATCAACCAAAAACTAAGAAAAGTCAGAATGAAATATCCTTCTCCCCTCTGCTCTGGCCGCATGGAGTGTGAGAGCAGTAAGTAAATTTAGAAGGGAAAACTAACTCCCTCTTTGCCTTCCAAAATCAACTGAATCCTTTGTCAAAAATCAATAATATTTTGTCTTTCTTTTTTGTTTCAAACAAAATTGGATTTTTGTTCTCTTTTCCAATTTTGAATTTCTTCCCATATTGATTCTTTCTTTCTCATGCATTAGTGGAGTTATTTCCAAAGCAAGATCCACAATTTTAGTTTGATCTCCAGTTCAATTTTCTAACTCCAAGTTCTAAATTTTGATTGCCTTCAATTGATTGAAGATATTTTCTTCAATTTGTTCAACTGTTGTTTGCATTCAATTTCCAGTTTGAATGTATTTGTTTTCCAATTGATTTCACTAACTTAGTTGTAGATATTTGTTTATTTCTTCATCAAATCATTCCTTTGCATATTTTCAAATGAGAAAAATAAAAACAAATAAATTTATAACACAATTTTATTACATTTTAATAAATTTCACAATTAAAAGTCTATTCTATTAATTTCAAGTAAGAGCTTCATTATTTTTAAATAATGGAAAAATATTGACATAAGGAATCCAATTTTTCGAATAAAAATAATTTCATCATAAAATACTCAAATCGCCATTTAAAATGACATATTCTTTGCACCAATTTTGAGAAATCAATTTAAACTTAATTTAAAATTTGCAAGCACATAATCACAAAAATACATTAAAATAATAACTAAGTGTGTGTGTGTGAGATTCCATCATCCTCATAAACGTCTAATGGCTAAAATGACTCTACCTAATCGATGTTCTCACCTTCACTCATGTTCACCTATTCTTGCATTCACTTGCACTTGAATTTTCATCAGCAATGACAAACCCCGGATTCCACAATAATGAATTTCAAATCATCTCATTTGCATTTTCGTTTGCATTTTCATTTCTGTTTCAATTTCAATTTTAGTAATAATCTAACATAAACATGTAAATCTCCTGATTTATATTTGCATTTAAATAATTGATAAAATCAATACGTGACACCTTGGTATTTGCATTGTATCTTGTTAAGCCGGGTCATATTATCTTCATTTGGTATTGTAAATCATCTTTCAAAAAGGGAAATGAAAACTGGAGTATCACAATAGTGTAATCAATTTGCATTTCAATAGTATTGGAGTTTGGGTTGCATGATAAGTGTTTGAGAAAATGCCAATTTGTTGTAGTTGTACATTTTGACTAGTTGCACTACATTTTCGATCATCATAAGGTCTTGAAAATAAAAAAATAATAGCATTGCATATCTCTTTTCATTTGCAATCATACTTTAAGTTAGTTGATGTCAATTTCATGCATATCATATCATTATATGTAGGAAAACCAAAAAGAGAAACAATTTACTAGTAGAAAGAAGTTTACAAGGCAATTGTTTGACAAAATTCTCAAGCAACAAAGACACAAATTAAAGATAAAATTTGGCTAGGGATATTTCAGTGGTATCAAAGCCAAGATCTCACCAGCCTTTGGGTTTTTTTTTCAGTCCTATTCGATGCAACAAAGTGATAGGTACAAAAGATATATTGCAAGGGAAGACAAAAAATAAAATAGTGGGCACATCTATATCATGAACATGACACATTATCAACAAAAATAGCAGCAAGACAATGTGATATTGAGATTGGTGCAACTAGCACTATGGGAGATAGAGGAAGTAGTAGTTCTCCAAGACAAGAAGTTAATAATGAAAGAGAAGAAAGAGATATCATGAGAGGTCTTACAACATGACAGCAACATGTAGAAAATGTTTTGTAACAACTTACAACAACTATACAACATATGAATAATATTAGAAGGAAAAATCATGGGCATGAAGACAATGAAAGTGTTGTTGGGACTCCAAGGTCACAAAGAGCACCTACACATACCATCGATAGACCTTTGCAACCTACATTTTTGAGAAATGAACCAGAAGAAGAGATTGCTGAAGTAAATGAAGATCCATCATTTGTAGATAATGTCATGTTAATGCACGATGAATGGGACATGTTACCACCACAAGTAAAGGATAAATTGATCTATGACTAATACATGAGTCAGAAAAGGGAACACAATAGAAAAAGGAAAGATAGAAGGCCAAGGAATCAAAATAAGGACCTAAAACATGCCACAAGTAAACTCACACTTCCAACATTTGATGGTAGCAGAAAGATCACAAAAAGAGCTTGGATTCACAAGGTGGATACCTTCTTGAATTTTTGACCTATGGAAAAGGATGATGCAATAAAATTTACAATCATGCACTTAGAGGGCACTGCATATGATTGGTGGCATCATGGTTTGGTTACTCAAAACCATGGATTGATTCATTCTTATGATGAGTTCAACAGGAGGTTGATAGCATGATTTGACAAGAAGGAAATGGAAGTGTATTAAAGGGAATTGGCATAGGTGAAATAGAGAAAACATGTGAAGACATACATAGAAGAATTACTAAAGAGTGTTGTTATGGCCCTGATATGTCCAAGAGGAGGGTAGTCATGTTGTTCATTAAGGGTCTTAATGATAGGTTGAAAGACATTGTTAAGGAACTTAAGCCTAACACATTACAAGATGCCATTCAGCTTACCTTAGACCTTGAGACTACACCTACTTCATTGCATGCCGCTAAGAAGAGTTTCAAGAATTTAAAATCTAATTAAAAATCATTAAATAGGCCCAAGGTTACACCTTCTTTAGTGATTAGTGAGGAGAGGAATGAGATTAGGAGGAAGAAGCTATGCTTCACTTGCAAACAATCATGGGAGCCTGGCCATAGATTCCTTGGGAAAGACAATGCAAATCTTATTGAGGTCATATCTAATTTAGATGATGAGGATATCCCTAATACAAACTCAAAGAGTGAGGAGGAGCATGAGGATAAGCCTCATATTGAGCCTAAGGAGCATGATGATACTAAGCAGGTTACCATTGCTTCACTTTCAAGGGTTCCATGATATCATTCCTTTTGTGTGAAAGGAGTTCTTAATGGGAAACAAGTTGTATGTTTAGTTGATAGTGGTGCCACACATAATTTCATTGATGAGGGATTGGTGGCTAGAAGAGGTCTTCGTGCAGAGGATTTTATGGGATTTTAGGTGATAGTGGCCAATGGGTTTGGCATGAGTTGTACTAGTAAAGTATCACAATTGAGCATATAGATGGGTGATTAAATATTGACAGATGAATTCTATGTGCTTGGTTTGGGTGAGATAGATGTGGTGCTAGGCATCCAGTGGCTTCAACCTTTGGGGAGGTACATTCAAGATTTTTAGAGAATGGAGATAAAGTTTATGTCAGATAGGAAGAAAATTGTATTGAAGGCTTTGTCAGATGGGAAGCCTAGAGTGGTCTTAGCCAGGAGTATGGAGACATTAATTAGTCATGGAGATGTGGCATGGGAAGCTCAGTGCTTCATTTAAATCTCCTTCTAGTGATACACCTCATTATCATGTGGATATTCAGAGGGTTCTGGACAAGCGTCGTATTGTGTTTAGTGATATACCTCCTGGTTTACCTCTTGGTCGAGGATTTAAGCATGGTATAGAGTTGGAGGAGGGCTCTAATCCCATCATTACTACACCATACAAGAATCCCAAACACTTCAAGGAGGAGATAGAGAAAACAATTGAGTTTCTTGAGATGGGACATATCCAACCTTCATCTAGTCCCTTTTCTTCTTCAGTAGTTCTAGTGAAGAAGAAGGATGGGACCTTGTAGATGTGTATTGATTATAGGGCCTTGAACAAAAAGACTATAAAAAATAGGCACCCTATACCCATGATTGATGAGTTGCTAGATGAGCTACATAGGGTCATCTATTTCTCCAAGATCGGTCTTAGATCAGGATATCATCAGATTCATGTCTGAGCAGAGGATGTTCACAAGAAAACATTTAGATGCCACTTTGGACACTATAAGTTTCTTGTTATTCCCTTTGGACTGACTAATGTGCCTACTACATTCTAGTCTTGTATGAAACACATATTTAATAGGAATTTTCATAAGTTTGTCTTGGTATTCTTTGATGACATCTTGATTTGCAACAAATCTTGGGAGGATCATCTTAGACATTTGGATGAGGTGCTTGGTATCATGGAGGCTTAGTCATTGTTTTCTAAGGCATCCGAATGTAAGTTTGGACTTCAAGAGATTCTCTATTTGGGCCTTGTTATTGGGGTTAATTGGGTACAGGTTCATCAAGAGAAGATCCGTGCTATACTAGATTGGCCACCACCAAGGAACGTTTCAAACTTGAGAGGTTTCTTAGGATTATGTAGTTACTACAGGAGATTTGTAAAGGGGTTTTCATAGTTGGAAGCACCTCTTACAAATCTTACCAAGAAGGGGGCATTTAGTTGGATAGATGAGGCACATGTATTTGATTGACTCAAGGATGTTATGAGTTCTTGTCCTGTATTGGCATTACTTGATTTTACACAACCTTTTGTTCTTGAGTGTGATGCTTCAGGAGAGGACATAGGAGCCGTATTGATGCAAAATCGTCATCCCATTGCATATGAGAGCAAGAAAATATGATTTTTAGACAGTTATATTCCACCTACGATAAGGAGATGTTGACCATCATGCATGCATTGGCCAAGTTCAAATAGTACTTAGTGGGTGGAAAATTTGTGGTTAGGACAAACTACAATAGTTTGAGATACTTCTTAGAGTAGAAGCACCTTAATGAGAAATAACATAAATGGGATAGTAAGATACATACCTATGAATTTGATATTGAGTATTTTAAGGGAAAGAATAATGTTGTTGCCGATGCACTTTCTAGGAGACCTATCCTTTGCTCTTTGAGTGAGATATCAACAGATTGGAAGTCTCAACTTTTAGTTGAGTATTCAAAGTCCAAATTTGCATGCAAGATCATGGATGGAAATATTCAAGATGATAGATATAGGGTGGTTGATGATGTGATTTATTATAAGGATAGGATATTTCTAGTACCTAAGTTCAAGCTTAAACAACAAATAGTACGAGCCATTCATGACACACCTACAACATGGCATCCAAATTTCTTTAAAACCTATCGACAAGTCAGAGAGAGATTCTCATGGAAGGGTCTCAAGGATGATGTGATGCAGTATGTTAGAGAGTGTTTGAATTTTCAGTAGAAAAATTCCATGCATACTTTCCTAGTAGGAATTCTACAACCATTTCCTATTCCAGAGCAGAGGTGGGAGAGTATATCTATGGATTTCATTACAAGTCTTCCGAAGGTTCAGGGATGCGATTGCATATTTGTGGTTGTTGAAAGGTTGACCAAATATGAACACTTCTATGCTATACCACATGATTATTCAACTCTATAGGTGGGAAATTTGTTCTTTAGAGAGGTGTTCCATTTGTGTAGCCTTCCTAAGACCATAGTTAGGGATCAGGATAGCAGATTTATCAATGCTTTTTTGTATGATTTTTTTTTATTGGTTGGTACAGAGTTGAAATCGATCACCAATTATCATCCTCAAATAGATGGGAATACAAAGATTGTCAATGAATGGGTTGAGGGCTATCTTCATAATTATGTTGCAAGGCATCAATGTGCATGGATTAGGTGGTTTTACTTAGGAGAATATTATTATAGTACCACCTATCATATGTCGATTGACATGTCTCCATTCAGGGCCTTGTATGGATATGATGCATGATCCTTCAGGGAGTTATATTTTGATGATAGTAGACCTTCTTGGGCTAGGAAATTATTGTAGGATACTCGGGACATCCTTAAGGTACTTAAGGATAATATTCAACATGCACAAAATCAATAGAAGATGTATGTTGATAGACACCATGTGGAGAGGAATTTTGAGGTAGATGAATTGGTTTTCTTGCATCTTCAGCCATATAGATAGTGTACATTGAAGAGAAGTGGTGAAAAAAAAATCAAGCCAAGGTTTTATGGTCCCTATAGTATTGTGAGGAGAGTTGGGGAGGTAGAATATGAGCTTGACTTAGTAGCAGGCAACAAGATCCATAATTTTTTTCATGTATCGTGCCTGAAAAAGGCATTGGGGCAACATGTGGTTGCTTCTCTAGTCCTTTCACCACTTGATGAGGAGGGAGTTCTGATATTATAGCTTGAGTCCATTGTTGATATGAGGGAGCATAAGTTGTGAAACATGGTAATCAGAGAGTATCTTATCAGATGGAGAGACTTTCCATTGGAGGGTGCAATATGGGAAGGAGGGTAGATACTGCAACATCCTAATTTGTGATTTATTGAGGAAAATAAATCTTGGGAAGGGAGGACTACAATGTCCCCATTCTCAGAGTGACAATAGGGAGATGAGAGCTAGCTCATTCACCATTCTCTTGAGCTAGTCATCATGGTTAGGGAATGATATTTTGGCCAAGAGAAATATATTTTGGTGAATTTTACAAATGGAGGAAAAAAGAAAGGGAAATATTTTAATGAAAAAATAAATATAATATTCATTATTTTATTCCCACTTATAATGCCAAAATAATTTTATGAAAAATTAATAAAGTGGGCCTAGGAGGTGGAAGACTATATGGGAAGTTATAAGGAAAATAAAATATTATTTAATTTCTCTTGAGGTGGCCGACTTGTCTCGTGTGAGAATAATATTAAAAAAATAAACAAAGGAAATAAAATATTATTTTTGCCTAGGTCAACCTTGGCTAGGGCGGCTAGAGAAAAGCTATAAAAGAAGGCATTGTGATTCATTTTGGCATTATGGTTTTGAGTCTAATTTTATAATCTAAGTTATCTCTTGGCTGAGAGTCACTTTCAGTTTGTCGAAGGTGATGCTCTCTTGACATCTAGGGTGTGGAGATGGCCCCATTCCCAATTTGAGAGGTGGATACAATTAGTATTCATCATAGAGCTAATTGCAGACATAATTTTGGAGAGCAAGAAGTATAATCTCTGGAGAGTCAAATCAGTCTTCTTGGTAGATTGATTTCATCATGTGGGACACCTTCATTGCTGGAAAATTCATAGCATTCTTGACATCATTGGCGCTACCTTTGGGATCATTTCCTACCATCATTGGAGGGCGATTTCACTTAATTTTGAAGGAAAATTTCACTTGCCTAGGTGCAACTACAACTAGCTCAATTTTGGGAATTTTAGAGGCTTGTTCATGTTCACTCTTGCTGGGAAAAATCATCATCATAAGGGCATCCATCAGGTTCTCATTTCAATAAAGAAATTTGTATTTAGTCTTGCATTTTCATTGCTCATCTAGGCACCTATCCTGGTGCTTCATTTCATAATATAAATCTACATTGTAGTCATCTTAATAAATCATTGTCATAATAGCCCTTGGTATTTGCATTCTATCTTGTTAAGTTGGGTCATATTATCTTCATTTGGTATTGTAAATCATCTTTCAAAAAGGGAAATCAAAACTGGAGTATCACATTAGTGCAATACATTTTCATTTCAATAGCTATTGGATTTTGGGTTGCATGATAAGTTTTTGAGAAAATGTCAATTTGTTGTAGCTATACATTTTGACTAGTTGCACTACATTTTCAGTCATCATAAGGTCTTGAAAAATAGAAAATAATGGAATTACATATCTCTTTTCATTTGCAATAATTACTTTAAGTTAGTTGATTTCAATTTCATGCATATCATATCATTATATGTGGGAAAACATAAAAGATAAACAATTTACCAGTAGAAAGAAGTTTACAAGGCAATTATTTGAAAAAATTCTCAAGCAACAAAGACACAAATTAAAGATTAGATTTGGCTAGGGATATTTCATAATGTAGCACCAAAGATAACAACCACTGATGTGAAAATCATAAAGATATGTTCCATGAACATCCAAAAACCCTTCCTGATACTTCTTTCACACTATCATCGCACACACAACCACCACAAGCCAAAAAAGGACATAGTACTTCATCCCAAAAGCATAGAAAACACAACCATGAGATAGAAAATTAATAGATAAACTTGTAGAACACACCATCACATGAAAAATAAACTTAGACATTGCACAAGAACTGAGAGAACATCCACCAAGATTGAGGAGGAAAACAATCAATGTGGAGAAATGTGGAGAATTTTTTAGATCAGTCCAGGCAACCAACAAAACTTCCAATGCATTGCCAATACCAAAAACCTCCTTGAAAATACAAGTGACCTGAAAAGATAGGAGTACAACATCCACAGAGACCAAACACTGAATCCAAAATTGTAAGACCATATCTTCAATAGTGGAAGAATGCAAATCATTCTCCCAAACAGTCTTCTAAGCAACATTCTGTAGTAGAACCCTTCACCAACATGTAGAGACCAAAACTTCCTTTCAATAACACATACTTCCATAGGAAAAATAGGAGAGAGCATACAACATCCTGTATACCATCAATATCATCTCTCTACCATCAACATTACTTATAGTCCTCATCTTAATATATCATCTTTGTTGGAATGTGGAAACTGATTATTCTATACTGTACACTCTACATGTATCCTCACTGAGGTTCGAGGCCAGGCCGGGCCTCGGGTGGGGATAGCCAGAGTGCTATACATCTTGCCAATAATTCTTCCTTGCACTCTTAAACCAAACACATACATCTGAGATATCATTTCATTCATTCAGTGTTGGAGGATGGATAGGTAAAGCTGGAAAGGATACATACAAATGCCAATACAACAAATATGTTTACAAAGGAAGTGACAAAGGAGAAGCTGAGCTCCTCTTCAGCTTTGGTTGGTCTTCATGGTTAAAATTATAAGAGAGCAACAAGGTCCAAGGTGATTATTTCTAGTGGGAGTTGTAAGTGCAGCGGTGTCATCTAGGATCAATCTCCAAGTGGGAGATTGTGTTGGTGTGGAGCTTGATCAGTCTCAAAGTGGGAGATTGTTGGTATGTGGCGACTGATCATTCTATACTATACACTCTTCATGTATCCTCACTATGTGTCAATTTTTGAGACTTAAATAAAGCTTATCTTAAAGAACACTACCCTCTCCTCTCAATGGAACAAATCCTGTAGGTGGTTTTTGGTTCTGGTAGATTTTCCTAGCTAGATGGGTATTCAGGTTATAATCAGATCTTGGTAAAAGAAGAGGATCAATAGAAAACCGCATTCACCATGAAGTGGGGTACAATGGCCTACATGAAAATTCCATTCAGTTTGTCCAATGCAGGAGCAACATTTGAAAGGGTAATGGATATGGATTTCCATGGTCTTATGAACAAAATTGTTCTTGTTTACTTAGATGATATCACATTTTTTTCTAAAGAGACTAACGAACATTTTGATCACTTGAGACAAATATTTCAAAGATGCAGAGAATTTGGAGTCTCTCTCAATCCAAAGAAGTGCATATTTTTTGTTCATGAAGGTAAGCTCCTTAGATACATTTTTTCAAAGCATGGCACTTCTATTGACCCAGAGTGAGTTTCAGCCATTCTTGAATTACCTTTTCCATCACATAAAAAGGGTTTGCAAAGTTTCCTTGGTAAAATTAATTTCATAAGAATATTTATACCAAATATTGCAACTTTATTACCTCTCACAACAATGATGAAGAAGAATACACCTTTCAATTAGACTAAAGAGGGTAAGAGGAGTTTCAAGCAAATAAAAGAAGCCCTTTCAGCTTCCCCAACCCTCATTAATCTAGATTACAATAGAGACTTTATCATATATGATTTTGGAGGGGTTGATATTGTTTCTGTAATGTTGTGCTAGCAAAATGATGAAGTTTTGGAGCAACTCGTGGCCTTTTTCAGTCAAGTGCTACATGATTACGAGGTAAAGTAATCTTTCATGGAAAACATGTGTTTATAGTTTTTAGGAGCCTTAAAAAGTTAAGACAAATGTTATCTAACAATAAGATTCAATTTCTAGTTGCTCATCCAACCGTAAAATATTTCCTACTTAACAAGGATCTGAATGATAAGAGGGATGGTTGGATAACAAGAGTAATGAAATTTTATGTTTACATTAAGGTTACTAAAATTGTTAAAGGAAAAAGGTTTGTGTGAAAATCTTGCTGAAAGCACATAAAACAACCTAGAAGATGATGGGAATATTGCCATAGTATTGAGCAACAAAGAGCAAACTATTGTCTTAGTTCCTAGTACAAGTTGGGTACAAAAAAATTTCAATTATTTGTAGACCGGTGAATTCCCTAAGGGTTTGGATAGGGTGAAGAGAAGGTATTTCAGATTCCAGGCTATTCCTTATGCTATTTTTGATGGTGTTTTATTTAGGAGAGATTTCCAAGGAGTGTTATTGAGATGCATTGAGCCTAACCAAATAGATAAGCTACTAAAGGAATTCCACAACAAGACTTTAGGAGGCCACTTTTCAGCAAGAACAACAACCTTGAAAATAATGAGGGCCAACTATTATTGGTTAGACATTTTCAAAAATTCATTTGCTTGGGTGAAGAAATGTGAAAAATGTGCATTGTTTGCAGGTAAGCAGAAGTTTGCAGCTCTTCCTTTAAATCCTATTCAAGTTGAACAACCCTTTACTAAATGGGGGCTTGAATTTATTGGGCCAATTAATCCACCCTCAAGTGCCGATTACAAGTGAATCTTAATCGCCACAAACTATTTTAATAAGTGGACCGAGGTTGTTGCTCTGAAAGAAGCAAATGAAGCTTCTATTCTAAATTTTTATCAATACTTAGGTTCCAGATTCAGTGTTCTAGATTCCATTATTTCTAATAATGCTTTAGCATTTATTGGTCTAGATATTTTTGATTGGTCTGTGAGAAATAATATCTTTTTGAGTACTTCATCTAACTAACAGACAAGCAAAATATACCAACAAGAAGCTGATTAGGATCATCAAGAAGGCCATCAAGGAAAATCAAAGAACATGGCACAACAATTTGAAATTATCCCTTTGGGCTGATAGAATAACCCCCAAGAGGGCTACTGGTTGCTCTTCGTATGTTCTTACTTATGGAAAGGAAGCCAAGTTACCAATCTCCATTGAGCTCCCAACTTTGAATTTTATCAAAGAGCTTGAGCTGCTAGAAGAATATCCCATGGAAGTTAGACTTGCACAACTAATGGAATTGGAAGAAGCTAGAAAGGAAGCATGGAAGAATCTTGAAATTCATCAAGCTCAAATGAAGAGCTCCTTTGACAAAAGAGAAAAAATTAGAGAATTTATTGTTGGAGACTTTGTGCTCAAATGGGATGAATAAAAGAGTAAACCCAAAAGTCACTCGAAATTTGATGCAATTTGGGATGGACCTATGTAATCACAGAATGCAAGGAGCACAATTCATTTCAGCTCTCAAAGTTAATTGAAGAGGTTCTTCCGATCCCAATCAATGGGATCCATTTAAAACATTGCTTATGAGGTTTGAAGTCCTACCCCTATACTATAGTAGAATAGTTGCTCCTAATAAGTGCTTGGAGAAATTTTCTTTTAGTTGTTTCATTTTCCATAAGTGCTGCAACACATTATTTTCTGGCCACCTTGGCCTGTAGGTCTACTTTCCATTTGTTTTGTTTTGGTTTCTGCTACTGTTTGGTATTACAAGTTCTAGTTTTTTTGATCACTAAGTTTGAGAAGGGTATAATTGACTCCATGCCCAATGAATCTACATAAGGAAACTAGCCTAATGCTTAGTAGGGAAGCATCTAGCAGAGGTTGCCAAGAGTGTTATCAATTTTTCACCACAACTCAAATTGACAGAGTTGGTTAATTCAGGTTCATTTTAAGGTGAAGAGTTTCAATTTATTTTTGTAGTTGTTTTAACCATTGCATATATTTGAGTTTTGAGTTGTTGAAGTGAAATGTGTTTCAGTTTTCCATTCATCATTTGCAACATTAAATATTGCATGAAATATAAAAGAAAGTGCTTTCATTTTGTATTCAGTTATTCATTACACAATGCTTCATACATTTGTTGCAAAAGAGAAGTATAGAGTTGAACAAGAATTGCACAAAATGTTGTTTTGTATTCATTGGGATGAGAAGAATAATCAATTGTCCCACACAAGCCATGGGAATAGCTAAAAAATTGAACCATAAGGAATGAATACACTACTGAAGATAAAGAAGGAAAAGAGAACATAAGAGGGAACATAGCCATCATTTCCTGGATGTGTCTTCAAGTTGCCTTCGATGTTTTGTTTTCGTTCTCCAAGTGAACCTGCAAGTGATTGTAAGAGTTTTGTTAGAGCTTGGGTTATGAAGCCTCCTACATGGTCTATCAAAAGTAATGTAAAACACTGCTCATGGTGCATTGAATTGTTGAGAAAAAATAGGAAGTGTGCCAAAGAATACAAATTAGGAAACATCATAAGAACTTTGAATTTATTGTTTTAATCTAACATTGTTTGTTTCTTGTGCATGTATAGGAAAATCCATGTTGCTAATCTAATTTGAAGACTTATAGTATGTGTAAAACGGGCTCCCATATGGGTTGCTCTCGGCATGCTACCCCTTAACATTCAATAGAGGGGTTGAGAAAATAAAAAATAAAAAATATCTCTTTCTAGAGATATGCATCTAAAGGAGTACATATCAAGTGTCGTAAGAACTCAAGCAATTGACCATTCAAGACAATCAAGTCTGAAAGTGCAATGAGTTGAAGATCACAAATGATCAATTCCTCAAGTGGATCATCATAAGGAGTGCATCATAATGGAGCGATAGTGAAAAAACATACATAATGCCTTGTTTACAAATCGACAATAGCAATTGAAGTAATGGAGAAGCTTCAAAGTATCATTGTCAGGTGTCTATATTTCAAAATATTCTATGCAAAGATCAAGTTTCACACCAACATTTTCTTCCTTAGAGAAGTAAAAATGCATGAAGAGTATGGAATAATATTGTCTCCATTCAAAAACAAAATTGTAAGTGGCTGAAAATGAAGCTTGAAGGTCAAGGGTGATGGAAAAGAAGCACTATTGAACTAAAAAAAGTAATACAGTAAGTGCTCGAGCTAAAGGTAATGTGAAAAAACATCATTGATGCCAATGGAATACAAAGAGACTCAAGGATGGTCTCAAAATAATTGATGCTATAGGTACATAAAAGCTATCTCATTGCATTGTCATATAAAACTGTGATGAAGGTGGAATTACAAGTGCATTTCTAAAGCATTCAAATGCATAGAATGGATGACAACAAGCACCAAGTAATCTACAAAAAATATCATGATGGCTAAGTGCAATTTTCCAAAGTAAGTAACTAAAATAGATGCATCAAATTACAGTGCATTGGAGAGTAAATAGAGCCTTATGTGTGCAAGTGTGTTCAAATTTCATTGCAATCATGCTAAATAGTGAAGGAGAAATTGCATTGAAGTATGAGAAAACTTTGTTGTTTGATAAGTAACTGAAAGCACCGAATAGTGTTTGAGCTTCATTGTTTATACATTTCAAGCAAAATAGAAAGCAAGAAATTGCTAATAGCTCATGCAATAAAAGGAAAAGATTACAAATTCCACTGGAGCAACAACTTTGTTTTCTTCAAAGATCAATGAAATGAGAAATGTAAAATGCATCGAAACCCTAGTTAGTGTTCTCAGGCCATGGCCTGAGATGAAAGTTTTCTCTCCAAAAAGAAAACCCACTTGGGGTTTTGGTTTAAAAACAAGTCCAAAGATAGAGACAATGAGGGTTTGAATGTATTCAAATAATGGAGCCCTTCAAAAAATGGAGCATGGTATGGCCATAGCCACGACCATGAAGGGTCTACAAGCCCTTGGAAACAAAGACAAAATACATGGTTTTCTCTCGATTTTATATTTTTTACAAATGCCATTACTTTCTACAACCTGGGTCGAGCCCAAGAATAAGTCATTTTTACAAAAAATAAGAAATGCAAAAGAATGGTTGCGACCTGTGCTTGGGGATTTTAGTTTTTCCACCACAATTTTTTTATTATTTTGTGAGAAAATCTCAAGTCAATCTTTTATTTAAGAGGGAAATGCACCATGAATGAAGAGAATGAAGCTTACTCAAGTCTACAAATGGAAAACCAGTCTAAGCCCATGACCAAGATTCCTCAAAAGGCTCGAACAACACTCTCCCATGGTGGCCAAGTAAGCAACACAATCAACAAAGAAACAAAGCAAGAGAAAATGAGTGAAAGAACCAGTCCAAGCCCATGGCCAAGCTTCCTCAAAAGGCTCGAACAAAACCATCCCATGGAAGCCAAGTAAGCAACACAATCAATAGAGAAACAAAGCAAGAGAAAATGAGTGAAAAAACTAGTCATAGCCACGGCCTGAGGGCCCAAAAATCTTTTCAAAATGAAATTTCGATGCCTCAGAATGATGGAAAATCAACTCACCATCGATTCTCAAAGTCTTCAACAAGAAACAATGCATAAAGTGGCTCAAATGGTGAAGGTTTGAGGTCGAAACCCTAGTTCCTCATGGTGGCTCGAGCAGAGCTCTCTTCTTCCTAACTTGGATGATGCAAATGAGGAGAGATTTTAGGGCGCCATGTTGGTTTTGTTGATTAGGGTTTTCCCCATACCCTAAGTCAAATGTGATTTTAATCACATTATTTTTTTAAAATCAAATGCCATGTTAATACCTTGTGCCTTGCCTTATGAGTGGTCATGCCTTAGGTCGAAGCCTAGCATTACTCTTTTTCTTTGATTTTTATAATAAATCACATGATGTCTAGGTTAAAATATTACCTTAGGTTTTTCTTTTTCTTTTTTTAATTTTTAAAGAAAATCAAATAAAATTATATATCCATAATTAGTTCTTATTATTTTTTATAGAAAAATCAAGTATAGATGCCTCATTTAAATATTTTAATTTTTGGAAAACATTAAATTTTTACTCAAATTGCAAAAAATAGAATATTTGAGATTCGAATTGCAAAAAATCAGAGTAATTGAAGACAAGTTGGCATCAAAGAAAATATAATAGAGCTTTCTAATTTGGAGTTGCAAATTGTAAAACATTAATTAAGCAATATTCTCATGAATTGCTTAGTTAATTTTTATTTAAAAGCAATACTTTAGTCTTAACTGAAGTTTCTATTTTGATTCGAGTTCCACTTGGGCAAATTTGAAGAAAACAAGGCAAATTGAAGTTTCTATTTTCAGTTTCCAGCTGTTTGTACCAGATTTTGAGGATTTTTTGGATCAAAATTTTGGAGGTGGAAACTTTCTATCTTTTTGATGTTGTTTTGGAGTGGTTTATGACACTATTTTTTAGGATTTTTCCTTGAGCTCAAAAATGAAAAAAGTTGTTATTCAGAGATGCAGTGAAGTTGATTTTTAGCTATTTTCACTATTGTGACACTTGAAGGCTATAAGTTGGAGAAAATTTTGTTTTTTCTCAGTTCAGATTGATAGTCTCTTGCTCTCCTAATCAGTCAGAGAATTTTGTAGACTGATTTTGTGCTCAAATTTTGAGAATTGTAACTCCTTCATTTCAATAAAGCAACAATTTTCTTTTCTCAACTACTTGTTTCAAATTTACAGTCACAATCTGATGTTAGCTATGATTCAAATTCATAATCCTCCTTATGTATTTTCATTGTAAGTTTTACTGCAAGTGTTCACATGTTTCAGGTTGCATTCTGTGTTATGCTTAATTAACCTCTATGAAAATCACTTTTGGATTATGTGTTTAGGGTGGGATTGTGAGAATCAGAGTTTTAGAGTTATTGTTGTGAGTGATTTTTTTTTTAGAATTTTCTTATTACCGATGTATCACCTTAGTTAGGATCTTTTTTTTTCAATTTTTTCCTTCTACCTCTTTTCCTCAAAGGTCTAGTAGATTAGGTGTTTCATTGGGGGAACCAACCCACTCTAGAGGTTCACTCCAAGCTTTAGGCAACCCATAAGCCTAGGAGTGTTCCCATGTGTCAATAGGTAGTTAAGTTGATAGATTAGAATTTGGGTGCATACTTTATTTCCAATAGGTATCATAGTCCAAAGATCTAGGCAAGATACATTTTTGGAGTTTATGTGTTGTCTTTTTGTAGGTTGAAGCAAGAACCTCGATGCAAAGAGATTAGGCCAAGGGAAAAGAAAGAGGCTTGAGGTGAGGTGTCACAAAGACAAGAATAATCAAGGGGAAAGAAGCTCGCTTGAGGAAGGAGAATGGAAGAGTTGAGGAGAAAAGTCCATAGAGACTTGTAGAGTACAGAGGTACCAAGCAAGAAATAAGAGAAACGAAAAGAGAAAAGTGAGAGGAAGAAGAAAGATGAGAGGGAAAAAAAAGTAAGTATTTAGTAGGAGATAATAAAGTTGAGTCAAGCTTTGGAAAAAATGGAAAAACTAATGGAACTTGAGATGCAACAACTTCTTGAGAGAGAAAAACAAGAAAGTGGTTGGCATTTACCAATACGAAAGAAGGTAAAATGGCCTATCAAAGAGATCATTCAAAAGAGAAGAAGGAAAGAGAGGTGAAAATAAGAGAAGAAAGAAATTTGGGAGTCTTTGTTGATGGTGGAAGAGGAAAATCCATCTGAGAAAGAGGAAGGTCATGAACCACAAATGGGTTCTAGTGCTATGTTGATGGGAGAAAAGGAGTTTGTAAAAATCATAGAGAAGGAAGACAAAGATCCAAAGGTGGGGTCAAGGATGATGTTAATGAGTCAAAAAGAGTTCTTACCAATGTAAATGATCAATCATTTAAAGTTGTTTGAAGAGAGTAAATTTGATTCTAATGGGAAATTTGAGCAAGGTAAGTTGCTCATAAGCATAGTGCAGGGTTCATATTTTCGGTTGTTAGGTTGCAAAGATAAAGCTTTCCATTTAGTTCACCATGTTGGGCATATGTCATTTGAGTTGGAGGATGCAATGAGATTCATATCTACTACTAGGATAGTAGAGAGGGTTGTATATGGGAAAGATAAAGTTACCATTATGGATTTGCAGAAGAAGAAACTTCAGTCAGATGTTGCCATGTTGCAAAGGTCACCAAGAGAGTGTGAGCAATCTACTGGGAAGATTGATCCATTTCAATTTTCAATGCACAAGGTATCTCTAGAAGGTGAGTTACATCATGGTTTATATACTTGTCATATGTTTTGTCAAGGGTTATCAACAGTTGTAAGTGGATTTCAGTCCCTTCAAGTTTAAGAAATCAAGCAACTAGAGTTTTTTGATTCATATATACAATATAGAGTTGTTGTCATTGAAAGAAGGATTTAGATGTGGAAATGGAGGATGGGTTTATATTGACAAGTTCAAACATCTTTTTCAAATGTTCAAGAAACCTACAATGAAGATGAAACCAACATGGGACTATTTCAAAGATAATGAAAAGGGATTTAAAGACATCAGGAAAAATCTTTCAAGCATGGTTCTGATGTTGCAGACCCTTACTCAAGAGGAGCTTGAGTTATTTCATTCTCTAGGAGTATGGTGCAGGGGCACCCATGAGATTTCATGCCCCCAAGAGGCAAAAATAGTCATTTGGTTTTGGTTTTGTGTTTTATTCATGTAATAAGGTCTTTTAGACCATTTCATGGTTGTAGAAGTCCAATTTGAGTCATTAGGTGCAAAGGAATTGGTAAATATAAAAGTTGTCAAATGTTGTCATAGTTGCACAAAAGAACTTTTGTATTTTATTGTCAAGTGGAAGGTGAACGGTTGGAAGTTGAAATAGAGTTTGTAACTGTTAAGAATCTATTGAAAATACCTTAAAAAAGCTTTGTAATGTTGTAGACATGGTTGTAGATGGTGGTTGTTGAAAATCTTGAAGTTGGAATAATAAAACATCTCTATTTTTTGCATTTTGCAATGTTTTTCTCTATTCTGGTGATTGGTACATAACAGTACAATTGTTTCATGATGCGAGACCAATTGGAAATGAAATATAATTGAGTTTAATTCCTACTACCTTTTATTGAATCCAATTTCATTGTGTTTCAAACAATCTGTGCCCATTTTACTGCAAACAGGTCTAAAACCCTAGTTAGGGTAATAGTGAACAAACAAATCAAAATTTTAAGGGTTCTATACAAAGTAACCTACCTTGGTTTTGATTTATGTTGTATAAAGCCCAAATGGGTATCTGAATATTCCTTTACAATGTGGTTGTGATGTCTAAAATGAAAGTTATGACAAAAAACCTCAATTTGCTACCCCACCTTCAAGGCCTAGAGAAGTAAGATAGTCAAAATTAGGGCCTGTTCGTACAAATCCCCCCCGTACCCCCTGCCCCCTCATTTTGGAATATGTTAAATAAGAGCCAAAAGGGTATCTGAATTGGATTTTTTTTTAAATTTTGGAGATCATGTCTGAATCGAGATATATGTTAGAGAAATGCCTTTTGAAAGGCTACAAACAATTAGGCCTATTTGTGAAGAAAAGGTCATTGGTTGATGTGTGAGTGTTATTGTGAGAGATTTGTTGAGTGAGTTGATAGGTTGAAGACCAAAGGAAACCTTGTGGGTGATTTTGAGTTGTGGTTACCCCTGAATGGCTAGTTGTCTTGAAGACCAAATGTCTAACCTTGTTGAAGAAGCTTGCCTACCATGATTGTCATTGAATCTTGAGAGATGAACAGATCCATTGTTGTAAAATATGGTATCAATTACCTAAGTTCCACCCTTGATCTGCATCAAATTGGTATAAGAGCTCAAAGATGTAGGCGAGATAAGTTTTTGGAATTTATGTGTTGTATTTTTGTAGGTTGAAGCAAGAACCTCAATGCTAAGAGACTAGGCCAAGGAAAAAGAAAGAGGCCTGAGGTGAGGTATCACAAAGATAAGAAGAATCAAGGTGAAAGAGGTTTGTTTGAGGAAGGAGAATGGAAGAGTTGAGGAGAAAATTCCATAGAGACTTGCAGAGTAAGGAGGTACCAAGCAAGAAACAAGAGAAAAGAAAAGAGAAAAGTGAGAGGAAGAAGAAAGATGAGAGGGAAGAACAAGTAAGTATTTAGTAGGAGATAATAAAGTGGAGCCAAGATTTGGAAGAAATGGAAAAAATAATGGAACTTGAGATGCAACAAATTCTTGAGAGAGAAAAACAAGGAAGTGGTTGACATTTACCAATAAAAAAGAAGGTAAAATGGCCAATTAAAGAGATCATTTAGAAGAGAAGAAGGCAAGAGAGGTCAACAAAAGAGAAGAAATACATTTGGGAGTCTTTGTTGATGGTGGAATAGGAAACACCATTTGAGAAGGAGGAAGGTCATGAACCACAAATGGGTTCTAGTGTTATGTTGATGGGAGAAAATGAGTTTGTACAAATCATAGAGAAGGAAGACAAAGATCCAAAGGTGAGGTCAAGGATGATGTCAATGAGTCAAAAAAAGTTCTTACCAATGAAAAGGATCAATCATTTAAATTTGTTTGAAGAGAGTAAATTTGATTCTAATGGGCAAGTTGAGCAAGGTAAGTTGTTGGTAAGCATAGTGCAGGGTTCATATTTTCAGTTGTTAGGTTGCAAGGACATAGCTTCCCATTTAGTTCACCATGTTGGGCATATGTAATTTGAGTTGGAAGATGCAATGAGATTCATATATGCTACCAGGATAGTAGAGAGGGTTGTATATGGGAAAGATAAAGTTATCATTATGGATTTGCAAAACAAGAAACTTCAGTCAGACGTTGCCACATTGCAAGGGTCACCAAGAGAGTGTGAGAAATTTATTGGGAAGACTGATCCATTTCAATTGTCATTGCACAAGGTATCTCTAGAAGGCGAGTTGCATCATGGTTTATATACTTGTCATATGTTTTGTCAAGGGTTATTAGCAGTTGTATGTGGATTTTAGTCCCTTCAAATTTAAGAAATCAAGTAACTAAAGTTTTTTGCTTCGTATATACAATATAGAGTTGTTATTTTAGTTGTAAGAGCATCGTTGAAAGAAGGATTTAGATGTGCAAATGGAGGATGGGTTTATATTGACAAGTTCAAACATCTTTGCCAAATGTTCAAGAAACATACAATGAAGATGAAACCAACATGAGACTATTTCAAAGATAATGCAAAGGGATTTAAAGACACCAGGAAAAATATTTCAAGCATGGTTTTCATGTTGCAGACCCTAACTTAAGAGGATCTTGAGTTCTTTTCTTCCCAGGGAGTATGGTATAGGGGCACCCATGAGATTTCATGCCTCCAAGAGGAAAAAATAGTCATTTGGTTTTATGTTTTCTTCATGTAATAAGGTATTTTAGACCATTTCATGGTTGTAGAAGTCCAATTTGAGTCATTAGGTGCAAAGGAATTGGTAAATATAAAAGTGGTCAAATGTTGTCATAGTTGCATAAAACAACTTTTGTATTTTGTTGTTGAGTGGAAGGTGAACAGTTGGAAGTTGAAAATTAGTTTGTAACTATTTGGAATCTATTGGAAATTCCTTAAAAAGGATTTGTAATGTGGAAGACATGGTTGGAGATGGTGGTTGTTGAAAATTTTGAAGTTGGATTAATAAAACATCTCTATTTTTTGCATTTTACATTTTTCTCTATTTTAGTGATTGGTACAGAACTGTACGGTTGTTTCATGGTGTGAGACCAATTGGAAATGAAAGATAATTGAGTCTATTTCCCACTAATTTTTATTGAATCCAATTTCATTGTGTTTCAAGCAAGTTGTGCCCATTTTACTGTATACAGGTCTAAAACCCTAGTTAGGGTAATAGTGAGCAAAAAAATCAATTTTTGAAGGGTTTCGTACAAAGTAACCTACCTTGGTTATGAAATATGTTGTATAAATCCCAAATGGGTATCTGAATCTACATTTACAATGTGGCTGTGATGTCCACAATGAAAGTTATGACAAAAAAACTTAATTTGCTGCCCCACCTTCGAGGCTTAGAGAAGTAGGACAGTCAAAATTAAGGTTTGTCTGTACAAACCCCCCACCACCCTCGCTCCCCCCTGCTCCCCCCCCTCATTTTGAGATATGTTAAATAAGAGATAAAATGGTATTTGAATATAATTTTTTAATTTTGGAGATCATGCCTGAATCAAGAGATATGTCAAAGAAATACCTTTTGAAACGCTATAAGCAATTAGGCCTGTTTGTGAAGGAAAGGTAATTGGTTGATGTGTGAGTGTTATTTGAGTGATTTGTTGAGTGAGTTGATAGGTTGAAGACCAAAGGAACCTTGTCGGTGATTGTGAGTTGTGGTTACCCTGAATGGCTAGTTGTCTTGAAGACCAAATGTCTAACCTGTTGAAGAAGCTTGCTTACCATGATTGTCATTGAATCTTGAGAGAGGAGCAAACTCATTGTTGTGAAATATGGTATCAATTGCCTAAGTTCCACCCCTGCTTTGCATCAAATTGGTATCAGAGCCTGAAGATCTAGGCAAGATAAGTTTTTGGATTTAATGTGTTATATTTTTGCAGGTTGAAGCAAAAACCTCGATGCTAAGAGACTAGGCCAAGGGAAAAGAAAGAGGCCTGAGGTGAGGTATCACAAAGACAAGAAGAGGCAAGGTGAAATAGGATTTCTTGAGGAAGGATAGTGAAATAGTTAAAGAGAAAATTCCATAGAGACTTGCAGAGTAAGGAGGTACCAAGCAATAAACAAGAGAGAAGAAAAGAGAAAAGTGAGAGGAAGAAGAAATATGAGAGGGAATAACAAGTAAGTATTTAGTAGGAGATAATAAAGTTGAGCCAAGCTTTGAAAGAAATGGAAAAAATAATGGAACTTGAGATGCAACAACTTATTGAGAGAGAAAAACAAGGAAGTGGTTGGCATTTACCAATAAAGAAGAAGGTAAAATGACCTATCAAAGAGATCATTTAGAAGAGAAGAAGGAAAGAGAGGTCAAAAAAAGAGAAGAAATACATTTGAGAGTCTTTGTTGATGGTGGAAGAGAAAAATCCATTTGAGAAGGAGGAAGGTCATGAACCAAAAATGGGTTCTAGTGCTATGTTGATGGGAGAAAAGGAGTTTGTACAAATCATAGAGAAGGAAGACAAAGATCTAAAAGTGAGGTCAATGATGATGTTAATCATCAAAAAAAAATCTTACCTATGCAAAGGATCAATCATTTAAAGTTGTTTGAAGAGAGTAAATTTGATTCTAATTGGAAAGTTGATCAAGGTAAGTTGCTTGTAAGCACAATGCATGGTTCATATTTTCAGTTGTTAGGTTGCAAGGATAGAGCTTTCCATTTAGTTCACCATGTTGGGCATATGCCATTTGAGTTTGAGGATGCAATGAGATTCATATCTGCTACCAAGATAGTAGAGAGGGTTGTAGATGGGAAAGATAAAGTAGCCATTATGGATTTATAGACCAAAAAACTTTAGTCAGATGTTGCCACATTGCAAGGGTCACCAAGACAGTGTGAGCAATTTGTTCAAAAGACTGGTCTATTTCAATTGTCATTGCACAATGTATCTCTAGAAGGTGAGTTGCAACATGGTTTATATGCCTGTCATATGTTTTATGAAGGGTTATCAACAGTTGTAAGTGGATTTAAGTCCCTTCAAGTTCAAAAAATAAAGCAACTAGAGTTTTCTGCTTCATATATACAATATAGAGTAGTTGTTTCAATTATAAAAGCATTGTTGAAAGAAGGATTTAGAGGTGCAAATGGAGGATGGGTTTATATTGACAAGTTCAAACATCTTTGTCAAATTCTCAAGAAACTTACAGTGAAGATGAAACCAACATGAGATTGTTTTAAAGATAATACAAAGGAATTTAAATACATCAGACAAAATATTTCAAGCATGGTTCTCATGTTACAAACCCTAACTCAAGAGGAGCTTGAGTTCTTTTCTTCTCCGGGAGTATGGTACAGGGGCACCCATGAGATTTCATGCCTCCAAGAGAAAAATAGTCATTTGGTTTTGGTTTTATGTTTTATTCATGTGATAAGGTCTTTTAGACCATTTCATGGTTGTAGAAGTCCAATTTGAGTCATTAGGTGCAAAGGAATTGGAAAATATAAAAGTTGTCTGATGTTGTCATAGTTGCACAAAACAACTTTTGTATTTTCTTGTCAAGTGAAAGGTGAACAGTTGGAGGTTGAAAATTAGTTTGTAACTATTGGTAATCTATTGTAAATGCATTAAAAAGGATTTTTAAGGTTGAAGACATGGTTGGAGATGGTGGTTGTTGAAAATCTTGAAGTTGGAATAATAAAACATCTTTGTTTTCTATATTTTGCAACATTTTTCTCTATTTTGGTGATTGGTATTGAACTGTGTGATCATTTCATGGTGTGAGACCAATTGTAATGAAATATAATTGAGTCTAATTCCTACTATTTTTTATTGCATCCAATTCCATTTTGTTTCAAGCAATTTGTGCCCATTTTACTACAAATAGGTCTGAAACCCTAGTTAAGGTAATAGTGAGCAAAAAAATCAATTTTGAAGGGGTTCGTACAAAGTAACCTACCTTGGTTCTAAATCATGTTGTATAAATCCCAAATGGGTATCTAAATCTTCCTTTACAATCTGGGTGTGATGTCTACAATCAAAATTATGACAAAAAACTCAATTTGCTGCCTCACCTTCAAAATTAGGACATGTCCATACAAAACAACCCTCCATCATTTTGGGATATGTTAAATAAGAGCCAAAAGGGTATCTAAATCTGATTTTTTATTTTGGAGATATTGCCTGAATTAGGAGATATGTCAGAGAAATTCATTTTGAAAGGCTATAAGCAATTAGGCATGTTTGTGAAGGAAAGGTCATTGGTTGATGTGTGAGTGTTCTTGTGAGTGATTTGTTGAGTGAGTTGATAGGTTGAATAAAAAAGGAACCTTGTGGGTGATTTTGAGTTGTGGTCACCCCTTAATGGCTAGTTGTCTTGAAGACCAAATGTCTAACCTCGTTGAAGAAGCCTGCCTACCATGATTGTCTTTGAATCTTGAGAGAGGAATGAACCCATTGTTGTGAAATATGGTATCAATTGCCTAAGCTCCACCCTTTCTCTAAATCAAATTTTCATCAGAGCTTGAATATCTAGGCAAGATAAGTTTTTGGAGTTTATGTGTTATCTTTTTGCAGGTTGAAACAAGAACCTGGATGCTAAGAGACTAGGCTAAGGGAAATGAAAGAGGCCTGAGGTGAGGTATTACGGAAACAGGAAGAAGAAAATGAAATAGGGTTGCATGAGGAAGGAGAATGAAAGAGTTGAGGAGAAAATTCCATAGAGACTTGTAGAGTAAGGAGGTACCAAGCAAGAAACAAGAGAAAAGAAAAGAGAAAAATGAGAGGAAGAAGAAAGATGAGAGGGAAGAACAAGTATTCATCAAGAGATAATAAATTTGAGCCAAGATTTGGAAAAAATGGAAAAAGTAATGGAATTTGAGATGCAACAACTTCTTGAGATAGCAAAACAAGAAAGTGGTTGACATTTACCAATAAGGAAGAAGGTAAAATCGCCTATCAAAGAGATCATTTAGAAGAGAAGAAGGAAAGAGAGGTCTACAAAAGAGAAGAAAGATATTTGGGAGCCTTTGTTGATGGTGGAAGAGGAAAATCCATATAAGAAGGAGGAAGGTCATGAACCAAAAATGGGTTCTAGTGCTATGTTGATGGGAGAAAAGGAGTTTGTACAAATCATAGAGAAGGAAGACAAAGATCTAAAGGTGAGGTCAAGGATGATGTTAATGAGTAAAAAATAGTTCTTACCAATGCAAAGGATCAATCATTTAAAGTTTTTTGAAGAGAGTAAATTTGATTCTAATGAGAAAGTTGAGCAAGGTAAGTTGCTAGTAAGCACAATGCAGGGTTCATATTTTTAGTTGTTAGGTTACAAGGAGAGAGCTTTCCATTTAGTTCGCCATGTTGGGCATATGTCATTTGAGTTTGAGGATGCAATGAGATTCATATCTACTACCAGGATAGTAGAGAGGTTTGTAGATGGGAAAGATAAAGTTGCCATTATGGATTTGCAGAATGAGAAACTTCAGTCAAATGATGCCACGTTGCAAGGGTCACCAAGAGAGTGTGAGCAATATGCTGGGAAGACTGACCCATTTCAATTTTCATTGTAGAAGGTGTCTCTGGAAGGTGAGTTGCAACATAGTTTATATACCTGTCATATCATGCATCACCAATTCAAAATTCAAAACTCATAACTCATCCATGATGTGCGATATAAAGGAAAAAAACCACTCATTACACATTGCTAATGCAAGTCAAGCATTCAAAAAACTATCCACGATGAGGGATGGGAAACAATGGTGAATGGAAGCTTAAGTGAAACATTTTCACACATGTTCATAAGTTGTTCTAAAAATGGGACCACCTAGGATCACATAAGGAGGGGATCCAAAAGACATGAAACCAATTTATTTCAAAGGATGTAAAGGACAAACAAGGTCGATTAGTTGACCTTATAAAATAAAGAATTTATGACCTAGGCATGAGGGGCCGATAACTTCATGGGCTCAATGATATAAGTCACAACTTAACCAACCAGGAATCGATGGTAGGGGTGAATGATGGATTATAATGATGATAAGGATGCATACTTGAGGGTTATTTAGGAAGGGCCTTGACAACACAAACCCTAAAGCATTGATAGAGAATAAAACCCTAAGCCCAGAGACATGGATTTAACCAAAATTTTGCAAAATTTTAAGATGGAACATGAAGCATTTTAAGGGGTTCCATCAGCACCCAACCATGAACATCAGAAACACATCCAAACAAGGTATGACTATATCCAACCATGAAAATCATAAATATCAAAGGAATGGCATACAACCAATGCTAACCAACTATCATTGAGTATTGACAACATACAACTGAGAGCACCAATGACATCAACATCAATAAAAATCAATGTCAACCACCAATCTCACAAACATATGCAACAATCTTCCCAAGTGTTGAAAACCAATTCCAAGTGTTGACATCAAAATAGTCTCCTCAAGTGTTTACATCAATTACAAGCAATGCCAATAGAGAAACCATGAAATTTAAGGAGTATAATTTTTTTCTATCAAAAGAGAGGAATCTTAAAAAATAATCAAGGAATGTTGAACAAATAAATATAAAAATTCATGTCATAATCCCTTAGGGTCCTAAAAAATTAAGGGGATAACATAAGGGAAGGGATGAAAAGAGATGCAATTGTTGAGACAAAAAAGCATAATAGTTAGTTTTGAATAAAATGGGGTAGGAATTGAATAAAAGTAAAAATAGAGAAGGGAAGTAAGAAGATTGAAATGGAAAAAAGACATAGAAAACATGAATAATGTGGAAGACACTTTTAAAAGCAATATAATAGGTGCTAAGGAAAAAAGTTAAAATAAAAAAATCCAAAGTAGGATGCGAGACACTAAACCAAAAATATGCATTATTACAAATGATGTCCTCCACATAAGAAGGAAGAGAGAGAACAAAATATGGAAAAAATAAGGAATGGAGTTAAAAAATTCATTTACATAGGATAGTGCTAATATTTTTGGAATAGAATAGTTGGAGGAATACCCAAACATTGCCAAATCTATGTAAGAATCAACACAAAATCAAGAAAATAAAGGTTAACTAAAAGAAGATTTTGAGAATATAGAATATGTGGAAGGGAATATCCAAATATATTGTAACTCTAGCCTTAGAACTCTTAATATTAGTAGATGCTATAGAGGAAAAAATAGGAATTTGAAGAAATATCAATGAATGATATAGAAGTGGAAGTAGGAGAATATTTTGGCAAAAGAAGAAGAATGGAGATATAATATGGATAGAAGTAGATATATTTATGAGGATGACAATAAATGAGAAGAAAATAATGGAGATTTATGAGTGGATGGAGAGGATATATATAAATATAAAAATACACATTCTAATAGGAGAAACCATATGTGGAGATGACCCCCCAGTTAGAGGTTGTCCCTCATACCACCTTATAAAAATAGAATAAAGACAATTGAAGAAGATGATTTTAGAACATCAATAAGGGAAAAGTTAGAAAAATGTTGGTGTAAATGGGTTTATTTTCTAACTAGTCATTAGTGAGGACCTATTCACATGATAAGTTTACTTAGGAGTTAAGTTATCCTAGGTTTCATTTATAGAAGTTAGTTATAATGGGGCCATGTCACATTATTTACTTTTAGTCATTTAAGAATTTAATAGTTTTCACATGTCTTATCTCATGCATTTAGTTTTTTGCATTGAGAATTTAATGTTTGTATCAAGTGTAGTTATCATCCCTTATCGTACCTTGCCTATATATACAAGGTGCTTGTACATTGTATCATCATCAATTGATCAATATATCAAATCAATATATAAGATTATTCATCTCATTGATCAATATCAATTCTCAATATTCATGCAAGCTCATGTTGCAATAATTTCTTGTGGATGGTATATTTCTTGGTTAATCCATTGAATACTATAGCTTTATTTGGGTTCATTAATATTTCCAATATGGTATCGAAGCTTAGGCCTTGAAAATCCCATCTCATAGTGGAGAGTTGAGAATTTTATTGAGGATAATTTATTGTAGGTTATTGAGGGTTTACATTTCAGGATAGTTTCCATCATTTGGGAGGTAGCTGATTTCTGGATTAGATTGAGTTAGACTTGATCCTGCCATTGTGTCTGAAAGGCCCAAAAACCCCTAAAATGCCTGTCAAATCATCAAAATTTGACACTTTTTACCTAGAGGCATCAAAGATTTTATTTAGGCAGGAGGAAATCCGTATTGTACGAATCCGTACAATTCTACGAAAAAATTGACGACCTCCCCCTGTCATGGTAAAAAAAATTATACGGTCTATTTAATTTTTTGCAAGTTGAATTTTATTTTCATCAAACAATAGTTTGGCAATTAAATATTTTATAGGGTTTATTTTATTGCGGGTAATATTATTTGTAGTGGTTTAAAATTTCTGCGACATTTATTTGCATTGCCAACTTGTATGTTAGCACATCACTATCAGAATTTATTTCAACCGACCGTTGTTGTTGACCGAACTCTATCATTTATTTTTGCCACCCCATGCTTCTTTGACATTTATTTGTGGGTATTGAGTGCTAATCTTTGGGTGACACTTTTTTACTGCGCCACCACCTTAATATCGCCCCACCGCCCTCCTAGCAACAAACCCTTTTTTTTGCCCTACACGACCCGTGGTCACATGAGTGACTAGGAGTCTATGCTTGGGTGCTAAATTTTTGTGACAAATTAGCCTTCATATGCCCAAATTGGGCCATTTTTCAAACTGAGATAAGTTTTGATCTAGGAGGTGATTGTTTGCAAATAAGATATCATTGGAATGATGATTCAGTCAACATCATTGTGGTAGAGTTAATTTCTCAATATTTTGTTCTTTGACAACATTTATTGCATCTTGAAGTGAAGATTCACTTTTAGGCTCCCAAGCTAACATCTTTTCACCAAATTGTCAAATTTTGGAGATTCCAGTGCCATTGTGAAGGTGATTAAGAGATCTATCATTCAATCCATGCACTTTTTCCAAATTCAGACCTAGGTACTATCTATTGAGTTTTTGCAATTTGTGGCATCTACTTGATTACTTGGACATACTTCTATTTGGATAAGTTATATTTCTTGGGAAGGATTCATTTTTAGTTGTGCATCATGTTTGGGAGTTTCTAATTGTTGTTGAATGTTAATGTCTTTGTAATTTTGGATATTTATCATAGTCCATTATGGGGTTTTGATTTCATCCCTCATTGGTTATATTGAAAAGGGGAAACTATAAAAAATGGAGAGATGGCATCATAAAACATCTCTATTGGCTTTGTTTGTTACCACATTTATATGATCTTGTTCCCCCTCTAGGTATAGCTAGTAAGAAATTTTCTTGGAATTGCAAAAGGGATCATGTCTTAGGAGTTATTGTAATGCATGTTGATAATGAGATTTTGAATGCCATTGTTCATTTTAAGTGTCCTCATACTCTTTGGACTAAAATTTGGGAGATATATGGAGATCTTGATACTCAACCATTCCCAAATGATCATGTTTTAGATTGTCTTGTGCCTCTTCATTTTTCAAATAGGATACCTTATGATGATGATATTATTTGGGATTTTGATTATTTGGAGTACTTTAAATCTTCAGATGAGGACGACGAGGGTTCTTCAAGTGCCCCTTCTTCTCTATCAGAGATAGATGATGTACCTTCACCTTCAGTGATTCATTGTGCAGTCATTGATTGAGGCTCCCATCATTCCTATTCAATAGGATCATTCATTTTTTGTTGGTGATTCATTGCAACAAGTATCTCCTTGTCTTCTTGATTGGGATTCCTATTTATCAAACATTTCATCCTTGTTTGTGGAGTCTCACATTTCAGATTTGGAGGACACATTTGAGGGTTTATCTCTCCTCTTTGATGAAAGTTATTACACAACTATTATCAAACCATCATTATCTTTGGATCTTGTTCAACATCTGTTTCTACATAGTCTTGGTTTGTCACATTCTTCTTTGATTGAGCATGTACCTGATTTGATTGTGGCATCATCATACATATTTATGCTTCTTTCTTTCGATTCCTATCTAGAATGGGAAGCATTCTTGCATTTGTGCTTTGTTTTTTTTCTTTTGAAAGGGAGACAAGTTATTTTTCGACATTGGATCATGTTTTGTCTTCAGGAACTTACCATTTTTGCAGGAGATTATACACTGTGGGGGGATATATAGTCTCTCTATTTCCCTCTCATGGGGGGCCATTTGCAATCTATCTTTGTGATGGATGCATTCCTTGGGGGGTATTGATCTTGAGACCTCCATATGTCACTTCTTCTATCACTTGTACATGATTTTCATTGCATCTCTCTTTTGGAGAGGAGTTTTATCCCACTGGGTTTTCTCCTTTTCTCTATTTGTGAGGATTAGTTTCATGATTAGATGTACATGGGTACCTAACATGGCCTCATTTTTGGGACCCATATTTCATATTGCATCATTTGCATAATAACTACACTCCCTATGTTGCACTTATGGGGGTTTTGGTGTGAATGGGGTTATTTCCTAACTAGTCACTAGTGAGGACATATTCACATGATAATTTTACTTAGGAGTTAAGTTATCCTAGGTGTCATTTATATAATTTATTTATAATGGGACCATGTCTCACTATTTACTTTTATCCATTTAGGCACTTAATATTTTTCACATGCATTATCTCATGCATTTAGTTTTTTGCATTGAGCATTTAATATTTGTATCAAGGGTAGTTATGTCATGTCTCTAATTTTGGTGATGCCTACTTTTGCTTTATGTGATTTTTTCTTCATGACTAAATGTATGTGTGTGGTAGATTAAATGATAATAAATGTGGTGTTAAATTTCATGGAAATTTGCAATGAATGAAACATTGTCTTATTTGGAAATGATACAAAATGGAAAAAGTGATATTCAAAATTATTATATTATGATTTTATGAGTTAAGTTGATTTGATTATATCTGGATACTAATCTCATGTTGGTTGCTTGAGTGTACTTGAGTGGCAGGTGGTTGAAGACCAAGGGTGTGGTTAAGGTAGGGGAGAACAGCCTCTTGGCAGGGTAAAGCAAAAATGATGCTCTCGATCACACACACACACACACTTAAAGTCATATAGATGCATTTAGCATGTATTTTGGATGATTGTTTTATTATATGGTTATTTCCTTTTTCATATATGCAATTAAAAGAATGGAAAATTAATTCTAGATCAATTAAATATTTACATATGCAATTGAACGTTGAGTGGTGTTGTTTAAAATAATTGTTTGATTTCAATTAATGTGAATTACATTCTTATTTTTTAATATTTGAATGCAAATAAATAGCTTATTTAGATTTTTGTATTTGGAAAAATGTTGGAAAATAAATTAAATAGGAATAATTATTAATTCGGAGATAAAAGTTAAATAGAAAATAAATTCATTTTTAATTCCCCAATTTCAAGATTAGGTCTCGAGAAATGGGAGAAAATCTTTAAAAATGAGAAATGAGGTAATAGGTACACAACCGGTTTTTTTTTTACAATCTTTTATGGTTGCTCTGTACGAAAAAATGGGAAAAATTGGGTGCAAGAAAGGGGGGGTTTTCTTTGTTTGTAGCATTGCAAGATAAGTTTTTGGAATTGGAAAGAAGACACAAGAAGAAGCAAGGAGCAAAGGAGATTTTGTAGTTGGGGTTTCAACAATCATTTTCAAGGGAAAAGCATTTTCTAGGTTTTAATCTATTACATTGTATTTTAATTTTGATTATTGGCATGAAATACCTCACTGAGAAAGATTAAAATGAATTCATTGAAAATTGATTGTTCATTGAAAATTTGGCTACATGCTATGTAAAATTCACTATGTCAGCAGTGTTATTCATTCTTTATTCTCCTTATGTTGAATAGAATTGCATATATTTATATATAAACAAATATGTATATAAATATATCTGATTTTGTTTATTTGTATGCATACCTAGTTTTATTTCTTTTGAAATTCTTGAACTAGAAATGGAAACCCAAATTGAGAACTTGAATATATACATACATATATATATATATATATATATATATATATATATATATATATATATATATATATATATATATATATATATATATATATATATATATATATCCACATATATATATATGAAAAAATATATATAAATATAAATGTTTATATTGTTACTGTTATTGCGAATGAAATTTTAGCTGAAGCTGAGTGCTTGAATGTTTTTTGTTCTTTTTAAGTGTTTGGGTGTTTTGGGGAGGTTGCCCCAACCGTGCCCCTCATTGGGGAGGCAATGCTATGGAGGCAGCGCCTCCCCATAGGCTACCTGCCCCTAGAGGTTGTGTCCCCATGATGTCAAGGCTGACCTTTTCCCCAATTACCATGGTGTTTAAAACAAGTCTCTGCCAATATTTACTTCAATGGTTTTATCTGATTCAATATCATTTTATTAATATATATATATATGAATAAATTTATGTGTATATATATTTCTACAGTAATACATATATTTTATCAGAACTTATATGCATATATATAAATAACTATTAAATCTAAATTCTTGGAAATACAAAAAAATATGAATATGAATATCTCCAAATAAGAGATAACATCTTTTTTTTCTTTCTTGCTTAGGTTGCATTTGTCTTATTCTGTAATAGATATACTCTTATATGTAAATATATGTATATATACATGTATATACATATGTACACTTGTGCAATAAAATACAAATAGCCTATGTCTAATGTTGTTTGGAATATATAAAATCAGCTGAATGGTAATATAAGTTGAATGTTATGGTTTATCTTTTTCTTTTCCATACATATAAGGATAAGCTTTCAATAATAAACGCTTGCAAATATTTTAAGAGTGGAGTAGATGATTAAAACATGAATAGAAGGATCAAAATTCTCCATTTTATATGGTAAATCCATATATTCAAATGTTCATTTATTTAAATATTTAAATAAATATGCCACCATTATTCTCCTCTTTATCGTTTATATTTCTACTTGGCTGAAAACCCTTTTGATGTTGCGAACATGTTATCTTAAAACCATTTAAATGTGGATGTGATTTAATGGTACAATGAAAACAATTAACAAAACATGTGTTGAATTTAAATACTGCCTTTCAATGAAATAGATTAGATCGGATAGAGTTTGACAAAGCAAACTGTGAAACTGGTTGTGGAAAGATTTTCTTGTATGAAACTATCATAAACTTCAACTTTATCATGATTTTTTCCTATGAAATGTATGAAACTGTATTATTTCCATTGTATGTGACTCATGGAGAATTATGATTAATTTATTTATAATGTATTATGGGAAACTTCTGGGTCAGGATGTCGAATGTGGGTACACAAAGACAATAGTTTATCCTTTTCATAAACTACCTTTTATATTTATTTATGCTTGGCCAAGCACTGTACCATTGAAATAGATGGATTAAAAGCCTAGAATTTTATATTATTATGTCTCTTCCACATCCTGCTTGCAATAAATATGTTTTTCTAGTTTAGGAATGCATATAGGCAAACATGCATGCATCGAGAGTACCCTCCTGCTTTATTGTTCCAGGTTGCTAGGCTCGTCATGCAGGGTGAGGGATTTCTTCGGGTTAGGAAGAAACTGAGGGAAGTCATGTGCTTCGTGGTTGGGTGGAAAAGGTGCCTTAACTACACTCTTGGCCTCAATGCAAGAAGACTGATGGTGTCAAGGCAGATGAGGTTCAAAGATTCTTTTTTTTTTTATACACTTCATGTATTGTACTTTGTATGGCTTGTTAACTAATTTGTAAATTGAACTCTATCTAATGAATGTATTTACTGATGTATATTTGAAATTTTATCATTGAAATAGATGATTTTTAACACCCCTATGAGGTGTATGTAAACTCAAATTTGCAACTTTATTAAATTAATGTCATTTTGGTACACTTGTGAATGTTAATTTTATTCTTTCTATCTCTAAATATCACTTGTAATGTTCAATGAACATGGGAATGACTAATTTGAAATGAGTTAAATTTTTGAGCTTTACATTTTGGTATCAGGGCATCTAGGTTAAACTCTAGGACCTACGCCTAATTACACTTGGTGTTGTGTGTTCCATAATAACTCCATGGATTTTAGAACCTATCAATGTGAGAATCATGCGGGTGGGTCCCATGGTGATACAAATGATACGTTGGATCAGATTGTTGAACCGACAGGAGGCTAGCATTTATAGCCTTGAGCAAGAGAGGCACATGGGTACACAAGGGCCAATCTCTAGTGGAAATGAGGAGAATACAAATGTAGAGTAGCATGAGATTGGAGAAAACCCTAATAGGTTAAGCAAAGTGGCTCAGGAGTTGGGCAAGGACCTCAAAAAGGTCACCCCACCAAAATTTGATGGTAAAACAATTTGAGATAGAGAAAAAGCTTGGATAATTGAAATGGAGAAGTATTTTTCTCTACAAGATTTTTCTAATGAAATCGAGGTTGAATGGGGTTCATACCAACTCACTGGTGAAGCTGCCACTTGGTGGGAGAATGACAAAGAAGAAAAATAATTCTTGCATGGTAAGGTGACATGGGAGAAATTTCTACATTCGTTCAAAAAAAGGTGGCTACCATAGTCCTATTTTGACAAAAAGAAGACTGAATTCCAAACTCTCACACAAGGAGGAATGACAGTGACACAGTACTAGGAAATATTTTCTCATTTCTCAAATATGTACCCTAGTACCAGCTTGATGAGCGTTTCTGGGTTTGCAAGTTTATTTTGGGGCTTAGGCCTCAAATAGGAGCTGAGGTGGATATGCATAACCCTTCCACCATGGATGAGGCTTTTGAGAAAGCCACTAAACATGAACAAAATCTTCAACAGGTTGCAAACTACTGAAAAAATAGGGATGCTAAGAGAAAGTCACAGGGAAACCATCAAAATAATACTAATCAAAATCAACATAACCAGGGAAACAACAACAGGTAGATCATAAATCTAAAAAGGGGTAACAATTCTCAGGATCACCATGATGGGAACCAAAATAATAACAAGAGGGCCAGTTACCATAATAAAAATAACAACGTGAGAGATGGTTATGACAGGCCTAGAGCACCCCACGAAGGTTGCTATACATGCGGTGGAGAGAATTATTCTAGTGTGTGCCCTCAGAGGAGTAGTCAGAAAAATAAGAACCGACATCACATTCATGCGACAGTTAAAAATCGCTAAGCTGACTATCAAGCTACACCTATCCAGTTGTCGAGTAAGCTGTTTGGATGTCCGATTTCTATATTGAATTATATAGGAGCTACTAATAGTTTAATTGATCCTAATATCATTTCTAAATTATCTGTTAAACTGGGTTATATGGCTAATGCATGGAAAGTTCAGCATGGTAACCGGGTAGAGAAAAGGGTGAGAAATGCCTAGCCTGTAGTGAACTCGAACTTCCTAGTTCATGATGCAAGTCAATTTATATGTAGCACCTTTGGGGTCGTATGATGTGATTTTGGGGATAAATTGGCTTAGAGAACATAAGGCCCTCATTGATTGTGAGGAGAAAATGGTAACTTTTTTAGATGATCTAGGTAAACAAGTGGATATCTATGGTGTTAAAAGGCCTTTGGAACTCAAGCAAATTTATGCCATGCAGTTGAAGAAGGAGCATAGAAGAGGGTGTGTAATCTATGCAATTAAGGCCATAGATCTTGATAACCCTAAGGTGATAGCTAATGATCATGCCATCCTGAAGGAATTCCAAGATGTATTCCTTGATGAGTTGACTGAATTGCCTCCTAAATGGGTGTTTGAATTTTCCATTGATTTTCTACCGAGGACCAAGCCACAGTCTAAAGCTCCATACAAAATGAATATTTTTGAATTGTATGAATTGAAGGCTCAATTACAGGAATTGCTTAATTGAGGATTTATAAGGCAAAGTGTGTCTCCATGGGGAGCACCAGTCATATTCGTGAAAAAGAAGGATGGGACCTTGAGATTATGTATTGATTACAAAATGTTAAATATGGTAACCATAAAGAACAATTATCTGCTCCCTAGGATAGATGATTTGTTTGATCAAATGAAGGGGGCGAAGGTATTCTCAAAGATAGATTTGAGATTGGGGTACCACCTATTGAGAATTAAAGATGAGGATATCTCCAAGACTGCGTTCAGGACAAGATACATGCATTATGAATTAATTGTGTTACCATTTGGATTAACCAATGCCCCAACAACTTTCATGAATTTGATGAATATCATTTTCTAGGATTGCTTGGATGATTTTTTGTTGGTTTTCTTAGATGATATCTTAATCTACTCCAAGTTAGAGGAGGAGCATGACAGGAATTTGAGGATAGTATTGCAACGTCTGAGAGACCGTAAGCTATATGGAAAAATGTCCAAATGCACTTTCTATCAAACCAAGGTGCACTATCTGGGACACGTGATATCAGGTGATGGGATAGCTGTGGATCCAAAAAATATTAGGGAAATTATGGAATGGACAACACCACAAAATTTTTCTGAGGTCCGAAGCTTTATGGGGCTTGCAGGTTATTATAGGAATTTTGTCTAGGGGTTCTCCACCATCACACTTCAAAAGAAAGGAAATAAATTTGAATGGAGTGACAGGTGTGAAAAGGATTTTCAGTTGCTGAAGGAAAAAAATACTTTTTCACCCATCTTGATTGTGCCAAATCCGAATGGGAACTTCACAGTGATAATCGATGCATCAGGTGAGGGTGTGGGAGCAGTTCTCATGTAGGAAGGTCAAGTGGTGGCATATGAATCCAAAAAGTTGAAACAAAATGAACTAAGTTATGCACCATACGACTTGGAATTGGCTGCCATAGTGCATGCTCTTCAAATGTGGAGGAATTATATCCTAGGGAAGCCTTTTGAGTTAAAAACTGATCATACAGGATTGCAGTACATTTTCACTCAACCCAACCTGAACGTTCGACAAAGGTGATGGTTAGAATTCTTGAGTGAGTATGATTTTGGAATTGAATATATTAAGGGAAAGGAAAATAGGGTAGTTGATGCCTTAAGTAGGAGAAGACATCTAGCCACAATGGTTACAATAAAATATACCTTCAGGCAACAAGTAATCCCAACATTGGTAGGGGATGAGCATTATGAAAGGGTGAAACAAGATATAGAGTGGAACCCTTCAGATCGAATATATGATGGTTATATGTTTGAGGCAGATGGACTTTTGAGGTACCAGAGGCAAATGTATGTGCTCAGTTTTTCTGGTTTGAGGGAATTGGTGTTGGAGGAATTCCATAATGCACCATATTCAGGGCACCCCAATGTGACGAAAATGGTTGAGGGACTCAAACCCTTTTATTTTTGGCCTGGACTTAAGAAAGAGGCAATATCATTTGTAGCCTAATATTTGGAGTGCCAGCAAGTTAAGGCTGAGCATGTACATCTGATGGTACTTTTGTACCCACACAGAGTGCCAAAATATAAATGGCAGGTGATTATGATGGAATTTATTTAGGGGTTGCCTATGACCAAGGCTATACATGATGTTATTTTGGTTGTAGTTAATAAATTGACAAAGGTAGCGCATTTAATTCTTGGAAAACTTAGAGATGGTTCTTTGGTGTTAGAAAATAATTTTTTTCAAGAGATCTTCAGGTTACATGAGTGCTCGAGATGATCATATCTGATTGTGACACTCGTATGACTTCCAGATTTTGGACCACATTAAATTTTTCCTTGGGAACTAAACTAAATTTCAACTTAGCCTATCACCCTCAAACTAATGGACAAACTGAGAGAGTGAATTAGGTGGTGGAAGATCTTCTCAGAATGTATTTCATGGAGCAACAACATAAATGGGAAGAGTACTTGCCTCTAGTGGATTTTTCCTACAACAACTCCTATTATGCCTCACTAGGCATGGCACCTTTTGAGGCATTGTACGATGGCAAATGTCGCACACCCATCAGTTGGGATAGGGTGGAGGAAAAAATTGTAATAGGACCTGAGATGCTTAAGGAAATAGAAGAACATATGAGATTGATTAAGGAAAAGTTGAAACAGGCCTCTGATCATCAAAAGAGCTTTGTCGATCAAAATAGAACTTTTAGGCAATTTTTAGTGGGTGAAAAGGTGTTCTTAAGAGTTCATCCACATAAGAGTTTGATTTATTTTGGCAAGAACTCGAAGCTTGATCCTTGCTTCATTGGGCCCTTCAAAATCTTGGAAGTTGTGAATCCAGTTGCTTATAGGATTGCTTTGCCACCAACTCCATCCCGTAGTCATAATGTTTTCCATGTCTCAGTACTCAAGCCATATCACCCAGATGTTACTCATGTGCTTGATTGGCATGCTTTGCAGGTTCTCGATACAGGGGTGATGCTAGTGGAGTCCATCAAGATTCTGGAAAAGCGTAAGGTTAAGCTGTGAAGATGAGAGATACTGCAGTACAGGATCCAGTGGGATTAGTACTTTGAGGATAGCGCAACATGGGAAGATGTTGATGATATTGATAGATCTTTTCCACACCTTGGATTATAGCTTAATATTTTATTTTCATGCATTTTTTTATAACTCTTGATATATGGATGATATAAACTATATAGTGTGTATGTTTTCACTTAGACATTGAGACGATGTCTCTTCCTAGTGGGGAAGGAAGTCACGTCTCGAATTTTGGTGATGCCTAATTTTGCTTTATGTGATTTTTGCTTCATGACTAAATGTATGTGTGTGGAATATTAAATGATAATAAATGTGGTGTTAAATTTCATGGAAATTTGCAATGAATGAAACATTGTCTTATTTGGAAATGATACAAAATGGAAAAAGTGATATTCAAAATTATTATATTATGATTTTATGAGTTAAGTTGATTTGATTTAGTCTGGATACTAATCTCATGTTGGTTGCTTGAGTGTACTTGAGTGGCAGGTGGTCAAAGACTAGGGGTGTGGCTAAGGTAGGGGAGAATAGCCTCTTGGCAGGGTAAAGCAGTAATGATGCTCTCAATCACACACAAACACTTAAAGTCATATAGATGTATTTAGCATGTGTTTTGGATGATTGTTTTATTATCGGTAAATTTTAATGGTTATTTTATTTTTCATATATGCAATTAAAAGAATGGAAAATTAATTCTAGATTAATTAAATATTTACATATGCAATTGAACGTTGAGTGGTGTTGTTTAAAATAATTGTTTGATTTCAATTAATGTGAATTCCATGCTCATGTTTTAATATTTGAATGCAAATAAATAGCTTATTTAGATTTTTGTATTTTGAAAAATATTGGAAAATATATTAAATATTCAGAGATAAAATTTAAATAGAAAATAAATTCATTTTTAATTCCCCAATTTCAAGATTAGGTCTCGGGAAATGGGAGAAAATCTTTAAAAATGAGAAATGAGGTAACAGGAACACAACTGTTTTTTTTTACAATCTTTTTTGGTTGCTTTGTAAGAAAAATGGGAAAAATTGGGTGCAAGAAATGGGGGTTTTCTTTGTCTGTAGCATTGCAAGATAAGTTTTTGGAATTGGAAAGAAGACACAGGAAGAAGCAAGGAGAAAAGGAGATTCTACAATTGGGCTTTCAACAATCATTTTCAAGGGAAAAACGTTTTCCAGGTTTTAATCTATTCCATTGTATTTTAATTTTTATTGTTGGCATGGAATACCTCACTGAGAAATATTAAAATGAATTCATTGAAAATTGATTGTTCATTAAAAATTTGGCTGCATGTTGTGTGAAATTCACTATGTCAGTTGTTCTATTCATTCTTTATTCTCCTTCTGTTGAATGAAATTGCATATATTTATATATACACAAATATGTATATATAAATATATCTATTTTTTTTATCTGTATGCATACCCAATTTTATTTCTTTTGAAATTCCTGAATTGGAAATGGAAACCCAGATTGAGAACTTGAATATATACATATATATATATCCACATATATATATATATAAATATACACATATATTTTCTTTGTTGATTCGAGTATATACATATATGTGCAAATATATATAAATATAAATTGTTATATTGTTACTGTTATTGCGAATGAAATTTTAGCCGAAGTTGAGCTCTTAAATGTTTTTGATTTTTTAAAGTGTTTGGGTGTTTTGGGGAGGCTGCCCTAGCCGTGCCCCCCATTGGGGAGGCAATGCCTCCCCACAGGATGTGTCCCCATGAGGGGCCATAGCCTATCAAGGCCAACCTTTCCCCCAATTATCATGGCATTTAAAACAAGTCTCTGGAAATATTTACTTCAACGGCTTTATCTTATTCGATATCCTTTTATTAATATATATAATATATATATATATGAATATGAATAAATTTATATATATTTTATCAAAGCTTATATATATATATTTATTAGATTGCAGGAATCGGGTAGCACGACCCCCTATAAACTACAGTGCACTGGTAAACTTTTTAACGTGACTGGTGGTGCTGGCGTGACACGCCCTCCGGTACCATGGGAGTGAGGGAGACTAGACCTCGTGACCAACCTCCTGCAGTAGGAAATATTTAGCCAATCGAGCTAGGGCCCCCACCCCATCAAAGCATATATACAAACATATATATAATGTATAGATATGTATATGCATATATATAAATAACTATTAAATCTAAATTCTTGGAAATACAAGAAAATATGAATATGAATATCTCTAAATAAGAGATAACATCTTTTTTTTTCTTTCTTGTTGTAGGCTTCATTTGTCTTATTCCGTAATAGATATACTTTTATATGTAAATATATGTATATATATATATATATATATATATATATATATATATATATATATATATATATATATATATATATATATATATATATATATATATATATATATATATATATATATATATATACATTTATATATACATTTATATACATATGTACACTTGTGAAATAAAATACAAATAGCCTATGTCTAATGTTGTTTGGAATATATAAAATCAGTTGAATGTGTAATATAAGTTGAATGTTATGGTTTTTCTTTTTCTTTTCCATACATATAAGGATAACCTTTCAATAACAAACGCTTCCAAATATTTTTTTCCAAATGAGAGTAAGAATATTTTAAGAGTAGAGAAGATGATTAAAATTTGAATAGAAGGATCAAAGTTCTTTGTTTTAAATTGTAAATCCATATATTCAAATGTTTGTTTCTTTAAATATTGAAATAAATATGCCACCGTTATTCTCCTCTTTATCGTTTATATTTCTACTTGGCTGAAAACCCTTTTGATGTTATGATCATGTTATCTTAAAACCATTTGAATGTAGAAGCAATTTAATGATACTATGAAAATAATTAGCAAAACATGTGTTAATTTAAATACTATCTTTCAATAAAATGAGATTAGATCGGATAGAGTTTGACAAAGAAAATTGTGAAACTGGTTGCGGAAAGATCTTCTTGTATGAAACTATCATAAAATTTGACTTTATCATGAGTTTTTCTATGAAATGTATGAAACTGTATTATTTCCACTGTATGTGCCTCATGGAGAATTATGCTTCATTTATTTATAATGTATTATGGGAAAATTTTGGGCTAGGATGCCGAATGTGGGTACACAGAGACAATAGTTTATCCTTTTCATAAACTACCTTTTATATTTCTTTATGCTTGGCCAAGCACTGTACCATTGAAATAGATGGATTAAAAGTATAGAATTTTATATTATTATGTCTCTGCCACATCTTGCTTGCAAGAAATATGTTTTTCTAGTTTAGGAATGCATATAGGCAAGCAAGCATGCATTAAGAGTACCCTCCTACTTTATTGTTTCAAGTTGCTAGGCTCCTCATGTAGGGTCGAGGATTTCTTCGAGTTAGGTAGAAGCCCAGGGAAGTTATGTGCTTTGTGGTTGGGTGGAAAAGGCACCTTAACCACACTCTTGGCCTCAGCACAAGAAGACCGATGGTGTCAAGGTGGATGAGGTTCAAAGATTCTATTGTTTTGGATATGCTTCATGTATTGTACTTTGTATGGCTTGTTAGCCAATTTGTAAATTGAACTCTATATCACAAATGTATTTACTGATGTATATTTGACATTGTATCATTGAAATAGATTATTTTTAACACCCCTATGAGGTGTATGTAAACTCAATTTTTCAACTTTATTAAATTAATGCCATTTTGGTACACTTGTGAATGTAAATTTTATTCTTGCTATCTCTAAATCTCACTCAAGTAATGCTCAATGAACATGGGAATGATTGGCACTTGTACATTGTATTATCATCAATTGTTCAATATATGAGATCATTAATTGCATTGATCAATATCAATTCTCAACATTCATGCAAGCTCATGTTGCAACACTTTCTTCTAGATGGTATCTTTCTTGGTTAATCCATTGAAGACTGCAAATTCATTTGGGTTTATTAATATTTCCAACACAAAATACAAAGAATAATTCAATAGAAAAGGATAATTTGTAGATACTTTGGAATAATTATTAGAAGAAAATAGTTTGAGTTCAAATGAAAATAAGGCACAAAAATAGGACATCTCTTAGTGAAGCAAATAAGAGATAGGAAATAGAACACTACTAGGAGATTAGAGAATTTGAAAAGAAACTATACATCATCTAGTTTTAGAATAATGACAAAGAATAGGATGAAGATTCCAATATGAGAAAGGGTCCAACAAGGATTTAGTTAAATACCTATTTGTTCTAGAACCATAATTAAGGAAATCATTGATCCATGGATAAATTTATACATATTTGTTATAATCTTGAGGGATGAGCCATTAAAATGGTACACAAAGATCAATCCCAAAATATATATTAGGATGAAGTTAAGAAGGAATTAAAATAACTTTTATTTTATAACTATTCCCATAGAGTGTGCTGGTAAAACGAGAGAGTTGGTATAGAGGGAGAGAGAGAATCAATAAAATAAAATAATTATAAATTCAAGTATGTAGTAGGGAAGATGAAGGAAAATCCATTATTTAATAGATAATTGAATGGTTCATATCAAGGCTATTTCCATTTATAAGAGAATAAAAGGATGTGAAGGTATTTAAAATAGATTTAAAAACCTTGAAAATGGAATAAAAAATAGAGGCTTAGTATTGGAGAAGGAAGAATTTCTAAAAAGGATAAATTAGGGAAAATACAATAAGAACTAATAATGTTGAGGATGAAGCAATATATATTAGTAAAAGGTGATTATAGGGGCACTAAATTAGTATAAAATGTGATGTAGGGCCACCATATGTGACATAGAGGGGCCATGGTAGATTAGAATGCCCATATATAGAAACATAGATCATCATGTCCATGAGGTTACATGTGGTAGATCCAAAACTTGGAGAGTTAGAGGGTGTATGGTGTGGAATATGTTGGCTAGTAAATCATTATGATCAAAGGTAATATCCCTTAGTTGGGGATTTTTTTAGGAAAGGAGCATAAACCTTGCCTCCTAATTTTTTATATTTATTAATTATTTGTATCCATTGGGACTCAAATTTGCATTTATCTTTTTCTTGAGTCCTTTCCCTTTTTGTGTCTTAAAAATTTCACCCAAATTTATAATCAATCTAAGATATTTTTTATGAGTTGTATTTTATCAAATTTTCTTGATATAATTGTGTAAAGAATGAAAAATTAAGCTTAGTTGTATTTTGAAAATTTGAAAAATTCCTCAAGGATAAAAAGTTATGCTCGTGCAGGATTTTCCCTCACATCTGGTTCAAGCCCATTCCCCCAGAATTTCATGTTTAGATATTTTCTCTCACAATTGTGTAGTTTCTATCCATCTTCCCACATGGTGTAGTTTGATATGATTTCCTCGCAAAGGTAGAAATTATGAAAAATGGCTAAGTGTTGCCTTTTGTGGAATTCCATCATTCATACAAACTTACCCTTTGGCCCATTTTCATCTGATTCACTTGGAATTTTCCACTTTATGGAAAAGGTATGCCCATATGATTTTATGGGAATTTCCATGTGAACCTTTGTTTCCATATCTTGATGGTTTTCTTGCATTTCTACTTGATGACCATTTCCTTGAGAGTGCAATTTTTCTTCCAAAGTTGGCTAAGTAAAATTTTGTAGGTGGATAGAAGCCATCTTCTCACCCCGATGACATCATCATCCCTTGTGGTATTTCCCCATCCATCTAGACTTCCATTTTTCTAAGTTTCTTCCATTGGTTTAGATGATTTTTTTTCGCAAGCCCGTTCCACATAATTTCCATGCATTCGTGCCTTGATGATGTCATGCTGACATCATCTTGCCCTACTTACCTCATCATGATGTCACCTCATATGACACTTCCTTTTCCATTACATACCTCTTTTTTGGTGTCATGTTGACATCATCCTTGTTGACATCATTGACGAAACTTTTCATTTAAACCAAATTTTTATTCACTTGGCAGGTTTACTTGGAGATTCATGTGTGGTGCACATGGAGGTCATTTTCCCATAGATGTAGTTGGTACTCCTTTTTATATAAGACTTGTTCCCATATATTTTCAAGTGCCATTTGGATGTTGCAAAGTTTTGGAGGGCATTAGGAATGATCTTGATGCCAATAGTTTTTTCACTGTTCCAATTGCATGTTAGATTTTCGCAGTAGTCAGAAAGGTTTGAAGTATCATGTGAGTTTCTTGTGGAGATTTTCATGTTGGTATGAATGGAATATTGAGTTAGATGGATGTGATAGCATTCTAAAGACATTGCAAGCCTTGTAATGATATTTCTATTGAACACTCAAAATAGTAAGAGGGGGGTGAATCAATATTCTTTGAAACTGCTTAAATATTTAAACATTCATTGCACATAACATATTCAATTTGTAGTAAGAAAGGGAATCATGAAATCAACCATCAGAGCACATAACACATGAAAAATAGATTTTTATGTAGAAAACCCAAAATGGGAGAAACAACGGTAAGGATTAGCGTACAATATATTATAATTGGTTATAAGATATTATAGAAGTGCTCACTATAGGTGGACTCACTGCCCACTGAAAGATGAAAAGATAAAATAGAGAGGTGTCTCACAACTAGGATTTGAACTATTACAAATTCATCTACAACATGCTAGGATACAAATCCATTGAAACTCAATATATTGACTTCACACACCTCACACTAATCTGCACTAACACTTTGTACTGCTTTGCATTCACCTTATGCTCACACAATTCACATCAACTAAACATTAGATCACATATCTATCTCCAAAATATCAAAAAATATCTTGCATATATATCTGCTTCATCCACAAACACCTACAACATCAATTAGGTCAACCTAACTAGATGTAATATGCAAAATATAACTTATCGGCTCATTATACACACATACACACTTCGTGCCATGAATCAAAAACCCATAATAAGTCAAAATAGGTTGGAATGGACCTATAATAACTCCCTCTTAATGGATCAATACATATTCAAACTCTACAATACCCAAAACTTATTAGGTCGGCACTAGTAATGACCTAACAATAATATCCATCAACCTCAAACCAACATGCGGACCTAAAAAATTCATGCCACTTGAAATATAGATGGTACTAAGACATGTCAACATATCTACAAATCCACAATAGTAGATACCAATCCGCAAAGAGGTGCAGACTCACCAAAACATGCACACTAAACTGGAAATACTATCGCTACTAGACTAAAACTTTTGTCAGTCATAACTTTAACACCAAAAATTGAAACACTGTGAAATTTTGGATTTAGAATCTTCTAAAATCCAAAAAAATGACATGAAAACCACAAAGTAATATTCTACATAGTGGACCAGTGCAGACCAAAATACCAAATGTTCTATACACAGGAAACTCTGTTTTGACACTTAGCTAATTTTATCTTCGTATATCTTCACCAGATCAAACCTTCTTGCAAATTTCCATGTGATAACCATCTTCAAACATGCTCAAATTGTACAAATTGGTTTGAGTTCTTATCTTCATACCAAAATACAATGTTGACATTAATGAAACACTGAACTGCAAACTATACAACTTATACTTATACTCCATGCTCATGTTGTCGGTAAGAATATCAATGACAACCTTATTATTATTCCAAAAATCTCCCCCTTTTTCATTGATGGAAACATGCTTTAACTATCTCCCAAAACTACTCTCCCCCTTTGAAATCAAGGGAAAAGGGCACATACTTACATATCTTCTCCCCCTTTACTGATATATGTATATGTACAAACCAAAAGTTTACTAACTCCCCCTAAGGGTGCTATCCAATACTACCATATCAAGAAAAATTGCATTGGAAAATTGCCTTATACCATCCATATATGTGCACTAAAATTTGAACAATAAACTAAAATACATAAAAATAAAGAAACAGTCACCCGAAGGAAGAATTTGATTCTAGCAGCTTCTCCAGGCAAGTTTTCCACTCTTTCTTTCCTTACTCCCAACTCTTCTTGGCTAGGCAAAGCATTCTACTCTCGGTCTCCAAATCCATCAGGAGTTCTTCACCATCATCTGAAGTGCTGGGTATCAAATTCAACTTTGTAGCTTTGTCAACACTCAACAGGGCATTGGAAACATATATGAACTTAGCATTCACTAGATCCCTAGGATGACCAAACTGCATTATAATTTTCTCCTTCTGAAATTATAGTTGGAAGAATTGATCATGCAGGTTCTCAATTGCGGACCTTGTGCTTCCATACAAATCTTGTACCAAAATATGAGTACCAAAATATTTTTCAATATGGGACTCAATAGAGTCCATATCATCTTTTATGCTCTTTGTAGAGCTCAACCATTTCATGCAGAACTGAAATGAAATTTTGGATTTTGT
>CM021105.1:410415457-410449027 GCA_007115665.2 Sequoiadendron giganteum | reverse complement strand
TCTCCATATCTCCCACTATATATTTCTACCCCTCTCCCTCTCCCTCACTCTCTCCCTCTTTGTCCCTCTTTCTCTCCCACTCTCTCTTTCTCCCACTCTCTCTTTCTCTCCCACTCTCTCTCTACCTCTCTCTCTCTCTCACACACACACACTCACCTCTATATCCTCTACTTTAAGGGTACAGGGGAGAGATATAGAATTAGGATAGAGGGTATACAGAAAGAGGGAAAAAATAAATATATTAAAAAAACCATATTTCATATAATGTGTGCGCATTTTGAAGAAGTAGAGATGTTACCATTCTAGCAAGAAATAATGTGCTCGCGTTATAATGCGCTCATGTTATAACACACTCATGTTATAACATGAGTGCATTTTTTCTTCCACTAAAAATGGTAAAAAAACTCAATATACCCATGATGTCAAGGCCCACAGTCTACATATTATCTTGGTTTTGCGTGTGCTCCGAGAAAAGTAGCTTTTTGATGATGTTGTGAAGTGTGCAAGCATTTTTTTCACATTCCACCACCTTTTCCATGATATTTCTACCACCTTTGCATGAAATAGTAGAGTTTCCATGTTGAAAGACATATAATATCAATTCAATTTTGAATTCCATTGAATACTAATATACATTTGAAGTTTGGAGGGGAACAATCTTTTGAAAAAGTCAAATTGTTGTGGAGTTTGAAGAAAGAAGAAGCTAAGGCTACATAATTGGGTTGAACTCCTCCATTTGAAAGTATGTTTTTTAGGTATGTGAAGTCTTTACACATTTTATTTCATTCTATTATGGTTTGCTTTCATTTTTGTTATTTTTCATATTCCATGTTTATCATTGTTTGTTTGCCATTATAACCTTAAGTTGTCAATGCACATTTTCAATTACATAATTGTATACACTTTCCAATTACCATTTTAAACCTGATGCAAAGCATCTACCAGGATCCACAAATCATCAAGGGTACTTTTGACCCTAACTTAAATTGAAGAAGATCAACCAACAAACTCAGACATCTTTTCATCAAAATCCTTCAATTTCACTTGATTTCATATTTCCATAAAATATTAGAACTTGGATTCAACTCTTTATCAGACTCAAAAATAGATTAACCATCATAAAATTGATTGTAACATAGCATAAACCTAATTAGAAACTTAGAACCATTCAATTCGTTCATGATTCACTAATTCAAGAACTCAACGTTGTAACTTACATGGAAAAATAACAACAAATCATGGAAGGTAACTACCAACCTTTATCTAGACATCCAAGAAAATATAATCAAAATGTTATTGATTAAAATAAACCAAATACACATTCCAAATATCTCACCAAAATTCATCCTTTGAGCATGCTTCCTATAGTGTTCTTTAATCAGCTAGATAACTAGGAATATGAATTCCTCAACTTAGGGATTGGACATCACAACAAGTAGCTATAATCTATTTAAAGAACCTCATTTACTTATCAACCTGAGGATGTAGACTTGAAATGGGACAACAAAATATATGCACTAACCACCCTTCCAGACATGCATGATCTTCTTAAATGCTAGAACTCTAAATTCTGGAATTACTTTATTGAATAACTTGCTTGGAAACAGAACTAAAAGGTAAAACTACTCTGTTTCTAGTGGCTATAGGAACAGTCACATTTAACTCCTATAAAAGCAAGTACAGTTATCCTAATCCTACAAAATGAAAGTACATGCAATTTCCTAAGTGGGCCCCCTTAGGTCATGCCAAAATAAACAACAGATTAGGTGAAAAGCTTCATAAACTTTATTGATCTAAAGTGAACAAGTACATAGCACAATCTTTCTTTACTCTATTTCTGATTTGAAAAATGTATTACAATAGCAAATTCTTCCAACCCATTCTCTGAAGGAGAATGGGCTATTTATTGAAAGCTAATCCTAACTACTAACCAACCTTCCCTTATAAATCGGGAGGTATTTATTACATCCAACTAACTTAAGTAAAGAGGTGAATGACAATGCAAGGACTAGGTCAAATTGGTTTGGCAGTCTTAAAGTGCCATCACCCTAGATTTGTGCAACAACAGAACACCTGGCCTAGTTTTCTGGAACATTCTCCCTGCTTGGCGGATGAGTGAAAACCGACTCCCCATCTTTCGTTGTTGAACCAGTCTTTATAGATTTGGCCTTCTACTTTTCAAGTGGAATTCAAATTCCTTCCTCCAATCGTGGTACCTGCAGAATAACTCGCCATCTTTCCCTGGAGAAGAAGGTTAGCTCAACACATTCATCTTTAAGACAATTCATTACTTCATTCATTCATTCATTAAGTATTAACTAAGGCAAACATCGTTTCGGACATGGCTATAGGAAGTTTGGTAATGGAGGCTACAGGAAGGTTTTATGATCACAAAAAGTCATAAAGTATTTATCAGACTAATAAAACATTAAAGATAATAATCATGGGACTTTTTATCATAATATAGTCATCATTTTTGAGTTATAAAAAGGTCTATGTTCTATCCCATTATCAGACTGAATGTTTGATTTAGCATAATAAAAATAGAAAAGTATTTATAAAAATATGATCAAAATGCGCCAAAGTATTGGCTCATCACTCCCCTCAACCAATTACTTGCTGGACCCTTCAGCAAGTCTAGCATTCCTTCTTTTGGAAAACTCTCTCAGATTTGCACTCAGTTGCTGTCCACATTCACCAGTCTGGAAACTCCAGAAGTGAGCCCTCATTGCCTCCAGTCTTTGCCATCTGTTATCCTCTGAACTCCTATTGTAAGTGTTGTTGTCGCCCTGTATAGCCAATAATGGCCATAGGAGAATAGGTGGTTGCATAACCAAGGGCAACCAATCCTCCTTCCTTGTTCTGGCATTTCTCATGTACCTCTCTACTCTTCGGGTTGCAGCATACAAAGTATTGGGGGAATGTGGCTTTGCTTTCTTTAACTGAAATGAAAGGTGCTCCCATCTATTCTGAATATGCAGAGTTGTAGCATTAAAATCACTATTTATGATATGAGAATATTGAGAAAATACCTCTTGCCTTAGAGGCTCAATCAATGGTCTGGCTCTCTCATCTTGCCACAATTTTTTCCAGTCAAAATAAATACCCATGCCATTTTGAGATTCATTTCTCACATACAGTGGCATATTCTTTTCATCATGCATATGACTGTCAAATTGTTCCCCCTTGCTAATTTCATTGGTGATCCAGGAAAGTAAGGCATTGATATGAATATCACCGACGTAACATAAAGGATTCCATTCCTTGTCCTGGGAGACAACCAAATTGTGCAGATAAAACTCACACAGGAGGTTCCTGATATGCAAAGGTGAGTCCCTGTATGCCTCATACAACTCCTCAACAGTATTCAAAGAAGGATTCTTTCCTTTCCAAACTCTAATTAGCTGGAAGTTCAAATACAACTCTTGGAGATACATTGCGTAGACAGGTGAGGGTGCTCGACATTGCATTAGTTGTGGAATGAGCTCTACTACCTGGTTGAGAGTGTTAGTTAGATTGGCAATTTCTAGATTCTTATTCTGGATTACTCTTTGTAGTCTCTCAATTTCCAGTGCAGAAGAAGTCTGTTGTTGTTGAAGTTCCTGAAAACATGCCATTCCTGCACCAAAGTTTGTGATATGGAATGGCGGTCTATGATTATAGCACATTGCAGGTGTTTCCTGCACTTCTTCAAGTACATCCTTCTCTTCTTATTGTTCCTCTTCTTCAATTACTTCTACATTATGTGATTCTTCAGGGTCATCCTGTCCCAAATCACCATCCTATTGCTGACCTTCCTGTAGCTACTCTTCTTCGGCCGGAAACACAACCGGTTCTTCCTTCTTATCACATTCCATACCTTCCTGTAGCTATTCGGCAATAGTAGCTAACTCACTCAAACTAGCCCCTTCAGGTGTACTCGTAATTTCTTCAATATCAGGTTTTTCTTTCCCTAGTTCAGGACTGGAAGGATTTGAAGGTGGTGCAGTAGGAGTAGAATTAGGCGATTGGCGGGTTGCCTGGTTTTGGAGCCTAGAGCTCCTTCTTACAGAAGTAGGAACTGTCTTATGCTTTTTGGAAGATTTTGCTGTAGGAACAGAGAATTTCTCCTTCCGCTTCCTTTTCACAGGTTCAGGGGTTGCAACAACAGGTGACTTTCTTTTCCTATTTTTGGAAGAAGACTCAAGGGTTTTAATAGGGCCTTGGGCCAACTGTGTGGAAGTTCTTTCAGAAATAGGAACATCATCCTATGAATCGGATGATTCCTCAGGAGAGGACATAGCAAAAGAGGCCTAGCCTTTTGACTAGGAGGTTCGTTGTTTAAAGGTAACGAGCTCACCCCTAGGTCCTACATTTTGAATTTCAGGATTGAACGGGACAGTGAATTCCTCCCAGGTCATACCTGATGCATCTTTGACAGATTTCTCAACAAGCAATTTTATGAGGCAATGGTGGGATACGAAATTAACCCTACCTTTTCTATATTCAGTGGCACTATTGGATAACAAGTTATAAAGGAAGTCGGGTACATTCATCAATAAGCCATGATGTAAATGAGACAAAAGCTTAAAGTGATGAGAATGTAGGACTGAGAATCTACCTTCATAGGTTATGTATTTCATTATGTACCCTGCTCGTGGTACCCAGTCCTGAGGCAGACTCATTCTTTGCGTACCTTGCTTGTCCACTCGCAAAGGAGGATCATTAGGTTAGGTGAACTCAGCCCTGGTGCTTCTTGCATCTCTTCATCTGGGATATGGTTCTCTGACCTGCGGTAACCTCGTAACCTCAGCAATTCTATCAATTGATGCATTGACTGTTATGCCCTTAACTTTTGCTTTCCCATTCTGAAATGTTCTTGTAAATTCCTCTGCAATGTCTGCATTGAAAGTCCTGAGCTTCAAGAAGTAATTGAGAAACCCATATTGTCTGAATAATGGTTCATGCAGCACATCCTGCAACAGGGTGCTATGGTCTATAGGTTCATGCTGAATCGGTTGACCTCCCATTTCTTTGGTTCTCTGTAATATAAGTGCGTTGAAGTATTGCTCTCCTGGCTTTTACAACAGAACTTCCTGCAATCCAACTAATGAATCCCTCTGCAATTCTGTAGCACTCTGCCCCTCCCCTTAACCAAGACTTTTGAACTACTCTTCAAAAGCTACAGAAAAAAAAAAATAGGGAAAACAATGTGTTTATGCAATGTTGTTGAAGGCGAGAGCAATCATGAATTGAGCGAAATATATTTAAGTCATTATTGTAGGAAGGAAAGGTTGTAGGATTATTAATTATAGGTTCAAATATTGGGGTTCTTGACAATTGGCAGAATGAGGCTTATGGCGGCGGTAATAAGGACGTGGCAGAAATTTGAGTTATGGAAAAACAAGCTCATGCATGCGGATTAGCCGAAGGAATTGCGACCATATAGGAAACCCGTTTGCGCTAATCAATACGAAATTAAATGCAATAAATAAAGCAACTTAAGTGATATTAAAGTGAAGTGGAGCATACCTGGAGAGAATCATCGCAATAACCTGATGTGACCTCATTCTTCATTGTAATACGTGACATGGAGAACGTGGATGATATGGAAAATGACAGGTGGATGATGTGGAAGAGAGAGGGTGAGTACGGATTGTGGATGATGTGATGAAATGGAATGGAATGGGATGGAATGGGGATCTTAAAAGATAACCCTTTTATTATGATTTGTTATGCACTGTTATGCATGGCCTGGGAATTTGAGCCTAGGCTCAATTTCTTTGGCTGTAGGATCACTCTTTTCCTGCTCAAGTTCGAAATTGCTCAGAAATGTTTCCTTGTAAATGGGCTTAGAATAGAGCTTGAGGCGATGCCCATTGACTAATAGCTTGAACCAGACTTCATCAATGGTTCTTAATTGAACAACACCATTTGTGAATACCTCCTCTATCTCATATGGACCCAACCATCTGGTTTGTAGTTTGCCTGGACTGTCCTTATATCATGAGTCATAAAGCAGAGCCCAATCTCCTGTTGTGAACTTCTTTTCCTTGATGTATTTATCATGCCACCTTATTCGTTGATTGTGTATCATCTCTGTGTGTTGCAGGGCATTCTTTCGAAGCTCATCCAAAGCATTGAGGTGCATGACTCTATCCCTTTATGCATTTGTTAAATCCATGTCCATCTCTAATGTTGTTCTCAGAGTCTTATCTTCAAATTCTATTGGCATCACAACTATTTTACCATACATCATTTCAAAAGGTGTATATCTTGTAGCAGTCTTTCAGGTAGTACGGTAGGCCCATATAGCTTCTGGTAACCTTACAGCCCAGTCCTTCCTATGCAAATCTATAGTTTTAGTCAAAATGGCCTCTATGCCCCTATTGGTGACCTCAACCTGGCCATTGGCTTGGGGATGATAAGGGGTTGATTTTCTGTGCCTGATGTTATATTCATTGACTAAGGCTATAATCAAAGTAGAGGTAAACTATGTCCCCTGATCTATTACTATTTCCCTAGGGACACCAAATCTGGTAAAAATTTCCTCATAGAGGAATTCTGTTACTTTATTATCCCTATCATGTTTCATAGGTTTAGCTTCTACCCATTTGGTCACATAATCTGTACATACAAGGATATAGGACTTACCATTTGAAGGTGGATCAATTGGTCCTACAAAATCCAATCCCCATTTGTCAAAAGGTGTAACAAAAACTTGTGGAAACAAAGGCATCTCATCAGATCTAGTTGGTTTTCCCATCCTTTGGCATCTGTCACATCTCCTGGTATATTTGGTTGCATCTCTATGCAGAATTGGCCAATAATAGCCAGTATTTAAAATTTTCATTGTTGTTCTTTTGGCAGCAAAATGTCCACCACACGGCTCATCATGGCTTGCATGCAATATATCATAAGTGTCCTCCTCTTGTACACATCTCCTCATAACTTGAACTAGCCTGGTATAAAACATGCAATCTAGCTTGTCCATAATTGTAATGTCAAATTTCTGCATTAGCAACAACCACCTTGCAAGTCTTCCGGCTATTGAGCTTTTGTTCATAAGATATCTGATTGCTGCATGATAAGTGTGGACAAATATCTGATAACCTGTCATGTAATGCTTGAATTTATTGAGGGCATAGATGATTGCCAACATTTCTTTTTCTGTAATAGTGTAGTTTAATTTAGCCCCTTGCATATTTTTACTTAGGTAGTAGAGTGCATGTTCTGTTGAACCAGCCTTCTGTCTTAACATAGCTCCAACGGCATAATCCGATGCATTAGTATGAATATGAAATGGAAGTGACCAATCAGGTCCTTTCAAAATAGGTGCCTGTGTAAGGGCAACTTTTAAATCAAGGAATGTTTTTTCACACTCCTCTGTCCAAGAAAAATCTGCATCTTTCTTTAGTAGACTATATTAGGGGCCTGTTGTTTGGCTGAAGTCCTTGATGAATCTTTTGTAGTATCCAGCATGGCCTAGAAAGCTCCTTACTTCTTTTTGCTTGGTAGGAAAGGGTAGATTAGAGATGACCTCAATCTTAGTAGGATCAACCTGTATTCTTGCAGCAAAAATATAGTGACCAAACACTATTCCCTCCTGCATCATCATGAAACACTTTTGACTATTCAGTGATAGGTTATGATCTTCACATCTCTGTAGTACTTTCTTCAAGTTTGCTTGAGCTTCCTCAAACGTTGCACCATAAGCAGTAAATTCATCCATATATATTTCCATGCAATTATATGAGATGTCTAAGAAGATGCTTATGACTGCCCTCTGGAAAGTTGCAGGTGCATTACAGAGACCAAAAGGCAAGACTAAGTAGGAAAAATTTCCCCAAGGGCATGTAAAAGTAGTCTTTTCTTGATCCTCAAGAGCAATCTTGATTTGATTGTACCCGTTGAAGCCATCTAAGAATGAGAAATACTTTTTCCCAGCTAAATTATCTAGAACTTGATCAACGAATGGAAGAGGAAAGTATTTTTTCTTTGTTGCCAAGTTGAGTTCTCTATAGTCTACACATACCCTCCATTTTCCTTCTTTCTTAGGAAAAATAACCAATGGGGAAACCCATTGACTATCTGAGATTGGGTAGATAAAACCAGCATTCAGTATTTTCTGCAACTCCTCTTTAACAATTTCTCTCAAAGCTGGATTTATTCTTCTTTGAGGCTACCTGACAGGTCTGAACTCACTCTTAATGTATATGCAATGTGTACAGAGTTTGGGGTCTAAACCCTTCATGTCACCATATTCCCAAGCAAAAGCTGACTTATGACTGGTAAGCATTTTAACCATAGATTCTTGTTGCTCACTGGTGAGGTTTTTATTGATGCTTAAAGTTTTTCTTGTTGCTACCTCAATTTGGGAGGTTAAATCAACCATAGATACTTTAGGCAGAAATGGCATTTCTACCTCATGGGGTAGCAAGGTGTGTAAGCAGTCAGTTGCTGCAGGGTAATGAGCTGATGTAGGTGAAGGAAGAATGGTCTGCAAGGAACATGAATTTTTTTCACAATCAAAGTATTCGGTACCATAGTTATTTAGTAGGATATTGGACAGTATACCTTCTTCTTCTTCTTGTGCAATCAAAGGCTCTCTGGTAATCATCATTAATTTGGCCATGGAGTTGACTTCCTCTTCTTCTCCCAAATCAGGCCAAGCAACTTCTCCAGACTCAGGCTGGGGTTGGGCTGAAGAATAGAGGGTAAGCTTCTTTGTGTTATACCCATCAGATATTGTCATGTTACCCGATCTACAACCAATGTAAGCATTAGCAGTAGCCAACTAAGGCCTTCCTAGTATGACAGGATATCCCCTCAATGATTCCTTTGGAGATAAGACCATAAAGTCAGCAGGGTACTCTCAGGAATCCAAGGTGACTACAAGGTCTTCAACTACCCCATCAGGTTTGACAGTTGAGTTATCAGCAAGCTGCAATATTGTAGGTGTAGCCCTTAGGTCTAAAATACTAAGTTTTACAACCAGGTCCTTTTTTATGACATTGATAGCTGCACCAAGATCTATTAAAGCATTCTTAATTTGCAACCCATTAATATTGATCTCCACAACAGGGCTTCCTGGATCTAAATATTTTGGGATGGTAAGTTTCCCTAGCATTAAGTCAGAGAGTTGGCCTATGACATGGATAGTTTGAGGGTCTTTCTTTTTCCTCCCCGATTTCTTCAAACATGCCTCCTTAATGGCTTTGCTATAGATAGGTACCTCTTTGATTGCTTGGAACAAGGGAATTTCCACACATATATGCTTTAGTTAGTCAAGGATGTCAAAAATAGGTTCTTCTTGTTTTTTCACATTTTCACCTTCCAACCTTTGTGGAAAAGGAGGGGACACTTTATTAGATGCCTTAGGTAATGATGGAATCTGAACTAGCTCATTTGGTTGGGCAAGGTCATTTGTATCCTCATCTTGGTCAGCTCCCTCAGATGGAAATTCTGAGATTATGGGAGGAGATGGTGTGGGCAACATAGTTCCTAAACATAAATTGATATTATTCAGGTTAAGAGCATAGGCAGGTTGATGATTAGGATCAGCAAAATAGACTTGCTATGGCTGCTAGTTATTTGGATTGGGTGCTGCTTGAGTAGGTAATTGGGTTGGCTTTGGATTCAGACCCTGATTAGCTGCAAGAGGTGGCATAATGGACTGCTAATGGGGTTGTTGCAGGAAACCGGTGGGTTGATTTGACCATTGCTGGCCTCCTCTCCATTGGTTAGACTGCTTCCAATTTCCTTGCGGAGGCTACCACTGATTTTGCTGTGGTGGTTGTCAATTCCCTTGTGGGGATTTCCAATGGTTTTGCTAGGTGTTTGGCCAAGGATTATTCCATTGAGGTTGAGAATATGGGCCATAACTTGGAGGGTATTGATTTTGCCATTGATTATTATATGAACCAAAATTTTGCAAGGGGTCCTGAGGCATACCTTGTCTTGGGGCCCATGGCCTGTGCTGAGCAACAAAGAACACTTCCTCTTCTCCTTCAATGGTTTTAAACTCAGTAGGGAGATGTTGCACCTCCAAATTGGCCACTGCTTTGCATCTGCAGTCTTTCTTTCTTTGCCGATAGTGGGGGCAATATTCAGCTAACATTGCCTCAGCTTCCTCCTTCTTTCTCCTAGCTTGCATCGTATCCAGTTGAGTAGCTACATCATTGATGATGTCCTGCTTGAAGTCAGACAAGAGATTGGTAATCTCCCTTTTAGATACTCCAGAGCCACTCCCTTTTATAGAAGAGGGTCTAAACCCCCTTCCCTTCTTCACAGCTACTCTAGAATAATTGAGACATATTTTCTTGATGTCATCCCAATCGCTTTGGGTGATATCACCTCCTACCATGAGTTCAAGGGCCTCCATGTAGGTATCATTAACTCCTCTTAAAAAGAGAAGTTTTTGAGATTCCTCATTCAGCTCATGATGAGTATTCTTCTGCACACTAAACAAGAATCTTGACACATAATCCTCCAAGGTTTCATCCTCCTTTTGTGACATTTTGAAGATGTCATCTTCTCTCATATCATTTCCTCTACAATACTCTTTATATTTACTCAAGAACGGAGTCTTCATTTCATCCCAAGTGTTAGCTACATTGCCTTCCAATCCCATGAACCATCTCAAGGCTGCCTCTTTTAGAGTAGAGGGAAACAATTTCAGCTTGTGTGTTGAGGTTGTATAATCATAGCTTCTACAAAGGATGTCAAATTTCAAACAAGAAGGTATGAGGGTCCTCAGTAATAAGTCCATAGAACTTGGGCAGTAATGAGGCAAGGATGTTCTTGAGGTTATTATTGTCATGTAGGTCAGGGATTGGGAATGGAAAAATAAGATTTGTCATTCTTGGTTGTATCCTTGGATTAGCTCCTGGTTGATGAAATACAAGAGCAAGTGGATTAATTGATTCTGTCTCTTCGGATAGGTTAAAGCTTTGTTTAGAGGAAGAAGATGAGCTAACTAAGTCTTGGCCAGCATCCAGATATGGGTCATCTTGGAATAGGTTAGGTTTAATCTCTTCAATATCTATGCTCCCAGGAAGGAATCTTCCAAATTGGTCTCTTCTTCTACGCATAAAACAAAAGTAAACTAACTATGGGGATGTTGGAATGCGAAATTCTAAACTAAAAATACTAAGAATGACATCTTAACTCCTTAATAGCATGCCTATAATAGGTCCTTAGTTTGATACCATCCCCGGCAACGGTGCCAAAAATGTAGTGTTCTTTAATCAGCTAGATAACTAGGAATATGAATTCCTCAACTTAGGGATTGGACATCACAACAAGTAGCTATAATTTGCTTAAAGAACCTCATTTACTTATCAACCCGAGGACGTAGACTTGAAATGGGACAACAAAATATATGCACTAACCACCCTTCCAGACATGCATGATCTTCTAAAATGCTAGAACTCTAAATTCTGGAATTACTTTACTGAATAACTTGCTTGGAAATAGAACTGAAAGGTAAAACTACTCTGTTTCTAGTGGCTGCAGGAACACTCACATTTAACTCCTATAAAAGCAAGTACAGTTATCCTAATCCTACAAAATGAAAGTAAAGGCAATTTATTAAGTGAGCCCCCTCAAGTCATGCCAAAATAAACAACAGATTAGGTGAAAAGCTTCATAAACTTTATTGATCTAAAGTGAACAAGTACATAGCGCAATCTTTCTTTACTGTATTTCTGATTTGAAAAACGTATTACAATAGCAAATTCTTCCAGCCCATTCTCTGAAGGAGAATGGGCTATTTATTGAAAGCTAATCCTAACTCCTAACCAACCTTCCCTTATAAATCGGGAGGTATTTATTACATCCAACTAACTTAAGTAAAAAGGCGAATGACAATGCAAGGACTAGGTCAAAGCAATTTGGTAGTCTTAAAGCACCATCACCCTAGATTTGTGCAACAGCAGAACGCCTGGCCTGGATTTCTGGAACATTCTCCTTGCTTGGTGGATGAGTGAAAATTGACTCTCCATCTTTCGCTGTTGAACCAGTCTTTATAGATTTGGCTTTCTACTTTTCAAGTGGAATTTGAATTCCTTCCTCCAATCGTGGTACCTACAAAATAACTCACTATCTTTCCCTGGAGAAGAAGGTTAGCTCAACACGTTCATCTTTAAGACAATTCATTACTTCATTCATTCATTCATTAAGTATTAACTAAGGCAAACATCATTTCAAACATGGTTGCAGGAAGGTTTTATGATCACAAAAAGTCATAAAGTATTTATCAGACTAATAAAACATTAAAGATAATAATCATGGGACTTTTTATCATAATATAGTCATCATTTTTGAGTTATAAAAAGGTCTATGTTCTATCCCATAATTAGACTGAGTGTTTGATTTAGCATAATAAAAATAGAAAAGTATTTATAAAAATATGATCAAAATGCACCAAAGTATTGGCTCATCACTTCCCCTAGTAGGTATTGCAAACCCGTGGTGCAGGGGCACCTACAACCATGTTTCAAAATCTACTTTGGTGATGGTTTGTCTTAAGGTATTTGGGTGAGTTCAAGAGTTTTTAGATGATTTGTAATATATTTTATTGAAAATAAGGTCTAAATAGACCAATATTTCATGTATTTAGGGATTTTGTGAGTTTGGTGGTCAAATGTGCAAGTATGCACTCTTGCTTCAGAAAATTGTCAATTTTTTCATATAATCTTTGAAGGCAAATTATTCAAATTGAAAATGGAAGTGCAAGAAAAGAGTCTAAAATTTGTATTAGGGATGAAATAAAGGTGTTTGAATGGTCTTGGGTGTCTTGGACAACAAAGTTGCATAATGTTGCTTATTTAGCAAAAGTTGTCAATGTTAGCAATTTTTAAGACAAATGAAGGTCTTGGTAGTTTATAGGTGGTTCTAGGTTGGTTATGGATGTGGATCAGTTGGAGAAGGGCCTAAAATTGTATTTAAAAACTTGGTATGGCCTCGTTCAAGAGGTTGGTGGAGTTTGAATAAGAAAGAAACTTGCATTTACACTATTTTTCTGAAGATCTCACTACTTTTTGTGTTTTTGCAAACCCTATACGGGTTGTACAGGCTTAGTAATGGTGTCAAATTGATAGTATTCCATAAAGGAGTGTTCCTAATTTCATTTGGCTTCCTTTGAAGAGGTTTTCATTGAACTTTGTGATTGGAATTCATAAGATTCTAGAAACCGGGTTCTTGGACAGTCAAGGGTTTGAGGGAAATTTAATGTCTTAGATGGCATCCCACCTATTGTGCTCTCTATGACTCAATGGTGTGACCATGTAGGATGCACTTAGGATTTTATTAGGAGTAGAGAAGAACAAGTTTAAATTTTTCTCATGAATGATGTTGGTTTAAGGGGAAATAACCTATTTTCTCATAGAAAACAACGCTGCAGACCTAAGAAAGAGGGGTGCATCATTTCCAAAGGATAGATGAGGGTTCCTTAAGCTTGGGGGGACCTATACAGAGGTTTCTGGGTAGTTGGTTTGATCTGGGAAGTTGTGGAAGGTAGAGTTTCAGTAAGGAGGCCTAAAAACCCTTGTTCCCTAGGTTCTAGAGAGGGTTTTGAAATTTGTTGATAGAATGAGTACTTGAGGTCCTCAAACCTTGATAATTATTAGTTTTAAAACCTAATACAATACTTTTTTCAGTCATGGAGGCTTGGTGGTGGGTTCTTGAGGGGGTCCCTTTGTAAAATGGGTTAATTTGGGCCTTAAAACAGTGAAATTTGTCATTTTGAGGAAAGTGTCTTAAAAGAGTAATATGTGGATTTTTTATATGTAAATTTTCATGATACCAAACCACCAATTTCATGATTAATTTTCCCACATAAGGTCATTACCCTACTGTCCCAAGAAACCCTCCAAAACATAAGCAAAAACAAGGGTTTTCAAGGATTTCACAACTCCAAGCCTCTCCCATTCCTCCCAAGGATCCAAACACCTTCCAATACCTCTAAAAAAACTTATCAAACACTCACAATTCCATTACACTCATTATTTTTCAGAATCACCATCATGGTTATTCACTTTCACATAGAAATGTGCTCTGGCCAACCTAGTGCATCACTCCACCAACCAAACCCATGCTCTTCCATACTCCCAAACACATTTGAAATCTAAATTATTATGTTACACACCAATATACTCCCCCAATGTATCTAACTATTTTTGTAACTTCTTAACTAACTTATCTCTTGACAACTTTGCCAAAAATGCAATTTTTTGCAAATGTCAAGCCAAATCTCCTCCCTAAACACCTAGAATGACTCAAAAGAACTAAATACATATTAAGAGTGGTATCATAGACTTTACTTAACATATATCATTATCTTATACTCAAAAACAAAAATAACCTTTCTTTTACCCATCTTCACATGCACCAAAAACCCCCCTTTTTACCCAAGAAACTAGTGGTTTATTGAAAAACACTCATCCAACCCTCACACAATCTTATGAATACTTCAAAAAGGTCTAAAATGGTCTGCATAAATTCAATTCAACAAGAAAATATGCTTCCCCAACATAAAACACACTTTATCATATCAAAACCACTTGAAATCTCATGGAAAACTCAAAATTTCACTCTAGGGCTTCATGCCCAACACACTTTTAGACTTCCCCTGCACACAAAAAACATTCCCTCACCTATTTATTGATGATATACCCTCAAATATTCTAAATCAGTCTTTGCATCAATATTTTCCTAAAGCCTAGACAACAAATTCTTGAATTGACAATTTTCATTCAATGGTGCTCCCGCACCATGTATGCTTCCACAATTTGTAAACATATATATGACATAAGTTGACATTTTTTATTCTTTTCCATGCTTTCATTTTGAGCCTATCTTGCAATCATGGTGTGCCACGTTACCACATTTCTTGAAGGCATTCTGGATTGAAAAAAATCATGTCACCTTTGTCTATGCTAGGTTAACTTTTGTATAGGATGATTGTAAGTATTCTTTATGAAGCATTGAATGACATATATTTTGATTAACTTGAATGGATACATTTTTAGGAACTAATATTCATCTCATTACCATGCTACAGATAAAATTATCCGCCATGCCGAAGAAAAAGACAAAGATGAAACTAACAGGCGGAGAGAATGAAACCTTCAAAGAAAAGGAGAGAGTTTGGGTGGTGGCATATCGTGAAAAGAAGAAATTGGAAAAAATTCACAAAAACAAGCCAATTGAAGAGGAACCTCAACCATCAAAAAGAGAAAAGGGATTGGCAGCACAAAAGGAATGAATGTGAAAGCATCATCGTAAGACAGATTCACATACCGTAGTTGGAGACACACCCTCTACGACAAGTGAATATGAAGGGACACCATTAAGCACAAGAAAATATGGAGGGAAACCATCTACCATGAGTGAATATGGATGGACACCATCTACTGCAAGTGAATATGGAGGGACACCATTACCACAAGTGAATATTGTTGGACACCATCCAACACATCTCAAGTTGAGACATCATCACTCGGGTTTGATGAAGAAGGTATGCAATCATCCCCACATGAACCTCAAGGTATGTCTACTTCTCCACCCTCAATCAAAGGTAAACAATCTAGCCCGCCTCAATTAAATATTGATGAAATTCCTAATGTTGAGATGTATGTACCTAGGAGAACACCACCTAGAATTTTGTGTAGAAATCCAAAGTATTTGATTAATATTGATGATGATATTTTTCAACACATGGAAGGTAATATTTCAACACACACTTGTAGAAGATATGCTAATATGATTTGGGAATGATTATTTGAAAGGCTAAATGAGACCCTAATATGTAAACTATTTTTTGAAATGATGCAGAGTGTAAAGTATAGGAACATCATGAAGACTCTTGGGTTGAGAACATCGAATGGATCGAGTGAAGAATCTAATGGATGCTTATGAGAGTGTGGGTAAGACCTCACACTCAAAGGATAGTAATATCACTCAACGTGTTATTACATCAAATTTGGTAAGCTTTCAAACAAAGAGAGCTCGTCTCATTAGAAAGACAAGTGAACAAATAGGAATTAGTAGAAAAACTTTATCAAGAGCCATTTAAAGGCGACAAAGAATTGAGGGCACTGATTCAAATGAATAATGGGAATTCTCGGGGAGATTGTCACAAAAATATAAAGAAGTTGTTGAAGCCTTGAGAACACTAATTGAAGAGTATTGGAAGAATAACACAAGGCCATCTCCAAATCAAAGGGATGTGGTAAGAAGGAGAATCGATAGTCGGAATCGTGAGCCACATCCAAAGCATTTTTTGGATTTAACTCAAACCCAATTTATTCATAAATTTGAAAATGATTATCCTCAAATTAGTATTTCTCAAAGATTTTTTGAAATTCTTAACCTTTTTATGTCAAGATAAATCACACACGCACTACTTGTTGTTGTAGACTACATATTGAATTCTCTAACGATTATGATTTTTATCATTCTATATGTTTAGAATTGCAAACTAACGATGTTTTGTAGGATTGTGGCATAGAAGCCCCACTAAAATCTTCAAGAGAGTTCTTATCAAAAAAATAATGTGAAATAGAGGATGGCCAGATATTCTACAGGACATGCTTGGATGGCTCATGCGAGCGTTGCGGTGGCTTCAAGCGTATGCCAATATGTCAACATATGGAAAGCACAGATGAGGTGGGACATAAACTAGTAGAGTTCGAGAAGTATAAAATAGTGGCATATGCTACAAAAGATGGATCTCAAGCAAAAAGGTGTGATTTGGTTATTGAGAAGATTCCAGTGTACCAGTTTATGTTCATGTTTCGTGACAATATATTGTCTGAGTATGCAATACATACCCATAGAGCTCGATGGTTGGACACACAATTCAAGCTATGCAAGGACACATTTCCAATTGGAAGCATAGTATCAGTGGTTGAATTTGCATAGAACTACACTCCATAGCCACAGTGTGAGGTGCAGTCATAGTATTACAACTCCACACAGGTTTTGATATTTGTGCACATAGCATTCATTCATGCATCTGATAGTACAAATGACCAAAGGAAGGTATTGAGGGAGTACCACTTTTCCATTAGTGATGATCACACACACTCTCTAGATTTTGTGCAAGGTTTCTTCCAGATGTTTTATAGTGGTTTGGCTCAAAGGGGCATAGCATACTACTGACATATAATATGGTCAGATAACTATGCAATGCACTTCAATAACTTGTGCATGTTCTATTGGTTGTGCAAGATGCATGTCACTACAGATGTTCAACATATGTGGAGCTTTTGTGAGGCCGGACATGGAAAGGGGGAGCATGATGATGCAGGAGCATATGTGGAAAGAGCATTAGCACGAGAAGAGTTAAAGTATAAAGATAGTGCAAAGTTGACAGGTGCAAAATCAATCGTCAAGTTGTGTAATGTTTCGATGGGTCTAGGTAATGAAGGTACATCTTTAGTTCATAGATTTTTTTGGTTAATGGATGATACTAACATTTTACCATATGAGGACTGTTGTGCACTAACAGGATCGAGTGAGGTACAATCTTTCTTAGCTCAAATACAATTTCATGGAGTATCGATACACGAAATATGGCATGCTTTTGTTCTTCATGTACAATGCAAGCCTGGAATGATTGTGAGTCAGGGGAGTGGGTTGATAGATGGTTGACAAGTTATCTTAGCCCACCTCACACGTATCGCCCTTCGATGGCATTGGAACTGACACAAATGGAATCATCAGTTGACTTTGACCATGTATCAGATCTAGTTCAACCAGGTGATATATCTACTTGCTTAGTTGTTGAAATTCCATATCGTTATCTTACTTTGTAGTGTATTCGTAATGTTGACTAATTTCAAGAGATTTTCTTTACATATCAATGCAGGGCATGTTTATGCAGTTATTGTAGATGAAGACAATGAAGAGGGAACAAAATATTACTTGTGTTGTTGTGTTGAGGCCAAAAAGAAATTGGAGGATCCAATTATAGATGGAGAAAACATTGAATACCCTACAGTCTCAGTCATGGTTACTGGAATGTGGCTTAGAAGGTACCCACATTCAAGTGTTAAACATTGGATGTTTCAGGACTTTGACACACATCGTAAGATTCTTCATTACTTGAACCTTATCGTAGCATCCAATGTTTGTTTGACCAAATATGAGGGTATACCTTTGAACAAGACCTTATGGAAGGTCTGTGAGTCTGACCATGAGGCAATACTTGACACAATATAGAGTAGAGCAAACCTAGATGGTTCACTGGATTAATTTGTAAGTATATGCACATTGGTTCTTATTAATTTATACTTGTGTGCACATTAATTTTTTTTATGCCAATGCTATCATCTTCTTTTACTTTGCCTATTTGTAAGTAACCTACTAAATAGTGATTGGTGTCCTCTTGCAAAAAATTCAGATATATGAGCCATCCAAGAGAATGTCAGCCAGAAAAGCAATGCAACATCTTTATTTTGATGATCTTGACAAATATCAATCATGATTTGAAGCCATTAGAAAAGTATGTGCAAAGCTTGGTGAAGTAATTTCAAGTTATTCATTTGAATTTAACCTTATCATGAGCAGCTATGATGTAGACATTATAAGAGCATCTGAAATTTCTACTCTATTCATGAGAGGTGTTATGTGAAATAGGTATGTTGGAATTCCTAGTGAAGATGTATGACTAGGAGTGACTAAGTTGTGAGACCTGCATGCCTATCTGTATGTGCCTTCCATCTATTTTTATTTCATTTCCATTTTGGATGCTATTTCTTTTTTCTTTTACTTTGCATATTTATAAGTAAACAGCTAAAAAATGATTGATCTCTCATTGCAAAAAATGTTGATTTATGAGCCATCAAAGAGAATCTCACCCAAAAAAAAAATGCAACATCCTTATTTTGATGATCTTGACAAATCTCAATTATGATTTCAAGCCATTATAAAAGAGCGTTTGAAGCTTAGCGAGGGAATCTCAAGTTACTCAATTGATATTCGTCTCATAATGAGCACCTATGATGTAAAAATTTAAAGAGAATCTTGAATGTATGAGTGACATTGTAAAAGATATGTGAGAATGAAGTACCTAAGGCATTGTAATGAGATTTACTCAAATACTATAATTTTGGAGTTCATGTTTGGTGTAGTAGCACCTTGTTCTATAAATTCCTTCAATAGGAAAATGTATTCAAAGTCCCAAAGAGGTCATTAGGTGATTAGAGAAGTGATATAAATCATGTAAGGTCGAGCAAAACAAAGATCTTTTGTATTCTTGAATATTTACAATCAATAAAGTTCCTATTTTAGTGATTTAATGAGTTTTTCCAATTGTTCATTAACTTGTATGACCTATACAGTAGTTTAAGGCCTTGAATCTTATTGTTTAAGGTAGAATAGTGAAGTATCTTTCATTTGAATCTATTTAGGAGGGTATCCATTGAGTTTATCATTAGTTTGAACTAATTTTTCTCAACTCGCTCTGTAAACCAATAATGACTACTCCACCGAATTTGATAGTTTAGATCAGTGGAGTAAGTTAGTATTAGGATGTTTTAGGTGTGTGTGTGTTTATTTATGCAGGGGAATTCAAGAAATAAAGGTGGAGTTGTTGCTAAAGGGTTTTATGATAAATTTTCAAGTGAAAAGTGTGGCTCCAAGTGGTGTTTTGAGGAAAACTTCTCAAATGACTGATCTAGATAGATATTATTGAGTTACAACACATACTTCAAAATCAATAGTGAATATCTTGGAACATGTGCATCAAAAATGACCTTCTTCATTGTCCTCATTAGGCTAACTAGGCCTAATTTACAAAGGAACCTACCTTTAAACATTCAACAACCCCCTTAACTTGTTGGGGCAGAAATTATCATATATCCAAACCCTCACATCTGCAATTTATCTTAGGACAAACTCACTCCACCATGGTAAACCAAAACCCTTATTTTATGCTAGTATAAGGAGGGTTTATTGAAAAGAATGGTTCAACACCTTAGAAGAACATGCCACTACCTCAGACCTTCTTAAAATCACCTACAAAAACTCAAAAGGCAATCACCCAGCCTCTACATACAATATTTTATCAAACCCTAGGCTGAAACCTCACTTTTCATGCCCTTTTCCATCAAAATCTATAGAAGCAGCAACACAAACCCCATAAAAAATATTTCATTTCACTTAGAAACTTCTCGTCTAATTTTACAGGATTGTGTTGGGCCCCTCTACAAAAACCTCTCTCAGTTTTGACTATCTCATAGTGGTTTTCCCGTGGCGGCAAATTTTCACTTGATGGAAAAAGCGTCAAATGCAAGCAATGCAAAGTTGCAAAGTGGTGCAACTTTCATTATGCAACTCATGTGACCAAGAGGATTGTTCCAATGCATTTGAATAGGTATTTTATGCTATGCATGGTCCTATTTCACACTCAAACACGCTGAATCGCTTCGAGCTACGTTCAATTGAATTGATCCCTTAAGAGTCCAAAGTGCTAAATGGCTGCAAACTTCAGCATGTTGTTACTCAGATACCGTGATGCTTAGAAAATTCTCATCTAATCATATAGGATTGCAATGGGCCACTCTACAAAAACCTCTCTCGGTTTTGGCTATCTTGGAGTGGTTTTCCTGTGGCAGCGGATTTTCACTTGATGGAAAAAGTGTCAAATGCAAGCAGTGCAAAGTGGTGCAGCTTTCATTGTGCAACTTGTGTGACCAAGTGGACTATTCCAGTGCATCCAAATAGGTATGTTTACGCTAGGCATGGTCCTCTTTCATACCCAAACATGTGGAATCTCTCTGAGGTATGTTCAACCAAATCGATCCCTTAAGGGTCCAAAGTGTTAAATGGCTACAAACTTCATCATGCTATTATTCGGACACCATGATGCTTAGAAACTTCTCATATAATCCTACAAGATTGCATATGGCCCCTCTTCAAAAACCTCTCTCTATTTGGCTATCTCAAAGTGTTTTTTTAATGGCGGCGGATTTTCATTTGATGAAAAAAGCGTCAAATGCAAGCAGTGCAAAGTTGCAAAGTGGTACAACTTTCATTCTGCAAATTGTATGACCAAGTGGATTGTTCCAACGCATCCAAATAGGTATTTTTTCACTAGGTATGGTCCTCTTTTGCACCCAAACATGTGGAATTGCTTTGAGGTACGTTCAAACGGATCGATCCCTTAAGGGTCCAAAGTGCTAAATGGCTGAAAAATTCAGCATGCTATTACTCGGATACTGTAATGCTTAGAAACTTCTCATCTAATCCTACAAAATTACATTGGGCCCCTCTTCAAAAACCTCCCTCGATTTTGGCTATCTTGCAGTGGTTTTCCCATAGCGGAAAATTTTCACTTGATGGAAAAAATGTCAAATTCAAGCTATGCAAAGTTGCAAAGTGGTGCAACTTTTGCTCTGCAACTCATGTGACCAAGTGGACTACTCCAATGCATCCGAATAGGTATTTTTATGCTATGCATGGTCCTCTTTTGCACCCAAACACGCGTAATCTCTATGAGGTACATTCAACTGCATTGATCGCTTAAAGGTCCAAAGTGCAAATTGGCTGCAAACTTCAGCATGCTATTATTCAGATACCGTTACACTTAGAAACTTCTCGTCTAATCCTATAGGATCATGTTGGGAACTTCTTCAAAAATATATCTTAGTTTTGGCTACCTCATAGTGGTTTTCCTGTGGCGGCGGATTTTCACTTGATGGAAAAAGTGTCAAATGCAAGTAGTGCAAAGTTGCAATGTGGTGCAAATTTCATTCTGCAACTAATGTGACCAAGTGGATTATTCCAACACATCTGAATAGGTATGTTTACACTAGGAATGGTCCTCTTTTTCACCCAAACACACGGAATCGCTCTAAAGTACGTTCAACCGGATCGATCCCTTAAGTGTCCAAGGTGCAAATTGGCTGCAAACTTCAACATGCTATTATTCGAATACCGTGATGCTTAGAAACTTCTTGTCTGATCCTATAGGATTGTGTTGGGCCCATCTACAAAAATTTCTCTCGATTTTGGCTATCTCAAAGTGGTTTTCCCATGGCGGTTGATTTTCACTTGATGGAAAAAGCGTCAAATACAAACAGTGCAAAGTTGCAAAGTGGTGTAACTTTCATTCTACAACTCCTGTGACCAAGCGGACTGTTCCAACGCGTCCGAATAGGTATTTTTACACTAGGAATGGTCCCCTTTCATACCCAAACACGCGGAATCGCTCTGAGGTACGTTCAACCGGATCGATCCCTTAAGTGTTCAAAGTGCAAATTGGCTGCAAACTTCAGCATGCTATTGTTCGGATACCATGACGCTTAGAAACTTCTCATCTAATCCTACAGGATTGTGTTGGGCCCATCTACAAAAAATCTTTCTCGGTTTTGGCTATCTCGAAGTGGCTAATTTTCACTTGATGGAAAAAGCATCAAATACAAGTAGTGCAAAGTTGCAAAGTGGTGCAACTTTCATTCTGCAACTCCTGTGACCAAGCGGACTGTTCCAACACGTACGAATAGGTATTTTTATGCTAGGCATGATCCTTTTTCGCACCCAAACACACAAAATCGCTCTGAGGTACGTTCAATCAGATCAATCCCTTAAGGGTCCAAAGGGCTTAATGGCTGCAAATTTTAGCATGCTCTTATTCAAATACTGTGATGCTTAGAAACTTTTTGTCTAATCCTACAAGATCGTGTGGGCCCCTCTACAAAAACCTCTCTCAGTTTTGGCTATTTCATAGTGGTTTTCCCGTGGCAGTGGATTTTCACTTGATGGAAAAAGTGTCAAATGGAAGCAGTGTAAAGTTGCAAAGTGGTGCAACTTTCATTTTACAATTTATGTGACCAAAATAACTGCTCCAACGCATCTCGATAGGTAGGTTTACGCTAGGAATGGTCCTCTTTTGTACCCAAACATGTGAAATTGATCTGAGTTGCGTTCAACCGGCTTGATCCCTTATTATGGCATGCAAAATAATGGAAAAGAGAAACATACAAACGATGGTTGAGAAGTTCGAGTATTCCACACAAAAAGCATATGATCATTGGTGCAGAGCACCTTGTTCCTCCATTTGATGAAGAAGGTCTAGTTTAGTGGTTTTAGTGATTATCTGATGGTGAATAGGTTGTTCAATAGGTTTTGGTGCGTATTTTGAGCATGCTTTGTCCTTGAATAAGGTCAATTAAGACCATTAGGTATGTTTTAGGGTGACTTTTGGGTCTAGTGATAAAAAATGTGAAAATTTCAATCTTGCACTAGAAGTTGTCTTCTTAGCCTTTGAAGGCAAATTTGTGAATCTGTAGATGAGTGTGAAATAATGGAGTTTCTTTTATGTAATAAGGATATTCCTAAGCCATTTGCGTGGGTTTAGAGGTCATTATTTATAGTCATTATATTGGAGGAGTCTAAAGTTACAAATTTGTAAGTTGCTTAAAGCAACAAATTTGAAATGCAACGGTTACTTGTTTTGAAAGTTGGTTTTTAGTTAGTTAAGGGCATGGATCAGTTAGAGTACCATGTATATTTTGATTCCATGTTGATTTAAGATAATGGCTTGAAGGTGGGAGAGATATCTTTGGCATTCTAGGCCTGACATCTCTATGTGACAAGCCCGATTTTGTGTAAAATCTAATTTTTGATTTTTTTCATAAGTGTTTTGTGACAAGAGTGCTTGGGAGCATTTGATTTGTGTTGGAAAAGGTTGTAAGAACCTATTTGTGGTGGAGGGGTGTTTGGGTGAGCCAAGGTACTTGATTCCTTGTGTGGAGTAGCCTAATTAGGCCTACTTTGTAGCATTATGTTTTGGCCTGTCATGGCTTTGTCTTGTATTATCAAGACATGGGCCTTTGAAGAATTGTGAGAATTGGTATAAGATTCCTAGAACCAGTGTCCTTGGTTTGGTTAATGCCTTTTGAGTGTTTCTTGTGTTGAATGTCCTAGTTGGTTAGGCTGCAAGGAATAAGAGGCCTAGTTTGGAAGCGATAGGTCAGAGGTGGTTCTGAAGCATAAGGTGAGTTGTGTTGAGTTGGGTTGGTCATGTTGGGAGGTTTCCAAGTCTGCTCCAAGTTTTGGTTATGTCTGGTTTGATAGTTTCCATGGTTGGGTAGTTGAGTTACCTTGTTGAGTCAAGTGAATGTTGGAGTCTTGGTGGGCATATTTGAGAGAAGCTGTGTCAAATCAGAACTTGGTTGAGCCACTTTGCATCACCAATGGTGCTTTGCAATTCAAGGAGTGATTGAGAGAATGTTTTTTTGTTAAATAGACCTATTCAAAGGTCTAGGACAATGTTGAGTCCATTTCTTATTTGTATTATAAATTATAACTTGCTTTCTCCTGAGTCCATTTCATATACAAGAAATAATATTGCAAAAATTTGACATATAAATCTTTCAATGGTGATGCATCAAGAACATATTGGAATCTGTTTATGAATCATTTCATGGAATACCAATTGAAAATGTGTTTTTTTCTTTTAGATAAAGTTGTTTAGCATCAATCAATTAATATTCAAGACAAACCATGAAGAAAAACAATGATCAATGTTAGGGCTAACCAATTAATAATTATACATGTGAATAATTCAAGCATGTACATGTCAATAAGGGAAGCACAAGTACTCGAAAACACGTAAGCCTCAAGAAGTATACACAAATTAATACAAAGTATATGCACGAATACAAGGTATACGCATGAAAACACGTAAGCCACAAAGTATACATTAGGACACATGTAAGTCACAAAGTATACACGTAAGTTGTAAATTATACACTTGAATACATGTAACTCATATCTATTGAACCATCAATTTAGAATGAAAATATGGACACCATCAATAAAAGATATTTGTATTAACCAAATAGCCATGTAGTCATACATCAATATATGTCGATATAAGTATGAAATATATGTACAAAATATCCATATAGGCTTACAAGAATGCCATATATGCATATAATGTCAAATATGTCCAATACAAAATATGTACAAAATTGCCATGTAGGCATACAACAAAGGGCTCTAGAATCAAAAGTCATTGCTCTCCATGTTCTGGAAATAAAATATTTTCCTTTGATTTTTGATCGGATGGCGATAGGTCTATCACTTATTTTTTCTGTGTTCAAGGAGTGCTCCTACTCCTCCTCCTAGTGTTTAGATCATGGTGAAGTTTTAACTATTACAATAAGAAGTAAAGACACGAATATATAGAAATTACATTATAAAAAATGATATATTTGACAAAATATCACTTACTGCCATCTCATGATCTCTCTCCATGAGGGATATATTCTCACGCCCATGCTCAAACATGCTCAAGCCCTGTATAAACCATACAAATAGAAATTAAACTACATGAATCAATAATGGTTTGATTATTCACTAACTAACATCTATAACTTGACGAATGTAAATTGAAATTTACTAATTTTCCTCATACCTCCCCTATCAGAGCCATTGAGGATTGTATAGAAGATGACACACCAATATCCATTGCCCTTGTCATATTCAGAGGTGTTTCAGCTTGCAACATCTAAAAATAAAACAACAAATTATTCAACATAATCAACGATGTGCATATAAACTACACAAATCTATTAAGTAAAATTCATTAATTAAACTCTTTATTCTATTACCCCCATGTAGGTTTGAGTAAATCCACCGCCATTGGGAAGTGTTCCATCGAAACCTCCAATATTAGTATGTTCAACATCCAAAATCGCATATTAAATTACCATTCATAAAACAATGGTATTAACATGTAATAAATTTATAATTGTTTACTAGTTACATACCCCAGCGATAGGTGTACTGTAGAAATAAGTAGGTGAGGGGGCGGTGTATCCAGTCTCAACACTGTGACCCTACAATTTTATTAAAATCATAAAACATTTTTAGTTAATCTTGCATTTCAAAATCAAAATTTAATAAATTAAATTCAATGAACATGCTAAATCATACCTGACTATCAATGCCATATGCCTCATGAAAAATGTCAGCTGCCCTCTCCATCTCCATAGTTGTAGATGGGTCCTACGTAGCAGCCTCCTGAGTGTCGGTGGGGTCATATGAACAAGTCACCCCGCAAGATTGACACGCATGGGTTTGAAGGCCACCACTCAAAGACTCCGCTGGATAGCGTTGTAGAATAGGGCTAGTGTGATGGATCACACTCTGGATCAAAGTGTTAATCGCCTGCAATGTCTCTATGTCAGTACTTTCCTTCATGATGAAAAGCATAACAATGTGCTCATGAGGTGGCCTAGCGAGAGGTCGTCTACCTTGCCGCGTAGGATCCGACTGTGCACTGGGTCTATCCTGAGCTGACCCCCCACCTCTCCCCTAGAAATCCCTCATATCAAAATAATTTGGGATTTTGTTCAATATGAACTCACTGTATAGTTTCCTAAGGAAATATTGCGGGACCTCGCAATTTTTGCACGATGGGTAATCGAAGACCATGTACCACCTATCATAAAACTGGTCCCTAATCTATTGGTGGTGGAACCAATGGATAGGAAACCTCTTCGCATTGAGGGTAAGATTTTTATTTGTGTGTGGGTCGATTAATAATGAGCACAAATCACCTTTTGTAATTTTTAAATCCTTTACATCTTTGTATGATAGTTTATTTGCATAATAATCCCTAGCCGCCTGCCTCCTATCTTGCCATCCTGTTATTTGTTTGCTAATTGTATCTACATTTTCTAACATATCTTTCAATGAATTTCCTAAGGTCATTCTTTCTGCAGTTTAACCATTTGGATCACTCAACCTATTGATCAAATCCTCAATTTTTTTTTGTTGTTCTCAATTTCACTCATGAAATTTTGTTGAGTGCCAGGAGGAGGTTGAGTGATTGGTGGAGGAGGTTGTTGTTGTGGTTGATTTTGATCTTGAGGTTTTGGTTGGTCTTCCTATTGAGGGTCTTGAGGGTTTGTAGGTTGATTTGCATCTCCTAAAAATTCAAATAAATATATATCAAATTCAACCTAAAACTAACTAATTAAAAAAAAAAATCATAGAATCCTTACCTCTCACACCTCCTCCTCGTCGTGGCACCATTGTTGCAAAGAAATAACAATTGTTGGTTAATAATTTTTCTAAATGGCTCCTCCTAGAACACGAGCGTGAAATATGGGGGTTTTGGCTGTGGCTAGAAGAAAAAAACAGTTGAAATAAGAATGACAACATTTCTCTATTTTTTTTATTTTAACAAGCAATAATGTGCTCGCATTATTGGATTGTTGTTGCCTAGCCTCAGGCTCGGCACAACAAGTTATAATGTGAGTGCATTATAATGCAAGCATGTTATAACGCACTCACATTATGACTTTTCAAAAAAAAAATTGAATGTGTCCACGAAACGGCTACCCATTTCCATGCACCCGCCCTAAAACACTATTATAGGGTAAGTGCACCAATCTATGACACAATTTTGATGCCAAATTGCAAAAAAAATCTGTAATAGGCCAATTGCGTTCGCCAAATTTAAAAAGTGCCACATTTGGTGAACGCCAAATTTGGCGCTCGCCAAATGACTTTACCATTTGGCGCTCTCCAAATGGCTTGAATTTCGCAATCAGTGAAAAAGTGTGAGTTCTCTTTCTTTTTGCGATGAATTTTGGAATGCATTTTTCTAAACTCTTTTATTTTCGCTTTCTCTTCCAAGGAAACTATATACATGAAATAAATATTTAAGTATAAGTTTACATTTACATATAGACATTTAATTTCTTATACTTTAAGCTATATTACATGTATATAGGTAGGATGTTTGAGAGTGGTTTCAGATCTCTAGGAATTATAATGCAAATTCTAGTTTTTGGAAGATCTTAAAAATTTTAAACTTAGTCAAATTTCAGTAATCAGCAATTCAAATTTCAGTAATCCGGAGGTCAAATTTTAGTAGTCAGCAAATTATATCAACTTTCTCTCTTCTTATCTCTACTCTCTATCTCTCCACTCCCTCTCTCTCTCTCCCTTGCTCTCTCTCTCCCCTCTCTCTCTCTCTCTCCCCTCTATCTCCTCCCTACATCTGCCTCCCCCCTCCCCTCTCTCTCTCTTTACCACCTCTCCCTCCATCACTTTGTATCTCACTTATGTCTCCCTCCCTACCTCTTTCTCTCTCTACTCTCTATCTCTCCTCTCCCTCCCTCTACCTACATCTCTCTCTCACTCTTTATCCCTCTCTTCCCCCAATTTCTCTCTAACTCTCTCCTCTCTATCTCATAATTCTCTCTCCCTCCCTCTCACTCTCCCCTCTCTATCTCTCTCTCTCACACACACAAACCTCTATCTCCCTCGCTAACACTCCCTCCCTCCATCCTTCCCTCTCTACTTCTCTCTATCTCTCCTCTCCCTCCCTCTCTCAACCTCACCCTCCCTCCACTTCTTTTTGTCTCTCCTCCCAATCTCTCTCACTATTGTCCCTCCCTCCCTCCCCCTCTTTCTCTCTCAATTGATCTTTTTCTCTATCTCACCATTCTCTCTCTCTCACTCACGCACACACCTTTATCTCCCTACCTATCCCTCCCCTCTGTACTCTTTATCTCTCCTCTCACTTTCCCTCTCTATACATACCTCTCCCTCCATCATTCTCTCTCTCCATCGCTCTCTATCTCACTTATGCCTCCTTCCCTACCTCTTTCCCTCTCTACTCTCTATCTCTCCTCTCCCTTCCTCTACCTACCTCTCTCTGTCTCTCCATCCCTCTCTTTCTCTCTCACTCTCTCCTCTCTATCTCACCATTATCTCTATCTCTACCTATTACCCCCTCCTCTCTAAATCACCATTCCCTCTCTCCCAGTTTCCCTCCTTCCCTCTCACTCCCTCCTCTCTAAATCACCATTCTCTCTATCCCACTTTCCCTCATTCCCTCTCTATGTCTCACTTATCCCTTTCTACCTCTCCCTCCCTCCAACCTCCCTCTCTCTCTTTATCTCTATTTCTCATTCTCTCCTTACCTCTCTACTCTCTATCTCACCACTCTCTCCATCTCACTAGATCCCTCCTTCCCTCTCTCCTTCCCTCTCTACCTACCTCTCACTCCACTACCTACCACTCTCTCCCTCACCAATATTTCTCTCTTACTCTCTCCTTCCATCTCTACTCTATATCTATCCCCCCTTCCCTCTCTAATCTATTTCTCTCTCTCCCCATTCCTATGTCCCCTCATTTTCTCTCCTCTAACTCTCTCTCCCTCTCACACACACTCACCTCTATCTCCTCCTTTCCTCTCCCACCATCCCTCCACTCTCCACTTCTCTCTATCTATCATCTCTCTCTACATCTCCTTCCCTCTATATTTATCTTTATCTCCCCTCTCCCTCTCCCTCTCTTTACCCACTTCTCCCTCCATCACTCTATATCTCAATCGTGTCTCCTCTCTCTCTCTCTCTCACACACACACACACACAAAAACACACACACACACACCCACACACACCTCTATCTCCTCCCTACTTGTCCCTCCCTCCCCTCTCTAATTCTCTCTATCTCCCCTCTCTCTACCTATATTTATCTCCCCTATCCCTTTTTTTACCTACCTCTCCCTTCATCACTCTGTATCTCACCTATGTTCCCCTACCTACCTAGGGTTGAGGTATTAAGGGTCAAGGGTTGATAATTGAGGGTTGAGGGTTTAATATATAGGGTAGAGGGTATAGGGTAGAGTGTTTAAGGGTTGAGGGTTGAGGGTTGAGGGTAGAGGGTATAGGGTAGATGGTAGAGGGTAGAGGGTTGAGGGTTAAGGGTTTAAGGGTCAAGGGATCAAGGGTTGAGGATTGAGGGATTAGGGTATAGATTTTACTTGGGTTTAAGGGTTTAAGGGTTGAGGGTATTGGGTTGATGGTAGAGGGTATTGGGTTTAGGGTAGAGGGTAGAGGGTATCGGGGTGAGGGTTGAGTGTTTAAGGGTTTAAGGGTTGAGGGATTAGGGTAGAGAGGGAGGGAAGGATGGAGGGAGAGATGGAGGGAGAGATGGAGGGAGAAGTGAGATAGAGAGGAGAGAATAGGAGAAAGGGATAGAGATATATGAGGGTTGAGGATCTAATTTATAGGATAGAGGGTTGAGAATTTTTGGTATAGGATTGATGGTTTAGGGTATTAGGTTGAGGGTAGAGGGTAGAGGGTAGAGGGTAGAGGGTAGAGGGTAGAGGGTAGAAGGTTTAAGGGTTTAGGGTTGAGGGCAGAGGGTTTAGGGTATAGGTTTAAGGGTATATGGTTGAAGTATTAGCATTGAGGTTCTAATCCCTCAACCCCCATATCCTCGTAATCCCTCAACCCTCAACCCTTAACCCCTAATCCCTCAACCCCTATACCCTCTTAATCCCTCAACCCTCAACCCTTAAACCCTAATCCATCAACCCCCATACCCTCTTAATCCCTCAACCCTCAACCCCCATACCCTCCTAATCCCTCAACCCTCAACCCTCAACCCTTAAACCCTAATCCCTAAACCCCCATATCCTCTTAATCCCTCAACCCTCAACCCTCAAACCTCAACCCTCAACCCTCAACCCTTAAACCCTAATCCATCAACCCCCATACCTTCTTAATCCCTCAACCCTCAACCCTTAACCCTTAAACCCTAATCCCTCAATCCCCATACCCTCTTAATCCCTCAACCATCAACCCTCAACCCTTAAACCCTAATCCCTCAACCCCCATACCCTCTTAATCCCTCAACCCTAATCCCTCGGCCCCTGTACCCTCTTAATCCCTCAACCCTCAACCCTTAACCCTTAAACCCTAATCCATAGAGAGAGAGAGAGAGAGTGAGAGGGAGGAAGGGAGAGGGGGTGGGAGGGAGAAACACAAGAGAGAAGGAGAGGGAGACAAAGAGGGAGAGAGGGGGTGGGAAGGAGATACCTAAGAGAGTAGGAGAGAGAGGTAGTGAGAGATAGAGGGATGGGAGAGATACAAGGAGTGAGAGAGAGATACTTGAGAGATATAGAGAGGGTGGGATGGAGAGGGAGTACTCAAGATAGAGGGATTCGGTAGAGATGGAGGGGGTGGGGGGAGATAAATGAGATAGAGGGAGAGAGAGAGTGTGTGGGAGGGAGATATCTAAGAGAGGGAGAGAGAGAGAGGGAGAAAGACAGAGTGGGAGAGAGTGAGAGAGAGGGAGTGGGAGAGAGAGGGAATGGGAGAGACATAGAGGGAGTAAGTGAGTGACATACCTAAGAGAGGGATTAGGGTAGAGAGTTTAATTGGGTTTAAGGGTTTAAGTGTTGAGGGATTAGGGTTGAGAGTATTGGGTTGAGGGTAGAGGGTAGAGGTTTTAAGGGTTTAGGATTTAAGGGTTGAGGGTTGAGGGTTTAGGGTGTAGGGTTGAGTGTTTAAGTTTTTAAGGGTTGAGGGTATAGGGTTGAGGTATTAGGGAAGAGAAGGTGGGAGGAGATAAAGAGAAGTAGGGGTAGAGTGAAAAATCACTCATCATTTTCCATAAATTTCCATCAAAACCCTGAGGTATTTTATTTGTTCATGCCTTATATTTTCACTATCTTTCCCATAAAATTCATTATTTGCCCTCACATATTCCCCCCATTTAATTCCATCTAGACAGTAAAGGAAAGTATAGGGTATAAATGAATAAAAATTTAATATTTTGATGAAAAATATTAAATTTAAACGGGAAAACCTTAGGCTTTTTTAATGAATTTTTTGAACTAGAGAGAGATAGAGGGAGGGAGGGATAAGGGTATAGGGTAGAGGGTTTAGGGTTTAAGGGTTAAGGGTTTAGGGTTAAGGGTTAAGGGTGTTAGAACTAAAATTTTCCACAACAATTCTTAGGATTTTCCTATTATTTTCCATGAAAATCCATCAAAACCTTAAGATATTTTATTTATTCATGCCTTACATTTTCACTATCTTTCCCATAAAATTCATTAACTGCCTTCTACACATTTCCCCCATTTATTTTCTTATATTTCATTACCTTCTCATAAAAAATTTAGCTTTACTGCCATTCAAAAGGGCCAAAAAATAACTTGTAAACCTTACCGCCCCTTTCATTTTCACTCTATAAGTCTTTACTGCTTTACCACGGCCTCCCACTAAGGGGCTTGTGGTATAGTGGTAGCAGTTTGAAATGGGCATGAAGTGTTTACAGCGCTACCACGTGCGGTCAATTCATTGACCGTGGTAGCACGGTAAACCGTTAGCAACCAACGAAGGCAGTGGCGAGCGGTTAAAGAAGGCAGTCAAGGTCCCACCATCGTAGCGCGATGGACGGTAAGTCCTCAACGATGCGACAATCAGGACATCTTACTAAGGTACCGCAGAGGGTTATCTTAAAGACCATGGTGACTGCGGTAAACAGGAGGAAATGGCTAACGGTCACACCGCAGTATTGTAACCATGAAAATGAAGACCACAGTGCATGCAGTAAACTATTGGGAGAAGCAGCTAATGGTTACCGCGATACCGCCGATAGAAAATGCAAAGATCGTGGTAGCGCGATAAGCAACGATGGATACCATGACGGTCAGCATGGGGCCGGGTACCGCCATACTGTGGATAGAAAAGTCAAATCCCACGATAGAGCGGTAAACACAAGGGAAGCCTCGGGAAAAGAAATGTTAAGGGTGGTATAAGTAATAAAGTGAAAAATTAAAAGTTGAACTATAGTCTAAATATTTGATTTGCCGATAAAGGCAATATAATCAAATATTTTTTCCATAAAATACAAACGGTCATAACCAAAAAATGAAGGGGCATGACTCTTCGATTATAATGTATAAATGCTTTGAAAATCTATTATAAAAAAAATAAATAAAAATTAGGATAGGATAGACTGTTGTAAGTACTATATTTTCAGAATGATGACATTCGAGGAGGCTATGTTGCATGTATCAATTTCAAGGAAGATAATGAAAAACTATTAATTTGGTGATTTCATCCTGGCATCAATTGTTTGTTGAATTCTTGTGATTATCTGATTGTCTCCAATCTAATGTTTCTTGATTGTTTAAATTGAAGTATCAAGTATATATTCGATTTATCAGTACACATTTGTTTTTTTTGTGTGATTTGGTTCATTGGATTCTTTAAAGAAGAATTAAAACTCCCTTCAATCAATTATAGTAATCTGGGAATGTCATTTGGATTAGTAAGAAGAATCAGATAGGAGGGAGAGTCTTGAGAGAGAGAGAGGGAGCGAGCAGGAGAGAGATAGAGGGTAGAGAGTTTAAGGGTTAAGGGTAGAGGGCTAAGGGTAGAGCAGAGAGATATAGGAGTGAGAGAGAGAGAGAGACTTGAGATAGGGAGAGTAGGTAGGAGGGAGAGACATGAGAGAGAGAGAGAGAGTGGGAGAGAGATAAAGGGTAGAGGGTTTATGGTAGAGGGTAGAGGGGAGAGAGCTAGAGAGGGTTAAGAGTAGAGGGGAGGGTAGAGGGTTCTCTCTCTCTCTCTCAGTCACTCCCTCTATCTCTATCCCCTCTACCCTTAACCCTAAACCCTAAACCCTTAACCCTTAAACATTGAACCCTCTACCCTCTACCCTTAACCATCCCACCCTCTTTCTCTCCCAAGTCTCTCTCTCCTACCGCCTCTCCCTCTCTTAGGTCTCTCTCTCACTAACTCACTCACTCCCTCT
>CM021105.1:410314583-410415357 GCA_007115665.2 Sequoiadendron giganteum | reverse complement strand
AAATTTGACATGTTGATTACTGAAATTTGACTAAGTCTGAAATTTTTAAGATCTTCCAAAAACTAGAATTTGCATTATAACTCTTAGAGATCTGAAACCACTCTCAAACATCCTGCCTATATATACATCAAATATAACTTACAATATAAGAAAGTAAATTTCCATATGTAAATGTCAACTTATACTTAAATGTTTATTTCATGTATATAGTTTCCTTGATAAAGAAAGCGAAAATCTAGTTCTATGCAAAGTAGGCCATTTGGTGCTCGCCAAAAGGCTTGCTTTAGACGTGTTAATTCATAAGATTTGCTAAATTTTCTTATATTTTTGTTTGTGCTCCCCATCTCATTTGCACGTCTTTCAATGCAAGTTTATTAAAAAAATATGATAGCATTAACCTCTATCTCAGCTATCTAAATATATAAAAAAAAAATCATTTTGATTTAGTTGAGGTTTTGATCCATGGCTTCTATTGTAAATGCCTTCGTTTTTGGTCAAAAACCAACATGTGCTAGGTTTAGGATAGATTTTTACACGTTCATCGGAACATGAAACAAATTATTTTTTTGAAACTAGACTCCATTCTACACATGATGAAAAAAAAAAAATCAATTTTCGATTAGTTTGCAAAAAATTTGGGGGGGAGCACGCTCAAATTTCAGCTTTTCAGGATGTGTCCACTTTGAAAATTCATAAAATATTATATATTCATTAAAAAAATTATCTGAAAGAAGGATGATAAACTACATGGTGTTAGCTAATTTCTCACCATTGGGATTTTTGAAATTCTAAAAAAAAGTTAACCAAAAAGGGGGGAGCCCTCAAGTGCTATGCTATTTTTTTTGATAAAAACAAGACCTATTTTGGCCCCCCCCTTTTTGAGACCCTTAATCTTCATTAATTTCAAAAAACAATAGTAGCTTAGAAACTAGACTCGGAGCACTTCAACTTTTTTTCTTGCTGCATCTTGAAATTTTGAGCATAACTATCTTCATTTTCTCGTGCAAATCAGATTTTCCTGATTTCAAAAAAAAAAAGTGGCATCTTAAGAGCCAAAATTGTGTCACAGATTGGTACACTTAACCTATATTTTTACCAAAATATACTATTGTATGCTTGCATGGCTTCTTAGCTAATATATGGGGAGATAGAGATAGATGGGGAGAGAAAGAGAGAGAGAGAGAGATAGAGATATATGGGAAGAGAAAGAGAGATGGAGATATATGGGAAGAGAAAGGAAGAGAGGTGGAGATAGAGAGTCGATGGATAGGGGGGATAGTGCGGGAGAGATGGTGAGAGTTAGAAAGGGGGAGATAGAGAGGGGGAGGGATAGATAGGGATATAGATAGGTAGAGGAGGAGAGATAGAGAAGAGGGGGAGAGAGGGAAAGATAGGTTGAAGAGGAAGAGAGAGAAGAGAGGGAGATAGATAGGTAGAAAAGGGAGAGAAAGAAGAGGGGGAGAGGGAGAGCGATATGTAGAAAGGGAGAGAGAGAGAGAGAAGAAGATAGGGGAGAGAGGGAGAGATAGCTCAATATATATAGAGGGAGAGGGAGAGACATAGAAAGGGGGTGATATAGAGAGATAGAGCTAGGGGATGGTGAAAGAGATAGAGATATCATGATAGAGGTAGAGAAAGATATGGATAGAAAGAGATAGAGAGGGGAGTGAGAGGGAGATAAAAATATTATAAATAGAGATAGAGATATAGAGTAGGAGAGATTGAGGGATATATGGAGTGAATGAGAGAGAAAGGGGGGAGAGGGAGAGATAGATCAATAGATAGAGGGGGGAAGAGGGAGTGACATATAAAGTGGGAGATATAGAGAGCGACAGGGAGAGATATATCAATCACCCTCCCTATATCTCTATCTATTCATCCTTATCTCTTTATCTCTCTACCTCTCTCTATCTCTTTGTCTCCCTTTCTATTTGTATGTTTCTCATTATATCCCTCTCTATATATTTTATTCCCTATATTTATCTTTGTCTCCTTAAGTGTGCAAAGGGTACATTGAAGAGGTCTTAAAGGAGAATTATCATATCTTTAATCAAATGGAATCCTACCTTGAGAATAACTCCCCAAGGACACATGCCATCCTTGGATTGTTGACATGAAACAACCAATCAAAATTTAGTTTCTCTTTTCCCTCTCTCTTTTCCTTTGTATCTCTTATATTTCTCTCTCATGCTCTCTCTTTCTCTCTCTCCTTATCTATCTAAGTTCATATCTTTCTCTCATTCTCTATCTTTTTAGTTTCTATCTCTCTTTGTATTAGCTAATAGGCTACATATATTATGAGATTTGAGCTTGAAACAAATCTCATGCCTGGAAACCACTATTGTGTCATTGGAAAACAAGTTTCAACTGCCATTTAATGGTAAACCATCTATAGTGTAATGGTAAAATCCTCTAAAATATCAGGTAAAAGCCTATATATACTATTATATAATCATAAATATAATATAATTATATATAATTTAATCTAATATTACTATAATATTAAATATATATTATATTAATTATATTTTGTATTATATAAAAAATATACTTATTATTAATTTTTAATTATAATAATTTTATATGTATTTAATAATTTTGTTAAAGAATATAATATATAATTATAATAAGTCGAATAATTATATTATTTATTATGTAAAATATAGCTAATATATACTTAACTATATTGTAGAATATTGAAACCTAGCTAAATGGCGTCATAATTTTCAATTTAATTAACATACTCTAAAACCTAATGAAACTAGGTTGTAGCTTGTCAAATTGGAGAAATGAAAGGTCAATAGCAGCATCGAGGAAGAGTTTGGAGGAGTGAAAACAAGGTCAATACCAATGTCGAGGAAGAGTTTGGAGTTAAAACAAGGTCAATACCAACACCGACGAAGAGTTTGGAGGAGTGAAAACAAGTTCAATACCAGCATCGAGGAAGAGTATGGAGGAGTGAAAACAAGGTCAATACCAGTGCCGAGGACGAGGTTGAGGGCACTCAGAGAAAATTGATGACCAAGGGAAAATGAGTACTATAAGTTTGGCACCCCTATTCTCTTTAACCTACGATTTTCAAGCCTAGTTTCCAAAGATATTCTCGTACATTGGCACCCCCATTCTCATAAAATGGTATAAGATAAGACAAAAGAAAAAAAATAGCTTAGGCTTTCACATTTTTATCGACCAGCCTCAGGTCTTGGAAAAACTCCCATAATCTACCCACATCTTGGTTGTTGGTGGGAACATGTTATTCTTTTTTGTATGACCTACCTCAAATCTTATGTCCACAAAGTTGCTAAAAACTTAAAACAATAAGAAAAAATTCGAAGGTACAACTAAAAAGGGGTTATTTCCTTTTGGCCTCCTCGACCTCTTATATTTCAACATAGCATGGAATTATGCTTACATAACATAAACTCAAACAAATGGAAGTTTATAAGGGAAAAGGAGCCCACTTATATGCTAGGCTAAGCTAGATCTAATGAATGGAAATAGAGGCATACAATTCTTCTTTTATACCTCCACCACAAACATATGCAAGGAAAGGTCTCCTCCCTTCTTGGTACTGATAACCTCCTCCACACACAATCCTTAAAAATTATGAATAGAGGAATATAATCTTTGAAGAACTCAAATTTGATTCTCTCCTACCTGATGCAATTAGTCATTTTATCCTTAAAAACATTTATAGTGATTACTAGAGGCACATAGACCAATTCTTCATAATAGAAGAATTTGATCATACTTTTCCAATGATGGCATTATGAGAAAACCTTAGGTTAAATGAATAATTTCTTTAAATATGTCCAACCGTATAAGATAAGACCATTGCTATGTGTACTTGGATACCATGGAGAAACACTCTTTGGGATCTTTCATCAATCAAGGTATTATTAAATTTTAACACCTAAAAGTGAGAATGAAGAATCTTTCCTAGGATGGTGGCCAATTATGCTTCTCAACACCTAGATTACAAAATCTTTATCAATATCATTGCCATCACAATTAAACCTACTGCTTGAGATATAGTCATACACGTAAAAAAATTGGCTTTCTTGATAGTAGATACATTCTAGACAATTCAATCCTTGCATCAAATATTATTGAATGGGCCCAACAAACTACTCATGATGCCCTTACTATTAAGTTAAAACTTTGACAAGGCATATGATTGCATCAAATGTCCTTTCAGTTATAAAAAGGATCAAATGGATTTATTTTTAACCCTAAATTATTATCACACATTCATCTCTTTTTTAATGAGTGATTGCACAATAGTGTGTCCCACTTGTGGGATGAGGCAAAAAAATAATCACAAAATTTCAAAATTACAAAATACTAGTTGAATGAAGAACCTTCATTTGAAGGTGATGTCATCATCAACTTTGAATGAAGAACCTTCATTCAAAAATGATGCCATGTCAAGACTTTCAAATGAAGTTATTTTTTATTTTAAATATTTCATATCCAAAATTCTTTATAAAAGGGACCTTCAAATGAAGACCTTAATTCAAAGGTCCTTCATATGAAGGTTCCTTTAATGCCATCCCATTATAGCTCTTAGAGTTGTTAGAGATATTTTTGTTTCAAAGTAGATATTTGACCATCAAATAGTGTCACCATGACTCTACCAAGATATACATCAAATTGATAAAATTTAACCTAACAACCATAAATTCACAAGAAAATTGCCCCTGTAAACCCTAGGGCATCAATTCAATGCCAAGTTTCTTGCTTTAACAGAACCCTAAATGCAATGAACCTCTATCATACTATGTTTCACACCAATCCATTGAGTTACAATTCCAAGACAGTGGGTGGATTGGTGGATGTCATTTCTATTTAGCCCTCAAACCCTTACACAGGCGAAACATGGTAGTCCCTATATTTGATTGTTTTATCCCATAAAACAGTGATTTAACACTTCAAAACAAATGAAAATGAAAGGGAACACATATATTTATCTACACCAATGATCTCAGAGCATTTCAAGCTTGTACGGATCCATACAACACAAAGAACTTCAGAAAAATAGTAAAAACACAGAAAATTGCTTCAAGAACGTGGTATTTGATATGAAATTTTGGTATCAACTCCTCCAACAATTGAAATAATTGCAATGGGATAAGAATAAAATATGATAGAAGTGGTATAATAAATGCATCATTTGAAGCACCAAACCAATATGCAAAGATGAAAGAAAATGCTAACCCCTTAAATTGAAAAAGTTTATTTTAACTTTAAGTTTGTTGGGTAGCCAATTCTTTTAAGTTATCAAATCCTACCATCATACATAGTCAAAATGTTGTTGTTTCAAATGACTATGGGCACAAACTTCACTATTTAAAGATGTTGAAACCTTTTCACAGAGAACTAGAACATTGATGCAACCACTCATCCTACCTTAAAACATACCAAAAGTCTCCTAGCAATTAGACATAGGAAGATTTAAGATGACTTAAACAATTTGTATTGCCAAAGCATAAATTTATGATAACTTCAATAGGCCTAGTACAGACTCTCTCCACATTAACCACTTAGACATATGGAAGTTAATTGTAAATTTTCTGCTATTTTTAGTCATGTAGGTGTCCAATAAACCACTTGGTGGTGTTTCCCTTCAAGTTTATTTACTTGAATGAAGAGAAAAAGTCCTTTGATTACAATTAGAGAATATATTTGAGCCCTTGGTTGTGTAACTGGTCAACCATAGTCACATTTAACACTTGTTACAAAGTTTGGGAGTTAAAATATTAAGTAGATTTTATTTGTGATGGACACATTTGGACGGTAGTAACAATAACTTGCAATCTATCAAGACTTGATTACCTTATAAACTGTCAAATTCTAGCGATGAAATGATAGATTAATCATAATGTCACCTTCGGATCATATCACCATGAAAGAACTTCATCCAACATCATTATGAGTGCAGGTACCACCAAATAGGTATTTTTCAGATTTGTCTTCCTCAAGCGAGGAAAAATTCAGGAAGAGAAGAGGAAAGCGAGACATGTAGTAGGTCTAAAAGAGGGAGATCAACTAGAGGTCAAAAGATTAGAAGAAAATTTCGTAAACGCATGGAATTTTTTCTTGTTGAAGGGGGTTCATGTTCTTATGATGAGGAGAGCATAGGCGACATCGAGGTTCCCTTGAGGTAAAAATATCTATGGAAACAATGGGTACACAAGGAACTTCCTCCAATAAACACTGATTTTTGTGTCAACGAGAGGATATATCGCATAGCACCATAGTCATTACATGGTTTGGGCCTTTTTTGCATGGATGGCATAAAGGTCTTTCATGACAAAGTTACTGAATTGATGGAGTATGTCGGACCCTGTTATAGTTACAAATATTGGATGCAGCCGGTTCGATATACATGAAGTATGTGTAGGTATGCACTGTCAGCAAATTATATACAACTAAAAGATAAGGATCAAAATAAAGGAGTGGCTATGTACATTGACGAAAGGAAAAAAGAATCATGGAATATTGTAGTGCTTGTTGTGCAATATTGCACACATGCCCCACTGAAAGTAGGGACCCTCTTTTTCCTCGCCTTTTGGCTCTTTTATGTGGCCTCGCCGTTTTTTGAGCTTGTCTTTGAAAATCTTGAGTTTTTGGTTCTTGGGTGCTTTGGTCCTTTGGTCCTGGATTTGTGCTACTTTGCAATGTTCTTTGATGCCTATCTTGCTTGTAAAGTTCCCCTATTGAGCTAACACTTTGAAAATTCTAAGTCTTTTGGACAATTTCAGGTTTTTCCCTGTTTTTGAGAATTTTCCCTTCAAGTGGATTTCCCCAGCTGCCTGGAAAACCTGATGGGGCTGGTTTTGTGTTGTCTTCGGGGATTTTGGTGCTTCACAAATTTCCATCTCCCCCAATTTTTTCCAATTTTCCTTTGTTCCTTCAGTTTGTGTCTTTTGGTTATTTTTACACTGTCTTCAGGGATTTTAATGCTTTGCGGATTTTTGACTTTCCCAGATTTTTCTGATTTTTCCTTCACCTCTTCATTTTCCCAAGTTGCATTTTTGGCTATTTACCTCGACACCATGAGGGCTTTGCATCTAGGCCACGGTTGGGTGGTGGTACTCCCTTACTACAGGGGGCTCTCATTCCCTCCGTGGTAGCACAGTGGTCTAGCCTTACCGCATGATTCTTTGGTCGGCGGCATGGTTGTGCGGGGTTGGTCCATCTAGCATAGTAGCATGGTTTACCTCAATGTCACGAGTGTCTTTGATCTTGGTCGCAATTGTGCGGTTCACCGTCATACCGTGAGGGCTTTGTGTTTGGCTTGTGGTGCTATATTTACCGCATTACCTTGGTGGTTGAATGCTTGGCTCACGATAGCGTGGTTTTGGTCGCTTTGGAGGCATTGGAACGTCAGGCTATCAGTCAATGGCATGTGAACTGTGTTGACTTCGTAAGAGTTTGTTTCCTTGGAAAAATCCTGATAGTCTGTCCTTGCTTCATTTTTTCGAAGTGTGCTAAGTATTGCTAGTTTCGATGATTTCCGCCCCTATCAGATTTTTTTGAAAGTTTTCTATTTGTCAAGGACTGAGAGGATTCGTGGCCTAATTGTTAATGGTTCTACATTGCATGATGGATTTGGATGATTTGATTATATGTGCAGACATTTCTGGAGTTTTGACTAATGAGTGATTGGCCTTTTGGTGATTTATGTGCTTCCCTCACTAAAATCTGCCTGGCCTGGAATGTCCCAAAATTCCTTCCTAACTTGAATTCCGTGGAGGGCTGAAAATCCCAAACTTTGATAGGGCTCCTTTGGTGAAGTTTTAGTGGATTCTGGTGGCTATTTCGGATCTCTCTGATGATTAGCATGTTGTTTATGATTGATTAACACAGATTTTGATGCTAGAATGAAAGCTAATGGTGGCCATTTGGAATGCAGGTTGGATCGGGTAGGTTGTCGTTATCGAGGCCAAGGGAAGAGGTGGATGTACGTTGAAGATGTTGTGTGATTTGTGGGATTGCAGCCAAGTACATTTTGTAGTTGTGGGTAGGTGAAACTCACTCGTACACGGCTGGGTTGACACTCTCGAGGGTCATTCATCCGAGTTGGGCATGAAATAGAGGGTTTGAACTAATTTAACTCGATCGAAGTCGTCGGGGAGGCCCAGCTTAGCTAATTGGTTGGTGAAACGTATTCACACTCATATGACGCACGTGTTACCATTTTTTTGCTTCGCGCCCATGGGACATTATTGGTGAAGGGACCTGCGGGGTTTGATCAATCTGAATCGAGATTTGTGGAGATCCCAAGCTGATCTGAAGGGGCGCCACATGCATTCATTACAGAATGGTGATTTAGTGTGGGTTGTCTAGGCCGATTGGGTTGGTGGCTGACTTTCTCTGTAATTACCCCTAGCTCGGGCCAACATGAGCAAGATTTCTATAAGTATGGAATTTTGCCTCATTTGTTAAGTTAGAGAGCAAAAGTTAGAAAAAAAGTTAGAAAAACTGGTTGTTAAATAGTTGGTTTGAAGTTAGAAGACTAGATCTTGTAAGTAGATTAGCAAGTAGAGCAGGAAGTTAGAATTAGGAGTTATTTATATTTCAAAAAAGTACAATAACATAGAACATCAAAATTGTTGCGATTACTGGTGATTTAATACAAGTGAAGACGTTGTGTTATTATTGGTGTCTTCTTTGCATTGATTTGTCTTGCATGGTTCTTATTCTATCTTCAAAATTGCTTGGAAATATCTAAATGTATTTTAGGTTTAGAATAAATAATTTAATGGTGCTTGTGATTTAATGCTTGGAGTGTTGTAGCAATCTTTGGTTCATACTTTGGGAAGCTTCTTGATCATGGGACTGCTATGCAAGGTCAACCTGTACCTGTTATTTATGTGATTAGTTCAATTGTGGGAATTTATCTAGTTCTATTGAATGAATGTCCATGATCTGAAAATATTTAATTCATTAGAAGATTGCACTGTTTCTATGAGATTGCAGGTATAACCTGGGTTAAATAGAAAGTATTTTAAAGGGATTGGTCTGTTCCAAGTATTTCTTCATTGGTATTGTTGATCTTAGGAGTAATATTAATTTTAGGATTTTGAAAACCCTTACCTTTTGCTATTTCTTGAACTATGGTTAAAGTAGGAACTCAAGTATCACTCTGTTTCAAAATCTAATAAGTTAGTCTCCAGCATTTGTTTGTAAGTTCCCTTTGTGATTACCAACATTTTCACGTTTATCACTGAGTGGTTCCACTGCATTGTCATAACTTGACACCCGAGAGACCTTGGGGTTATCTTTTTTCTCATAGAGATCAACCTTTCAAGAGAGATAGGATATTTTATATTATGTCTGAGTTGTTGTTGTGTGGAAAACACCATCAATAGGATTGGCGCTAGAAGGAGGGCCCTGAATAAGCAAGCTGGAGCATTTTCTAAATGCCCTTTCTCTTGAGAGACTTAGAAGGAGAACCATATCTACCCTAGGAGAATAAGAAGAGTTTCAAGAACTTCCACCTCCAACTAGGTCAAGAAGGACCATAAGAAGGGAGGAGTCATCATCCAATCTATTATTTCCACCATCTTCACCCTCATCCACCACATCTTCATTTGATTTTGAGGCTGGTTCCATTCAACAATCCCAACCAATCATCATTCAGCCTTTACCACCTCCACCTCTACCAATGGCTTTCTTGGAAAACAACCCATCACCTCTATCCTTCAACAACCACAATGTTATGCCCAAAAACCCCAAGAATTTTTGCTCTAAGTTTCACACGAGTGATCCTAATAGAACAACAGAGGAGCATATTAGGATTTTTCAGACCTATCTGATGGATAGAGGGATTAATCATGAAGATGTTGCATGTAGGGTTTTCCCTTACTCTCTAGGAGAGGAGGCCTTTTACTGGTACAACCACTTGCCTGCTGCATCCATTCATTGTTGGGCTGAACTTGAGGCTGTATTTATGCAAAAGTTTAAAATTTCCATTAGTTTCAATGAGCTCTACATGTAGTTTACTAGAGTTAAGAGAGAATTCAATGAGCCTATAGGATCATTCAATAATAGGTTCCACCGCGCATACACTAGATTGTAGACACCTTATGTTGTGGATGATGCCACTTCCTTAGAAGTCTATTTTGAGGCCCTAGATAATCTTACATCCACCTTCCTTAAGTGGAGAACTAATCCTCCAACCACCCTGATCACTGCATGTACAAAGGATGTTAAGGTTAGTATTGATCTGATACAACACTTTTCAGGACCCCTACCATCTCTAGGACCAGCTGCCCACCTTGGGCAAGTCCAAGCTCTTAACCAGGCACTAACTAATCACACTCCCATTATGAATCTCATTCCGCAATTGCCTTTGGTTCCACACCCAGGTCATCCAATAAGTCAAGCTCACCCAATGCCTAGTTATCCCCAACAAGGTGCCAATCAACCCCTTTATCCACAACCACAAGCTAGTTTCCCTACATATTTGTAGAACTTAGAATTTTTGAATCAGTCTGCGAGTCTTGGAGGAGTTTCAAGATACCCCCCAAATAATGTAAATCCAGTTCCTTATAGTAGTCTTGATAAGGAAAGGTTAGATGAGCTAACCAAGCAAGTGAATAAGTTGAATATGGAGGTAACCTACTTGAGGAGTCAGAACAACCAACTCCAAGCTTCTTAGAGGAGCATGCAATCAAATTATAATAGGGAGAATCAGTATGTTGCACGAGGGCAGAACTCTGATAGAAATCAAAATTTTGAAAGAGGCCAAGGTTCTGGTCAAAACTTTGATAGAGGCAAACAAGGTGGACAAGGGTTTGAAAGGAGACATCCACCTAGGTAGAATAGGCCATGGAATACTGGACCTAATAATGGAGTCCCCACTCCACTGGACCAGCCTTCTAATCAAGAGAAACTTCTGAGTGGAGTATATCTAGCTGAAGCAGCTTTGTCAGGGTGGTGCAGGCTTCACAAGACAGGTCAACCTCTGAGCTGGATTGTTCTGAATTTCAAACTGTTGTTTCCATTTTTCAGTATGAAGTTGAAAACAACTCGACTGGTTGAGAGTTGGTACCCTCAAATCTGTATGATTCCCCAGTTTTGGTGTTGAATCATGCTCTTTTTCCTAGGGATGAGGAGAATGAACCAGAGGATGATTCAAGTAGCCATAATGAAGAGGCCGAACAAGTGCTCAATGAAGATGAAATCTATCAATTATTTAATGAGGGAACTAAGAATGATAACGGTCCCTTAGATGAAGAGGGGGCTAGTATTGAATAAGTACAAATGTTTCAGCAACCTACAAGAAAGTATGATTTGAGGAATAGGCCCAACAAGAATTTACAAGCTAGAGGCCCATTTACCACATCTATTCTTCCAAACAATTTTACCACTCCACCAAACCCACAATACTTTGAAAAAGGAGGACAACCTGATATGTCAAAAGGAAGCAATGTCGATGTAGCAAAGGATAGAAAGACTGGTCATTCTAAGGAGACCCACACTGACATGAATGTGGGACAATTAGGTGACTATGTGACTGAAGAACTCAGGAAAGTAAAGGTGAGTGTCTCTGCTTTTGAGTTGTTAAGGGTTCCTGAAATCATAAATGTAGTCCTAGGGTCTTTCAATTCAAGTACAACACCACAAGGAGTAGTAGTCAAAAAGGTAGTTGGCATGCCTCCTAGTTCACAGGCACCTAAAGGTCCAAGTCAAGCACAACCTGGAGACAGGGGTAAAGAAAAGGATAAAAATAAATTTGCACAAGTTGACGCTCAATTGATTTTTTTCCAAGGAAAGATGGAAACCCTTCCCTTCCTGATTTCTATTTGTATCTTTGGGAAGAATCTACACAATTGTCTTCTAGATTCAGGGGCATCTACAAATGTTATGGCTTTTGTTCTTTGTAGGGCTCTAGGAATTACCCCTATAGCCTCTCAGAAGAAGGTCACTCAATTGGAAAAAATACAGGTAGATATAGTGGGAGAACTAAACATGATCCCCATGCAAGTTGCTTCAGATCCTAGAGTGCAATAGGTACTTAATATTTAGGTGGAAGATATTTCTAACACTTATGGTTTGATCTTGGGTCGAGATTTCACCAAGGCACTAAATGGATATACATCCACAGATCATTCTCACATGTGGCTCCCTTGGAAAGGAGTCCCAAATCAAATCACAAGTGAAAGAGAACCCAGAATGAAGTATGTGATCACTGAATATCAGAATACTTTGAATGAGATATTGGTGTCAGAAGGCAGCATGGGGAACTATGTCCTAGCTGCCTCTATATCAGGAGCCAGTAGTTCTGAAGTACTACTTGAACAAACAAAGGAACTTGATGATTAGGAAGATAGACAACTCATCTTGCTGGATAATTTCCAAGAGTTTATCCAAAAGTGTGTGGAGGATTAGATTCAATTGGGCAGATATATGAATTTTGAAGAATTTTTGCTCCCCAATTGGTGCAAAGTTCTCACTCTGAGCTGGAATGTTGTTTGTGCTAAGAATTCATGGGGCAGATACAAAGATGTATTAATCCAACCCTAGTTGTCAGGCTAGATATACAAAGCATTCAAAATGATCCAAAAGGAAAGAACCCAAGGCCTCCTGAAGAGCCTTTGGGTAGTAGCAAGGACAAGGTTAGTCAAAAGAAATCAAGAGCTGATGGTTGTTGGATATTGAGATTTGATGGATCCAAATCAAAGCAGGGTGCTATAGCAGGATTTGAGCTGATCATACCTAGAGGTAAAACCTTTTTTTTTTCTCATAGACTCCAGTTCCAGTGCACTAATAATGTAGTTGAATATGAAGCTTTGGTCCATGGATTATTAATGGAATTGAGAAAGGAAGTCAAGATCTTGCAAGTGTTTGGAGATTCTGAGCTGGTAGTTAAGCAAGTAAGGAAACAATACTCATGCCATAACAGAAGAATGACCAACCACAGGCATAGAGTATGGGATCTCATTGAGGGATTTGATGCATTCAACATTCAATTGATCCCCTGAAGTAAGAATCAAACTACCGATTCTCTGGCACAAGCCGCAAGTACATTGTAGCCTTTATCACTTTCAGGTTTGAAGAAATTCACTATGGAGCTCACCCCAGTACCCTCAGTGCCTGACAACATCACCAATTTCCAGGTATTTGAGGATGACAAACATATTCTTGATTTCATCACTAGTTGTGATATGTTTTCTTCCCAAGTGATTGATGAGGCAGAACCTCAAGAGGCTAAAATGGACCTAGAAGGGGTCATTAACCTGAAAACTAATACTATCCCAAGAGGCATGGTGCAATTAGAATGAATTTTTGATTTGGATAAGATAAAAGATCAGGATCAACAAGTGAAAATGGAATCTCTCAACAGTCAGTGTGAAAAATACAACATGAGGAGCCAGGAGGGTGTCAAAAATGTCTTTATTGGTAAGGTGTGCACTCCATAGGAAAGGAGAGGAATTATTGATGCCTTGTACACTTATCAAGATGTGATAGCATGGAGCTATGATGACTTAAATACATATGATACTTTAGTCATTACACATACTATTCCCCTAAAGTCAAATGTTAAGCCATTCAAACAAAGATAGAGGCTAATTAATTCTTTGTTGGAGCCCATCATTCAAAAGGAGGTGTAGAAGTTTCTTTCAGCATGCATCATATTTCCAATAAGACATTCAACATGGGTTGCAAACTTGGTTCCAGTAAGGAAGAAAAATGGAGAAATCATATTGTGTGTTGATTTCAGGAACCTTAATAGGGCATTGGAGAAGGATAATTATCCAGTCCCTTCACTCAATGAAGTATTTCAGATTGTTAATGGGTCTCAGATGATGTATTTTCTAGATGGGTACTCTGGATACAATCAAGTTATGGTACAATATGAGAATAGGCACAAAACTTCCTTTACTACAAAATGGGGAACTTTTTCTTATAGAAGGATGCCCTTTGGATTAATCAATGTCGGGGCTAATTTCTAGAGAGCAATGGATATTTCTTTCAAAGACATCATTGGTAGGTGCATCATCATGTACATGGATGATTTGATAGTCTTTTCTAAGAGAAGTGATCATATTGCAGATTTATGCCAAGTATTTCAAAGGTGCAGAGAGTTTGGCATCTCACTTAATCCAAAGAAGTGCATCTTTGGAGTCACTAAAGGAAAGCTATTAGGGCATTTTGTTTTAGAACAGGGTATTGCCATTGATCTAGAATGGGTAGAGGCTATACTAAAAATTTAGCTTCCTGCAAGCAAAAAGGAAATGAAGTCATTCTTTGGGAAAATTAACTTTGTCATAAATTTTATCACTGGATTTGCTAAAATAGTAAAGCCCTTGAATGCCATGTTGAAACAAGAAGAAAAGGTTGAATTGAATGCAAAAGCTAAGGAGGCATTTGAAAAAATCAAGAGAGTTATTGTTGAAGCTCCAGTATTGGTAAGTCTTGATTATGCCAAACCCTTATATATATATATATATATATTTGTTTGCTTCAGAACATTCCTGTTCTGGCATGCTAACCCAGAAATATGATCGAGGGAATGAACATCCCATAGCCTTTATGAGTGCTCCTCTGAAGGATGCAGAACTGAGATATCCCAATGTAGAAAAATAGGCTTATGCCCTGGTCCAAGCAGTAAAGAAATTCAGACACTATATCTTGAGAAATAAGGTCTTTGCTATAGTACCTAATCCTACAGTAAAGTTGTTATTAATGCAGAATGAATTGGGAGAGCGCAAGGATGAGTGGGTAACTATGTTATAGGAATATGATATTGAGATCCAGCCCATGAAATTGGTGAGAGGGCAGGGACTGATGAAGACGATGGCTGAGATAGGTCCCGACCTCATAGCTCAGCAATATCACCTCCAAGAGGTGTCCCTAGGAGATTGGTATGATGAAATTATTTACTATATGTTGAACTAGCAGTGTCCTAAACACCTTAATGTAGTACAAAGAAGAGCTCTGCATTTGAAGAGTGGTAGTTTTATGATGAAAGGAGATGTCTTGTACAAGAGAAATTATGAAGGGGTTTATTTGAGGTGCCTAGGGAAGGAAGAGGTTGGAAGGGTGATGTTTGAATTTCACAGAAAATATGGCACAGGCCATGGCTCAGCACCTTCCACTACAAATCAGATCCTGAGGATAGGCTATTATTGGCCTACCTTGTTCAAAGATACACATAACCGTGTGATGACTTTTCATGCATCTCAAACTGCAGCAAGTAAGGAGAAACGTGCAACCCTTCCACTTCAGCCAGTCATAGAGGTAAAATCATTCGCACAATGGGTAATGGACTTCATAGGTCCAATCAATCCACCTTCATTTGTCGGCCATAGGTATATGCTTACTATAACTGATTACTTTACTAGATGGACCAAGGCTCTTGCATGTAAACAATGCACTTTAGAAGTGGTAATCAATTTTATTGAGTCAGGTACTATTAATCACTTTGGATATCCATTGGCTTTAGTTTGTGATAATGGTCTTGCATTTGCATCATTGAAATTCTCTAACTGGGCTTTTGATCATGGAAGTATCATAAAATTTGCATCAAATTACTAGCCGCAGGGTAATAGTTTGGTTGAGTCCTCTAATAAGAACCTTTTGACAATCATCCGTAAAATATTAGAGAAGAACCCCAAGGATTGGCACACCTAGCTTAGATTTTCCCTTTGGGCAGATCGCACTAGACATAAAACATCCCTAGGAACCTCTCCTTATCACTTAGTGTATGGCTTGGAACCTATATTTCCCATCCAGCTGAAGATCCCTGCCTTGCAATTTATCGATGAATATTATGATGGAGAGGATAAGCGTGAAGCCCACTTAACTGAACTATTACACCTTAAAGAGAGAAGAGATGAAGCCTTAGAAAACTTTGTCAGACATCAGGGTGTAGTGAAAAGATGGTTTGATAGGAGAGCCAAGGTGAAAGCCTTTAGAATCTCTAACTTGGTTCTATACTAGGACAAAGCCCATGACCGAAAAGGGGAGCATGGTAAATTTGACAGACTTTGGCTTAGCCCTTATCAGATTGTAGAGATTCTGGGAGACAATGCTTTTCGTTTGAAAACCCTTATTAGAGAGGATATCCCGCTACCTATCAATGGGCAGTATTTGAAGATTTATTTCCAGTCCTAAGTTGTTTACAACTCTTTCCTTGTACATAGGTAGATTAGAGTTTCCTTTCTATTCTATTTTTTTCTTTTGGTTAGGGTAGGTTTGCTTCGGTTGGTTTTGCTTTCTGCTCTATTCCTGCTTTGGGTTTTCTTGCTTTCTTTTGGGCTTGTTGCACCTGTATGATTGGTTGCTTGCCTGGGGCCATTCTGGGAATTTCTTTTACAAACTCCAATCATCTTTTCAGAGTTAGTTGGTTGATTTCCTTTGTTTGGTGTTGAATATGCTTGGAATTGGAATCACTTGATTAAGTAAAATTCTGGAATGTATTTGGGTCTCATACGTACACACAAATCTTAAGGTTTCCAAGGTTGCATATGGTCCTTGTGAGGTCTGATTGGGTGAAAAATCTTATATTCTACTCCAGTACTGTTGTGGTTCTCATCCTTGAGTGCGAGCTTCATATACACACACTTTGACCCTGGTACAAGAAAGGTTTGCTTGTTTGTGATTTTTGAAACCTTGTCCATAGATAGTTTGATCCATCCATATCTGGTTTGTGAAACCAGAGATTCTGGGTTGATTCCAATTTGTCATTGAAATGCTTTAGAGCATTTCCCTAGTGGAGTCGCCATTTGTTGTGAATTTTTGCACACACACCCCACTGAAAGTAGGGACCCTCTTTTGCCTGGCCTTTTGGCTCTTTTCTATGGCCTTGCCCTTTTTTGAGCTTGTTTTCAAAAATATTGAGTTTTTTGTTCTTGGGTGCTTTGGTCCTTTGGTTCTAGATTTGTGCTACTTTGCAATGTTCCTTGATGTCTATCTTGTTTGTAAAGTGCCCCTATTGAGCTATCACTTTGAAAATTCTAAGTCTTTTGGATAATTTCGGGTTTTTCCCTATTTTCAAGAATTTTCCCTTCAGGCGGATTTCCCCGGCTGCTTGGAAAACCCGATGGGGTTGGTTTTGCACTATCTTCGAGGATTTTGGTCCTTCATGGATTTCAGTCTCCCCTGGTTTTTTCTGATTTTCCTTTGTTCCTTCAGTTTGCGTCTTTTGGCTAGTTCTGTGATGTCTTTGGGGATTTTGATGCTTCACGGATTTGTCTTCCCCATTTTTTTCTGATTTTTCCTTCGCCTCTTCATTATCTCGAGTTGCATTTTTGGTTGTTTACCTTGACACCACAAGGGATTTTCATCTAGGATGCAGTTGGGTGGTGGTACCGGCTTACCATGAGGGGCTCTCATTCCCGTCGTGGTAGCATGGTGGTCCCGCCTTACCATGGGAGTCCTTGGTCAGAGGCGCGATTGCGCGGGGTTGGTCCATCTAGTGTGGTAGCACAGTTTACCTCGATGTCATGGGTGTCTCTGAGCCCGGTCGTGGTTGTGTGGTTCACCATCATACCGCGGGGGCTTTGTGCTTGGCTTACGGTGCTGCGGTTACCGCGTTACCTCGGTGGTCGAATACTTGGCTCGTAGTAGCGCGGTTTTGGTTGCTTTGGAGGCATTAGAAGGTCAAACCATCAGTCAATGGTGTTGAACTATGTTTACTTCGTAAGAGTTTGTTGCCTTGGAAAAATCTTGATAGTTCATCCCTGCTTCATTTTTCCAGAGTGTGCTAAGTATTGCTAGTTTCGGTGATTTCCACCCCTGTTGGATTTTTTCGAAAGTCTGTTATTTGTCAAGGACTGAGAAGATTCATGGCCTAATTGTTAATGGTTTTGGATTATATGATGGATTTGGATGATTTGATGATATGTGCAGACATTCCTGGAGTTTTGACTGATGAGTGATTAGCCTTTTGGTGATTTTTGTGCTTCCCTCGCTAAAATCCGCCTGGCCCGGAATGTCTCAAAATTCCTTCTTGACTTGAATTCTGTGGAGGGGTGAAAATCCCGAACTTTGACAGGGTTGCTTTAGTGAAGTTTTAGTGGATTTTGGTGGCTATTTCGGATCTCTCTGATGATTAGCATGTTGTTTTTGATTTATTAACATAGATTTTGATGCTAGAATGAATGCTAATGGTGGCCATTTTGAATGCAGGTTGGATCGGGCAGGTTTTTTTTGTCGAGGCCAAGGGAAGAGGTGGATGTACATTAAAGATTTTGTGGGATTTGCAGGATTGTAGCCAGGTACATTTTGCGGTTGCGGGTAGGTGAAACTCGCTCATACGTGGCTAGGTCGACGTGCACAAGGGTCGTTCATTCAAGTTGGGTGTGACATGGAGGGTTCAAACTGATTTGACTTGATTGAAGTCATTGGGGAGGCCCAGCTTGGCTAATTGGTTGGTGACTCGTATTCGCACTCATATGATGCACGCGTTACCATTTTTCTGCTTCGCACCAGTGGGACATTAATGGAAAAGGGACCTACAGGGTTTGATCGATCTGAATTGGGATTTGTGGAGATCCTAGGTTGATTTGAAGGGGCGCCTCATACATTCATTACAAAATGGTGATTTATTGCAGGTTGTCTAGGTCGATTGGGTTGGTGGCCAACTTTCTTTGTAACCCTAGCTTAGGCCAACATGGGCAAGATTTCTATAAGTATGGAATTTTTACCTCATTTGTAAAGATAGAGATAAAAAGTTAGAAAAACTGGTTGTTAAACAGTTGGTTCGAAGTTAGAAGACTAGATCTTGTAAGTAGATTAGCAAGTAGAGGAGGAGGTTAGAATTAGGAGTTAGTTATATTTCAAGCAAGTGTTATAACATAGAACATCTGAATTGTTGCTATTACTGGTGATTTAATACAAGTGAAGACATTGTGTTATTATTGGTTTCTTCTTTGCATTGATTTGTCTTGCATGGTTCTTATTCTATCTTCAAAATTGCTTGGAAATATCTGAATGTATTTTAGGTTTAGAGTAAATAATTTAATGGTGCTTGTGATTTAATTCTTGGAGTGTTGTAGCAATCTCTGGTTCATACTTTGGGCAGCTTCTTGATCGTGGGACTATTGTGCAAGGTTAACATGTACTTGTTATTTATGTGCTTAGTTCAATTGTGGGCATTTATCCAGTTCTATTGAATGAATGTCCATGATCTAAAAATATTTAATTCCTTAGAAGATTGCACTATTTCTGTGAGATTGTAGGTATAACCTGGGTTAAATAGAAAGTAGTTTAAAGGGATTGGTTCGTTCCAAGTATTTCTTCATTGGTATTGTTGATCTTAGGAGTAATATTAATTTTAGGATTTCGGAAACCCTTACCTTTTGTTTTTCTTGAATATGGTTAAAGTAGGAACTCCAAGTATCACTTTGTTGCAAAATCTAATAAGTTTAGAGTCTCCAGCATTTGTTAGTAAGGTCCCCTTGTGATTACCAACATTTTCACATTTATCATTGAGTGGTTCCACTGCATTTTCATGACTTGACACCCGAGAGACCTTGGGGTTATCTTTTTTCTCATAAAGATCAACTTTTCAAGAGAGATAGGATATTTTATATTCTGTCTGAGTTGTTGCTATGCAAAAAAAACCATCAATAGGATTGGCGCTAGAAGGAGGGCCCTGAATAAGCAAGTTGGAGCATTTTCTAAATGCCCTTTCTCCTAAGAGACTCAGAAGGAGAACCAAATCTACCCCAGGAGAAGAAGAAGAGTTTCAAGAACTGCCACCTCCAACTAGGTCAAGAAGGACCAAAAGAAGGGAGGATTCATCATCCAATCCATTATTTACACCATCTTCACCCTCATCCACCTCATCTTCATCTGATTCTGAGGCTGGTTCCATTCAACAATCCTAACCAGCCATCACTCAGCCTTTACCACCTCCACCTCCACCAATGACTTTCTTAGAAAACAACCCATCACCTCTATCCTTCAACAACTACAATGTTATTCCCAAAAACCCTGAGCATTTTTGCTCTAAGTTTCACTCGAGTGATCCTAATAGAACAATAGAGGAGCATATTAGGATATTTCAGACCTATCTAAAGGATAGAGGGATTAATCATGAAGATGTTGCAATCACTCTTCTTAGACTAATGATCCCATGATCATTTTGCAGGAAATGATGGTTTTTATGAACATCTAAGTGATATTACATTGGAGCTCTTCGGGCCCACCATACATTCACGGTGGAATGCCCAAAATCAAGATGTAAAAGATGAGCTCATTAACCATTTAGTTTTGTTGTTCGGTGATAAAACATTCAACCGAACCAAGGTCCTTAAGAAAGCTGGTACCTATCTAAAGTGTGTGAGGGACCAATATAGGTCACATTTAGAGAAGAACAAAAAGTACGAGCGTCCCCCCATGATTCTGGAGAGGGAGTGGAAGGACCTGGTGTCAGATGGAAAGAAGAAGACTGAAAATAAAAAAGGAAAGACACCACCAGGCCAAGGAAGGTATGTGATACTATCAACAATGTAATTATATACTGATTACTCTTTCTTTTTATATAATCTAATGTATTTCAAACTTTTCATAGGCTGCCTGACACATCGAGGCAACAAAGGCAAGACTAGAAAAACATGGGCAACACAAACTTGGCTCTGGTGGTTATATTAAATTATCCGCATGAATTGTAAGTATCAATAAATGAAATATTGCATCCAAATAATAAATTACAAATAATTTTGCTTTTATCACACCATAGAAGCAAAATTCATGATCGTATGCAAAAATTCAGGGCTCTGAATTCAACAGAGTGCCCAAAGAAGAGGACCTGAAGATTGCCTTCCAACAAGGCTATGGAGCCTTGGTTGAACACCTAAGAGTCTTGACTGGGAAAACACAATCTTCCACTGCATCCGACATGTAGGTAAATAAACTCAATCAAGTTTATTTAAAATTGAATACTTGTGCAATCTATTCAATATTTATTTCCACCATAAAGTAACTATGTGCCTATTTATTTTAAACAGACAAGCAATGATAATAGTGCACATGACATTGGAATGTAGCCTGGTGAGGGTGGAGCACAACTTGCAGATGAAGGTCATGGTGTGCACCCTGGTACTAGATGTATTCATGTGCTATACAAATGGCAGTATGGATTAATACAATTAAACATCTTTAATTGCATTTGGTGTATTAATTAATGTAACCTTTCGTGTTTCAACTTTAGAGTATGTAGAGAATGATCAACATGTTGAGCATGATCAGGAACATGATGTGGCCCCATTAGGTAAAGAGGACCACTCTAATGTTCTTTTAAACATATTTAATTGCAATTGGTGTATTAATTAATGTAACCTTTTATGTTTCAACTCCAAATCAGGATTTAGAGGGTGTTCAGCATGTTGAGCATGAGGCTATAAGACAAGATTAGGAACATGATGTGGCCCCATCAGGTAAAGATTACCACTCTAATGTTCTTTTAATTAATGAAATACTTGTAACAATAAAAAAAAAACATATCAATTTAACATTTATTTGCTATTGCAGCAGAGCCCCCTTGTAGCAGTGTCCACGTCGTGAGTACACGACCAGGCATACATTAAGATCACGAACAGAGCTCTGAACAACTGAAGGGGGGACAGATGATTTAGAAAATGATAATCCACTTCAGATTTTTTTAGCTGCAAAAAGAAAGAAAAAAAAGGTGATTGTAATCATATTATGACAACCATATTTTTGATAATATGTAAAAACGGAAAGAATGAATGTGAATATGTTAATGAATGAACGTTATATATTAATGAATGAATGTTATATGTTATAAATGGATGAATGAATGAATGTGAATATGTTAATGAATGAATGTTATATGTTATTAATGTAGGATGAATAAATGAATGTTATATGTTATTAATGGATGAATGAATGATTAATGTTATATGATCGGGTATGGGGAATTGAGAGTGATGTGAGGGGGGGGAGGGGCCAAATAAGCTTCCACCTTCACATGGTTGGCCATGTTAAGTAGAGAATATTAATGTAGACATGGAAAATATGCATCCACCTAATCCTGATCCTACTAACATTGTTTCATCTTGAATAATACTCTTAGCTTATCAACACCTTACATCCCATAATTAAATAAATCATTATTTATTTAATTAGGTCTTTCTCCTCTGGTGATTAAATTAATCAATTCAATTTAATTAATCATCTTTCTCTGTTCATTTAAATAATTCATTAAAACTCTAAAGTCCTCTTATTAAATTGAATAAATTAAAACATTATTTAATCTAATCTAACATATTCCTCCTTAGTTAAATAAACCAAAATCATTTATTTAATTAATCATTTCCTCTCAATTTGATTTAAATCAATTCATAAATTTAAGTCTAAATTGTCACATCTCCTAATTCTTCATTAAGTTAATCAAAACCATGATTAAGTTAATCCCTTTCATTAAAATCCTCTAGAGAATGCAACTTGCACAATAAATCAATTACTTTGATTTATTAAATCTCTATTTTCTTCACATGGCATCAAAAGGGAATATTCCCTCAAGTTTGAATTCAAAAATGCAAGTGGATGGGTACTTCCAACAAGGCATTCACTCCTCTTACATGTCCTTGTGCATTGAGTCAAGTGACATTAACTCCATTCTTCTCTCCCCCCAACTTTCAAATTCAAAATTCAAACTTGCACATTGACCAAAATGTGCTCATTCCTCCTCCAATCACATGTGGACAAGTGGCACAATGCCATTGGATTATCTTTTATCCCACATTGCTTATTCTCACTCATTCTTCCAAGATTGCAATCTATAAATGAGAGACTCTTCCTCTCATTCAACCATCCACAATTTGAGTAGACTTACTCTACTCAACTTTATCCTCAATGCAAGATCTTAGCTAGGGTATTGCAGGTTTTCTCAAAAATTCACATTGTTCTTCATCATCAAGTGGATCAATCATCAACAATCACACAAAGGAGTTGGGAAAGGGTCATTTCCTACACACAAATTGGCACCAACTCCCCCATGGGATCAAGATTTTGCTTAGTTTAGATAGATTTAATTTGGTCTATTGCATTGTTCTTCATTTTTCATTTCTATCTAAATTTTGTAAATGGATTTCATGGGGAATCTTGATTCTCACTTGCATTTGATCTAATATTATGCTTGTTTGCTATGTTTGTGCATTTGCATACCCTCTAGTCTGCTAAGCACCTGCCATCAGTGCTCCCGCGAGTAAAGTACACCAGGCTCCTCCTACACAGGGAAGGCCATCGCGTCATAAAAAAGTTTCATTTGCATCTCACACTAAATTTTGCCCTAAACTAGCAAATGTTGCATTGTTTGTGGGTGTGGCCCAGTTTAGAAAGTTCCAAACTGCACCGCCGTGGTGGAGTATGACAATTTAAAAGTCTCAAAGTGGCCCACATGATGCACTTTGCATATGTGGTCCTACTTAAGGTGAACCCTAATTTCCTAACTACGTTGTGCGATGGAGTAGGGGCGCGTGGTAGACTTTTGGTCAACCAAACCCTAATTTCCAAAGTGGCCCGCACGGCACACTTCGCATATGCGGTGTAATAGGGGATCACGCGGTGCCGATAAGGCATTTTCCACGGTGCCATATAGCGTCGCGCAGTTGGTATAGAACTTTGACCCTATTTAATGCATGTAAAATGATAAATTTGAAGGTTGGATAGGGGAACATACCATGGGTCCTGTGCCGGTTGGCCACTAGTGCGTTCGAACCCTCTCCGACACGTGCCTGGGAAGCTGTCGTTGCGCCATTTCAACCGAGACTCGGAGCTCAGAGAGTAATTTTTTCTAAAGGCTAAGATTGCAAATGAATTGAAAATGACCCCTCGAGGTCTATTTAAGCCTAAAAATTAGGGTTTTTTGACCTAATTTGACCTTCCAACGAGAGTTTTGGTCCCTCGAACCCGTTTTCATCCAACCGAGGGTCATTCTTCATCCCTTTTGGCATTTTAATGCATTTTTCTGGCATTCTGGGGCATTTCTAGCCTGTCGGGCACCTTGTCATCTCTTTCGCGAGATCATCCAAAAATTCAAAAAAATTGTTCGATCTCTCGAGGGGGCAATATCCAGCAATATCCTTCCACTGTGGCAGTAGTGGGGCATCTAAAAAAATTCAAAAAAATCCTAGACCTTGATCACAGCAGTTTATTCTTTGAATCAATGCAACAAGTACATTGCTTCAAAGAAGGGAAAAATGTAGACATGGAAAATGTACAAGTCTGTTTTGGCACACCTGATCCCGATAACTAACAACGTTTCCTCTTAAATCACATTCTCAGCATTTCATCACATTCTATCTCTTGATTTAATAAATCATTATTTATTGGATTAAGTCTTCCTCTTTCAATGATTAAATTAATCAATTAATTTAATTAACCATTGCATCCCTATTTAATTAAATAAATCATTTTATTTAATTAAAATATCTAGATTCCTCCTATTAAATTAAATAAATTAAACCTTATTTGATTTAATCTAACATATTCCTTCTTGATTAAATAAATCAAATCATTTCCTCTCAATTCTTGACTTAAATCAATTCATAAATCTAAGTCTAAATTGTCACATCATCTAACCCTTCATTAAATTAATCAAAACCATAATTAAGTTAATCCCTTTCATTAAATTTCTCTAGAGAATGCAAGTTGCACAATAAATCAAATACTTTAATTTATTAATTTATCTATTTTCCCTCACAAAGCATCAAAAGGGGAATATTCCCTCATTTGAATTCAAAAAGGCCAAGTGGACTTGGTCCTTCCAACAAGGCATTCAATGCCTCTTGCATGTCCTTGGCCTTGAGCCAAGTGACATTAACTTCACTTCTCTTCCCCCTTCAACAAGTCAACTCACCATTTCAAATTCAAATTTATGCATTTATCATGCACATTGGCCAAAATGTGCTCATTCCTCATCCAATCACATGTGGACAAGTGGCACAATGTCATTGGATTATCTTTTGTCCCACATTGCTCAATCTTGCTCACTTCTTCCAAATAGAAGTCTATAAATTGGAGACCTCTCTTCTCAATCATCATCCACAATTCACATTCAAAGTTACTCTCTCCAATTGAGAACTAATTTTTCTCATCATATCCAAGCATTCATCATTTTATCACATTTGATACCAAGGTTATGCTCAAATCTCTCTGGAGATTTGACCATTTCTAGATTCACATATCATTGCTACTTAGGAATTGGGAAAGGGCCAATTGCAACACTTCATTGGCACCAATTCCCCCATAAGATCATCATGCTATTAGCTTAATTAGGATTGCTTTCATTGTTATTTGAGTTTTGTTATTTATTTCCTAATTTTAGCTTGAATAGATGGATTTTATGGGGAATCTCTCATATTTGCATGCATTTTGATCTAACATTTAACCATGTTTGTCATCTTTGTGCACTTGCAGGTTTAGGGGTTCACAATTAAACTATTCTCAAAACAAAGAGAAGCTCAATAAGGTAATGCACTTTTCAATATAAGAAATGCATCATTTGAAACATCAAACCAATATGCAAAAATGAAGAAAGTGTTAAATTTTCACTATGAACATTGTGTTGTGTGTGGATTTGGTTTCAAAGCTCTATTTATTTTATTTTTAGTGGTGACATAACTCTAAAATTTGACTTTTGTGCATAACAGGTTAGTGGAATATTTGATAGCTCTGAAGGGTTTAGAGGCTCGATTGAGATAGATACATGGATATTTGGATCTTGTTGTTGATGGGAGGCTTCCACTTAACCATGAAACTTTGTACCATCTGCAGGTATGCAAAAATTTCTCTACTTACATTCATTCAACTTACTGTAATATAATATCTAACAAAAATCTATTTTTCATTATACTTAGATGGATTTTCATGCCCTATTCCAAAGCACATGTTTTAGAACAGGCAAGAAGGATGTTGGCAAGGGTTAAAGAATTTGGCTTTACAACTACCAATTGCATAGTTTACTTTATTCATCTAGCATATTGCCAATACGTTTCACAATTTTTGGAATCATATCCTATAATTACAGAACTAGTAAAATTAAAATATGTAAGTTTCAAATATGGCATTACATATCTTTCTATGAATTTTTGAAAGAAAATATCAAAATGGAGAAGTATTAAAAAAAAAAATCTGCATAATTTCTAAGAGATCGGGGAATTTTTTTGCAAAGTTATCTTGAATATATTTAAGACAAAAGTAACTTATAGAGATTGAAGTAGAATATCGGTAGTCTAAAATCACCAGTCAACACATCTTAGTAGTATCTCAATTCAAGAGAACTAGGTCCACTATCCATTATCCAGTAAAACAAATAAAATCAATTCATAAGATTATTCTATTATAATAGGATTGACTGGTTGCTTGTTTCTTTTTGATTGTCAAGAAGTCATCAATATACACTTGGTTTTCTCGCCTTCTCTTGCCTCATGGCCAGAGAGTTTCTACAGAAGGCATCAAAGTAACCTTCAAGATTGACAATGGCAATGAGTACAAGGTCAGTATAACTTAATGTTAATTCGGTATGATTTTATTTGTTCAAGACCAATTTAGATTCATTTTCTGCTCACACTACTTTTATTTACATTTATGTTTTGCTAATATCCATTTTCCTTTACATTCATATTCTTCTATACATATTGTGTTTACAATAATGTTTTCCTTAATTTAATCTAGGGGAGAGGACCCAGTACCTGAGCATGTTTCAATAGTTGTGATAGTAGTGGTTTATATAATGCCCAACCCTAATTATTTTGATTCTTCTTACTAATCCAATTAATACTTTCCAGTTACTGTGATTTATTATAAGGATTTAATATTTACTTGAAAGAACCAAATGATCACATCACACAAATACAACACATGTGTATCGAAAAACTAATATATACTTGATATACCAATTTGAACAATAGAAAAGCATCAAAATGGAGACAATCAAATAACTGTATAATTCCACAAATAGTTGATACCAAAGACTAAGCCACAAATTCATATACCTTCATTAACTTCATTGAACTTCATGCATGCATCTGAGTCTTTTTGATGAAAACATCATTACACATCCTTTCAAAAATGTCTTATAAATAAAATATTGCCCAGAGTCACCCCGATAATTATTTTGATCCATTTGTATCTTCGTCAGAAAGAGATCATGTATCACTAGGCTATTATGTAGTTTCCTCAACGTGGTAAGTCTCTGCAATGATTATTCTTTTTATTTCAAGTATGTCACCAAGACTCCTACCGATGTAATCTTATCGGCATGACATAGCGGGTCAGTAGACATTTAGAACTTACTCCGATGGTATATGTCTTGTCGATATGCTTCCCTCATGCTTCATCGATGAGAGAAGATGAGTATCTCGCCGATGAAACTTCATCACTGAGACCATAGGTCAGTCCTCCTAATATATCTTCTCAGGCAATTTTGATCGTTGTAATAGTATTGATCTTTCACCGATATGCCTACATTTGAACAAATAGTTTTTTTGAAAAAAAATTGCATTGTTTCATCGAAATTTTGACGAACCTCCAAAAGCGTCTGACGAATTTGCGATACGTCCGACAAAACTTTCATCATAATTACTTGCCTATTTCGTCGCAATTTCAACAAACTTTTGTCGTTGTTCTTTCAATCTCAAGTATGTCGCCAATACTCCTGCTGATGTAATCTTATCGGCATGACATAGCGGGTTGGGTAGACATTCAAAACTTACTCCAATGGTATATGTCTTGTTGATATGCTTTACTTGTGCTTCATCGATGAGACAAGATGAGCATCTTGCTTATGAAACTTTATCGTTGAGACCACAGGCCAGTCCTCTCGATATATCTTCTCAGGAAATTTTGATCACTGTAACAGTCTTGATCTTTCACCAATATTTGCAATACTTTCCTATTTCATTGCAATTGCGACAAACTTCTGTTGTTGATCCGACGCTTTGGAAAGGCATGCCACTTGTATTCTGACTACTGCTCATTGCTAGATCGATGAAATTTTTGTCGATGTTCTGACAAACACCAAGTCCTCTTTTTCGTGGTGAAAACCGACGAAGCTGAGTCATGATTTTGACGTTTTAAAGCTAGTCGAGAAAGTGACGAAAATTATTTTTGTGATTCGTTGGTATTCTAACAATAGATTTTTGATATTCCAATAAACTTTCATCATAAATTGGATTCAAATACAGTAGTGTAAGAATTAAGGGAGCAAATTGGAACACATCCTAGCATTGCAAGCTTAGCTTGTGATCTAAAAGCACACATTCATACAAGTTTAGTGGCTGAGGGTTGCACATTTCCATGCATCAATAACCTTATTGCATTACATATCTAGTTGATCATTAGATGTGCATGGTTGACCTTCCTATTGTGTTGACTATCTTAGATACGCCCTACACTTCAATACTATGACGCCAGTTAAACATGGGGTGCCTTAAATCATATATGAATATAGGCTGAGAATTTCTAGCAACAATAATTTCATGTATTTCAATATGAATTTTGAAGGCCAAGGATAGAGATAACAAAATAGAATCGAATTATCCCCTTTAAATACATGGTGTAGAGCTAAAAATCAAAGATTCATCAAGGAGAGACGTGGACCAGACTATTCAACGCCAAACACATATTTATTTACAACAAATGCCAAGCAAAACGATATACTATATCAAGGTATTGATTAACTAGTATGAAACTAAGCTATCACATGTCGATTTTGCTAAATAACTCCTGATTACCAGAGAAAAATAATACAAACTAGATCACATAACAAATAATGGATGTCGAAACCCCTTGATTGAAACATACGACACAAAATCAATGGCTGACCATAAAGGAATTTTATCGAATAAAATAAAGATTGGCACAAAATCAAATTATAAGAGGATACCAACCATGATGACTATCTAGTGAATACGTAGGTTGAAAGTGGATTCAAATTTCTATGAATAAAGTAGAAGAATGAACTCGCAGCAATAGTGTGAAAGTGACATATGAAGTATGCAAGGAAGTAGCGAACCGACTAGTATGAACTGCGAAAAGGAGTGAAACGACAATCCAAGATCAAAGAGGATAATAAATCAAGACCAGATAACCAATACATTGGCATTTGAAATGATAGTCAATGATTAAAATGATCTAACAAAAAAAGGAAGATCTATAAATTCAGTATCCATTTATATTGTGAAACACATGATATAACAGAATGCTCCTAATATTGGGATGTTTGAGCCGATAGGAAGGGAGACTACAATGGAAAATAAGAGGCTATGGTGCAAGTGCATTGGAAAACATGCAAGCATAAAGAAAATACCCTCAACACAAATCCTACCCTTAATCTAAGACAACTCAAATTTTGATCTTATTCTAAACAAGTGTGCAAATAAATACACTCGATCCTCCCTACATATCATGCAGAGATAAAATAAATTCAGTAAAGTCCATTGTTTAAAATGATTTACTACTTCAAAGACATGGCATGATAAGAGGTACAACAGGGTCGACCAATGTGATAACATGCACAAAGGTAGACGCATAAGATGGGGTTGTGAACCATATTTTCCACAACTTTGACTCCAAAACAACTGCAAGCAAATACAAAAAATAGATTTCATAAGGAACACTCGAAGTCTTACATTTATGAAGCTTACTACGAAAGTTTAAGAAAATTTGGGGAGAGAAAAAAATGGCTGATGTAAATGATTCCTCTAGAATACGACGAGTACCAGATATGTCAAACAATCAAAACATTAGCATTTCGCAAGAAGGACGAAAACTTATCTGTAGAAATTATCTTTCCTCGATTTGATTAACACGATATCATCCTTCGCTTGACCATCTACGTTTCTCCCTTCTCATAATCCATGATCATGAATCAAGTTTTATTCTCCAAACAATTCATAAAAATGCACTATTCTACCAAAGAGTTTCTTCTGACAAAGTTTCCTTTGGAAAACTAAAATCCAGAATGAAAAACCCAAAATCTCCCCCAAAATTGATATTTTATCACCTCCGCCTCCTTACAAAACAAAGCAGAGTTCTTTTTTTACCAAATAAAAATCCAAGACGAGATAAGCTTTTGAAACTAAAAATCAACAAAATAAACAAGTTTCCTAGTTGACACTCCATTTGAAGTCGTGCATGTGCACACATTATCTTTTCCCATATTTTTCTATTTTCGCTTGTTTTTACAACAGTTCAAAAACTTATCTTCTCTATTTATTTAAAAATCACATTACTTTTCCTTATATAAATAATTAAACTCTCTTGAATATAAAATTTATCAATTATTATTAAATACCATTTAAGCAATACTTTTAACAAAATGATTTAATTTCATTATTTATTAATAACCGTATACGTTCTACTTCACAAAATTGATTTATTAATTATTATTTTAATTCTAATTTTATTTAAATTATCTTGTAAGCGATTTTAATTTAATTAACTAATTTAACAAGGCTATTTAAAATATTATGTTTACCACATAATTTGATAGTACAATAAACAACGAAACACAAATAAACACTTACCCAAACACCTAGAAAGGCCAATACAGAGAAGGAACTATAGATAGAGAGAGATATATAGTGGGAAAGGTAGAGGGGAAGAGAGAGATGTAAGGAAAGGTAGGGAGATAAATATAGGGAGAGAGATACAGAGAAAGATAGATGTGGAGATGGATATGGAAATGGAGAGACAGAAAGAGAGAGGGAAAGATGGAGGGAAATAAAGATAGAGATAGGAAGTTATATAGAGGTAGACAGGGGGAAATGTGTATAGAGAGAGGTAGGGAGAGGTACATATGGGGAGATATATATAGAGCTATAGGGGAAGAGAAAGAGAGATCTCTTTATATCTCTTTCTCGCTATCTATCTTTATATTTTTTACTATCTCTCAATGTCTCTCTTCCTCTCTCTCCCTTATTTCTCTCTATATTTGTCTTCTCTTCTCTCTTCCTCTATCTATCTTTATCTCATTTCTTCTCTCTATCTATTTCCCTCTCCCTATATTTCTCACCTTACTATTTTTTTCTATCCCTATTTATCTCCCCCTCTCTCACCCATTTCCCTCTATATCTCTTGATCTCTCTAACTCTATATATATTTTTCTCTCTTATTTCTCATTATCTCTCTATGTGACTAGATCTATCTATTTCTATCCTCTTCTCTATTTTCCTCTCCCTCTCTTTCTTTATCTCTCTTCCTATCTCTATCTCTTTGTCTCTCCATATTTATTCCTTTATAGCTATACCTCTATTTTTGTATCTCTATCTCTCTTTTTATCTCTTGTAACTCTTTATCTCCCTCTCTATTTCTCTCTCTTTATTTTCTCTTTCTCTCTCTATCTATTTTCCTCCTAATTGTGCAATGGGTACACTGAAGAGGTTTTAAAGGTGAATTATCATATCCTTAATCAAATGACATGCTACCCTAAGCATGACTCCCTAGGGACGTGTTATCCTTGGATTGTTGGAATGAAATGACTAATCAAAAGTTACCTTCTCTCTCTCACTCTATAAATTTTAATTTATATTTTAAGTTTGAAATTCATTTTATTATATAAATTATAACAAAACTCCAAAATAGAATTATTCTACAATAATTAAATTTTTAACAAGATAAATAATTATAAATTATTAATTTTGATCATTTTTAATTATTATTTGTAATGGTATAAAAAGAAATAAATAATAAAAATAAATTTTAAACTTAAAAACTAAACTAAAATAAAATAAATGGAAAGTCAAAATATACCAAAACCCAAATATTAATAAACATAATAATTTTTAAAAATTAATAACAAATAATACTTATTAAGTTAATAAATGAATAAATAAAAAGGTAAAACTATTTTTTTTAATTTATTAGAATTGAAATTGTTGCCATGAGGATAGCACCCATGATAGCCAAGTGTGAAAATCGCTTTATCATGTGAAACATGGGACCATCTTCAAGTTGTGGGTTGCCTATGATGAAGCTGGACCTCGAGAGTGTGTTGGTTCCCTTGATGGACCTCCTAAAAGCTTACTGGTTTGGTAGGGAAAAGGATAGAAAACTAAATTTGTAAAATAAACTAGACCTAAGAGGTGATGCACCAATGATAAAAAGATATGTACTTATTGTTATAGCTCACAATTATTCTTGTAAACTTAGCTTAACCCTATGTACAACTCAATTTTTTTACCAACTTATACAAAAGTGTTTCAAGGGGAGGTCATGTTTCAGGTTTTGTTGTAGGAAAACAATGTATTTTAACAACTAACAAAACCTATGACCTACATAAATTTTCATATTCTTGCATGAAAAACAATCCTAAATGAGACCTAACTCAATGATTAAATACTGAAATCACAAAAATTACCTCAAAATCATTCACAATATCACCCATACACAAAATTTGAGAAGGAAAAATTGTTGCTTTTTATTGGTAAAAGGATTTTTTTCTTATTCAATCTTTGGAAATATTGAAAATAAAACTAAGTGACATGTTGCACAAGCGGTTGTCATTGTACCAAAAGATCGGCATTTTAATGCTCAATACAACAGCCAGATTTAGACAAGATCCAAAATCCATAGGAGGCGGTTAATCCATGTCATGAACCCAAGCATCGCACTGCACAACACAAGGAGACCAAGGGAAAAACTTTTGCAACAATCCCCCCAATGCAAACGAGAGGTTTGACTCTGATACCAATTGTTCCATAGGCGATTATCATTGCACCAAAAGATCAACATGTTAATACCCAATACAACTTCCAAATTTATACAAGATCCAAGATCCATAGGAGACAGTTAAGCCATGTCATGAACTCAAGCGTCATGCTGCATAGCATAAGGATACCAAGGGCGAAACTCTTGCAACAAGTTGTTGCTCTATACTTCTCAAAAATGAGTTACAATGCATCTCTTTTGCATAAGGCAGAAAGATGAATGAAAGAACTAGCTGGAAAGAGTTGAAAATTTTGTCTTATAGAAGAAATTCTCAGCTAAAAGAGGTTGCACCTTGTGGAAGATTTTGAGTGTGCATGGAGAGTTGAACCAGATGTGAATTGGAAGCAAAAACATTCAACTTTGGTGTAGAAGAGTTTACTCAAATTGTTTCCCTCTTTGACTTTTGCATGCATCTTGAAACTTCACCTCTAATTGATCTTGAACTTCTATGTAAAATTGCATGATGTTGATGAAAAAAAGCTACCTTCAAACACTTTGCATAAAACTTCAACTGATTGGGCATATAAGTCAAAAAATCCTTTATTTAAGGACCTCAAAATGCATGAATATAGCTCCAAACTTCCCCTAAATCTAGTTGTGACCATGAGAGCTTCTTAAGTAGGCCAAAACTACCTCTAAGTGCATCAAAATTGAGTGTTTAGTCCAGTCAAATTGTGGAAGCTCATAAATATTCTTTGCATGATAATAAGTGCATGAATTATTTGTAGATAAGTAGGTCTTCAAGGGTGGCTTAGGTTAACTGAAAGTTGACCAACTGATACATTCTTTTAAAATATTTATCAAGGTCACTTATTATTGATCAAGGTTCTTCATATAAGCCACTATCAAGATCATAATCATGGTCATTATCACAATGACTATCACAAACCCCTAAATCTACCCCTGCATCTACATGAGATCCTTCTAATGAAAAATATCTCTTATCCAATCTTCAACAACACTATGTTAAATCTACACTTAATGTTTTCAAGATTGCCCTACTTTACTTGACATGAACAACTTCAAACCCTTTGTTAGTCATGCTTTTGATCTTTGTCATGCTTTCAAAGTATATGTCTTATGGACTATCATCTATTCACTCCCATCCTTTACTCATGATGTTCATTGTTGCCTTTTCCATCTTGTATTCATGCTATGTTAGCTCAAAAATTAATTTTACCCTTGCAAAATCTACCCCTACGTATGATTTTATCCTTCTTGGTTCACAGGCATGATTGCCTATTTGTCTTTTAGGCTACCCTCTCAACTCTATCTCACTATCCATGAACAAAATAATGTTCCTTATTCATATTAATAAATGACTGCTAATATGCCTTTGTAAGACTGTCTTATCATACCACTGATCTATGTTAAAGTGACATATAAATGACTACTCATAGCTCTTTGTATATCCATTCACAAGGTCATACCTTCACAAGGTCTCATTGATGCTATGACAAGGTCTTATGCTCTCTATGCTATCATGCATGGAACTTGTAATGGAACTTCATCAAAACTCTATCCCATGGTACCTTTGTATGGGAGCTTTACTACTGTCACTCCTTTGAATTTGTTGATGTTATAGCAGCTATGGTCTGCCCTTCACTCGCACAAGAAACACATGAATTAAATGAATAGCCTTCGGCTATTTAATTCATGTTTACTATATTAATAAATGCAAGAGCCGACCCTTTATGATTCACATATTCTTGTTTTAGCTTGAGTCGACTTTAACTTATAATTATCATTTATTGTATTTTCCTAAAGAGGCCGACCTAAGTCAAGAGGTGCCTTATGATGTATATATACAAGGTCACTTTGTCATTGTAATTCATTCCATATCAAGCAAGTTCGCACTATTCTTTATGAGCAGAATTCGCACCTTATAGCAGCAGCTTGGATTCAAGGAGGATTTCATAGTCATTGCATTGTTTGTATTTAGAAGAAGGGCGAATACATTGTATCAAGCATTGGCCATTGTTGGGCCTGAGTTGTAAGCAGATTTCTGCTCTTGTGTTACCTTATATAAGAGAATCATTTGTTGGGTTTTTCTCCCTCAAGAGGAGGGTTTTCCCAGGGTATCTTTGTGTGTTCATTGTCTTATGTGTTGCAATTCTTTTAAGTACCTTATTGATTAATCTGATCTAAGAAACACTAACAGAATTGACTATCTTCATTCATCTTGATCTTCAACTGTCATAAATCACTATCTATCACATGCCTTTGGTTATGCTTGACCATCATAACTTGAACTTCTACCTTTGAAAATCATTGACTAGAGTTCCTTTTCTTTGTTCCTAAAGGATTTACTGTCTTCTTTACCAATAACCAACATTATCAGATACTTCTATATGTTCATCAAACCTTTCATTGCTACTAGAACTAGCCTCATATGTCTTTGCTTTTGTCAAAGGGACTATGAACTATCCTATTCACTTTTGATTGTGATCAATCTAAGATCTTTAGAATATATTTTATTACTTCTCACTGCCCTCTTGACAAGGATTCATGGAATGACTATGATGGCCTTTAAAGATTTCCCTTACTTGTTTGACATTTGTCTTGCCTTGATTTGTGTTTAAAGATTGCCATCTCTTAAATGTTGTCCATTTTGACTCAACTCTAACTGTCATAAATCACCATATGTATGCATTATGAAGGTTCTTTGGTTCATATACATAAGCATCATCCCTTTCAATTCCTTGAATATGACTCTTATGGCCTTTATGGCTATGGTGAAGTGTTTCCCTTCTCTTTGTTGCATATAGGACTGTCATCCTTGCTCATAATTTGATTGTGCATTGTATTATAAAAAATGACTACTCCTTTTTCCTTCTTGGAATGTTCCCTTGAATGATCTTTGGTGAAAGTTTTGTATGAAACCCTTTCTATAGACTATGCATGATCTTTTCTCTTATCAAAATGACTATCTTATGAAACCAATGTATCATTAATTCTTATTTTCCTAGAGTGTATGATATACTAGTTTGAGCATATATTTTCCATTCCTAAATTCCTATAATCTCTTTCAAAACTTTGAAAAATATTTAAATGCAAGGGTTTTTCAAAAGACCAAACCTACACACTTGTTCATTAAAAAAAATCCATCATCTCCAATATGCAGGGTTGGGCGTAACTGCAATCCCATGACCTCTCCAACTCTTTAACTCCTTTCCTCCATGATAGGTAGTTCAAAGGCCCAATTTTCTCTGCAATGAGTTTCAAAAACCTGAATTATTGATGGTCATTGTTAAACTCTGAAAGAACTCATGATGAAACCCTAGAGAACTGAAAGAGGAGCTTGAGTTGAACTAAAACATCCACTAAAGTTTTTTCCCTCTATTTCTCTTCACAACGCTCGTGAAAGTTTTCCTTTTCTTTTAGGCGCATGAAGAGAAGTTGAGAAATTAAAGAGACTAAAACTCTTTCAAGATATTCTCTTTCTTGATGAAAGTAGTGTGAAGCCTTTTTTAATGCTTTTCTTTTTTAGAGTAGGAAAAGAAACTTGAGAAAAAATTTATTAAAAATATTTTTATTTCCTAACTAAGACTTTAAATAAGACCAATATGATCAACGCCTCCTTCAAGGATAATGACTTAAAAGATAAAAGCTATTTAAATCAAACATTGATTTTTTTGTTGATGACTAGCAAAAATAGACAACAGAAATATTAATAAAATATGTATCTAAAAAATATAATTAATATGTTACAAACAATATTAACATAAACTCAATATTAAAAAAATATTATTATTTTAAAATATTATTATATAAATTAAATTTTAAAAATTAAAACTATATTTCAAATTATATATTAAAAATAAAAATAAATTATTTTATATTAAAATTGTTAAAAGTAAAATTATAACTTTTATATTAAAATTATAAGTAACACCAAACTTAAAAAGTGAAAAATAAAATGAAACCTAATTAAAAGATAAAAAGTCAATTCGTAATTTATTATTATTTGAAAAATATATATTTATTAAAAACTTATTATTATTTATTTAAAAATTAAGTTTAAAAAGTTTAAAAGAAAAAATAAATTCTTATTCTATTTTTTTCTTTAATTTAAAGCTAATAATGTGATTTTTTCTTTAATTATATATTAGATTTTTTAATAGTTTAGAAAATCTGATGGTTGAGATCATTTCAATGGTCTTGCATCCTTCTCTATAATTTCAACCATTGATTATCAAAATCAAGTCATTCACTTCATATAGGAACACCTTCACTGTAAAAATAAATGTCTATTTCAAATATTTTTTCATTTTTTTTTAATAATATTGTAACTAAGATGATTTTTCTCTATAGATACATAAATTTTATATTTATGTATATATATATTTTTTTTTTTTCAAAATATAGTTAATAAAATCAATTACCTACTTTATAGATATTTAGATTCACACTATTAAAACATAAAAGAGATAATCTAGATTTGATTTTACACAATTAAAACAAAATTTTAAATTAAATCTTAGACTATTTGATTACAAGCATTATCATTATTATGATTTTTCAAACTTTATTAACTTCAAAACATAAATAAATAAATAGAAATAAGAATTAAATTAAAATATCTAAAATTATTAGAATTATTAATTAAATTATAAGTATAATCCTAACTATTATTAATTATTATAATCCTAAACAAATTATAATTGTGATTAGGATTGGAATTAGGAATAAGATAGGAATTATGGTTAGAACTATTCAAAAATTAAAATAAATTAAAAAATAAAATATTATTAATAAAAAATATTAAAATGTGATTAATATATATAATGTTAGTCTAGCTCCAAAATTCTCATATTTTATTCATCTAATATTTTTATTTCAAATCTTATCCCCAATATTAATGTATAGGTTTTTGTTGTAATGTCAAACATCACTAAGAAAAATTATAATCTTCCAATAATTTGTTTGACTCAAACTATTGCCCACTCTATCTTTGAATTACAATATCATAACTCATCTACATCGAGCAAAAAAATACTATTATTGTAATGCTACAAAGGCAAGTACTCATCACTACGTGACACTTATTTTATATTCATAGCTATATCTTTTAATTCATCAATAAGATGAATATATATATTAGAAATTAAATAATTAAAATCTTCTCTTTTTCTCTTTAAAAGAAGTTAAATACTATAATAATAAATAAAAGGAATACATTATCCACTCATAATTTTCAACCATCATTTATTTTTTGTTAAAATTTTATATTTATTAATTATCTCATTTTCACAAACTTGGATTAAAAGATGAAATACTTCATTTCGAAGAATCAGTTCACCTTCCCCATTACCTACACCTCTTACACAACACATCTTATAAAATAAAACTTCAATAGTATTTGTTAAATACAAAACACACACAAAAAAAACTTGAATTGAAATGCAATCATTATGTATGGCATTACTACATATATGACATACAAGTATAATAAAAAGTGAACACGTCATTATTCCACATAATGTTGACCAATAAGTTTGATAACATGTAATTAAATAATAAGACTAGCATATCATAGAAACATCAAAAAAAGACAAATGAAATATGTTGCAATATATGACATACATGTGTGTGCCATATATACAGATGTATGTGTCTATCTACATATAGATATATACATGTATGTGTTAAAAATGTATGTGTTTATATATACATATTTATCTATGTCTATAAATATGTATATTAATTTTATAGGTATTGTGTATGACACACATATACATATATTATACTACATTTATATATTATATATTTACATCTATAGTTGTATATATATTTATGTATACATGTGTATGTATGGACTATATATGCATGTATACATATGCATTATGTATGCACCCACTATACATACATACATATGCACATGCATACATATATGTATGTATGTATGTGTGTTTCTCATACATAATACATGTACAGTTAATATATAGATAAATATGTATATATAGACACATGCATGTATAATACATCCATAAATGCATGCATGTATATCTATGCATATCTATGTATATGTATGCATATATATACATATGTATGTATAAATATATGTATATTATTTATTATATATTATACATATATATTTATATAATTTATAATATATTATATACATATATAATACATACATATATATGTGTACATACATATATTATATATGTACACATGTATATTTATATAGATGTCTATATATCTATGTATGTATGTAAATAAATATAGAGTATCATCAATGGAGAGCGATTGATTTCAAGTGAGTGAAAAAATGTAGATGGGAGTGAACAGTAACGAAAGAAGGAGGCTTTTGGCAAGTTTTGTTCTTTAGCAAAGATAGCAAAAGAGCATTTAATTTTCTCAAAGGTGGAACCCGATGGACAATAATTGACCAAGAGAAGGCTAAAGGAAAGGAAAAATGGGAATGGAAAGGGGTGTGGGAGGGAAAGTGAGAGGGAGAGGGAGGGGCAAGAGGGTTTGTCACCTTCCCTAGCCATGGTAGTAAACAAGGAAAAATCAAACGACGTGGTCTCATTGAATCTATTTACTTAAGTTTTTAAATTCTTACAAAAACTCTTCAAATCGTCATAGCTACAACAAAATTTTCAAAAACCAAATCTTAAAGGGGTGCCCTATTTCATATCTTGGGTTTGAAGATATTCTAAGGTAGCGTAATAAACCTTGACTTCTAACATGTAAGGGGAGAATATTTCATTAATTCCTAAGAATTCTCCTTGCCCCTCTATTTTCAATTCTTCTATTGCACATCGTGAGATATGGAGGTCACATTGGAAGAAAATCATATTGATCTTCACATTTCTAATGGCTATATTAATGGAATATATAAGAAATTAGGTTTCAAATCCATTTTTTTATAAACGTAGGGAAACACCACCATGTTGAAGATGTCACGCCCCATTGTGCATTTACCTATTTACTATTATTATGTTAGGGTAATTATTGCATTTTTGAATGTATTTGGAATTTTGATGGGAGATATATGTGTTTGCACTTTGTTATCAATGAATTATGAACGAATTTTTATTTCATTTAATGTTATATGTTGAAATGCATGTATGGAATGAATGGTTATTGAATTGATATTCTAACTATGAAAAGGAGAATGAAAATGTTTGTCTTGATGAACAGTTGACTACCATGAAAATGTGATGAGTTGGATGCAGGTTCAGAATCAATCCTCCGGAAGGGAGGGGAAGTATCACTCAGGAGAAGAACTTGGTGAAGTAACTGATAACGAATCCTAATTGAGCTTATACACACTCACTCACTAGTAGAATAGTCAATTCAAGTCATAGTGTTTGGGAATTGGTAAGTTATCCTTTTGCATGATGTGTTTGCAATAGAAAAGGAGTTTGATTCTATTAGGAGCATTCTTGGTTTATGGTTAGTGTTTGATGCTTGAGAGTAAGTAGATTATTTATATTGCTATGCTTGATTAATGAGGTGCATATACGATTGAATGTATATATATGTATGCATACACATGAAGGAACACGCGAATGAGAGTGCATAAGTAGATGTACCTATGTGTGCTTATTAATGGGTTGCTTGTGAGCATGGAGGGTTGTACCTGACATAATAACCTGACCAAAATATCTCTGAACAAATAACCCGGTCACAATAACCCAAGGAAAAAATAACCTAGGGTCATAATAACCCATGGACAGAATAACCCGTGGTCAAAATAACCCATGGAAAAAATAACCCGTGGTCATTTAAGATCAAGCTAGTAAATTTTGTTTTCCTTTCTCTATATTCTTACAGGGATATTTTGTCCATGGGTTATTTTGACCATGGGTTATTTTAGCTTGGGTTATTATGTCCCTAGGTTATTTTTTCCTTGGGTTATTGTGATCAAGTTATTATGTCCAAGGTTATTTTGGATGGGTTATTATGTTCAGATACTAGCATGGAGATATCAAGAGGGAAATATGACATGTGTGTATATATGTATAAACGTCATACGTATATATATCTACCAATAAGATAGTAATTATTTTATGTGTGATTGTGTTATCAAATATATATGTGATATATACATATATACATATGTATACATGTATCGATGTATACGTATGTAAAGGCAAATAGATAATGCCATACGGATACATCGACATAAGTATACATACACATACATGCATATTGATATATATAAGAATATATATATACAAATGATATGATATATGAATATTAAATTTATCTTATTCATTTGAATATCAAATGTATAATTATTATATATATATATAGTATTAAGGCTATTATCAATATATATATATATATATATATATATATATATATGTATGTATGTATATATATGTACATGTATATATATATTTATATATTTAAAGAAAGTAATCAAGGTCGATTTATGCATATATTGTGAAATATATTGGAGGTCTATTTAAACAAGTATAAAGGTCAATACATAAAGTTTATGGTTTGGTTGATATATGGCAAATGTGGTGCACTATATTATAGCACCCAAGCAAATGTAAAGGCGTGAATATCATTTCAGAATTAATGATAATAAGACACGTGAGACTTTAGACTGTTGTATAAGTTGATAAGATGAGAAATAGTGCAACGTATACCCAGCGAACCAAGTCAAAATGTAGATGTAAATACAAAGAGTCGAACCAAACCATGTGTCAACTAAATAGCTTTGACTAGGTTGATTATAAATGTGTTGCAAATCTGTGTGAGACCATTTCAAATAATAAACCATGGGCCTTGTAAATAAGGAACAAGATGTACATGGTGCCATGTTATGAATTATCTGTATGTTGTAGAATCCTATTATGCTTGGAACCAAATAGTTGTGTTTGTAACATGTGCTTTTTGAATATGTCAAATTTTTGTGTCGATCATTAGATCCATTTGTTGTGATGAAACAGTGACTATCCTCATGTAAATTAACCACCTTTCTTCATATAAGTAGAGTTGATTTGTAAGGACTAAGAAGTGGCAAGCTATGAACCTTATTTGTAGCCTTATAGAGCTGATTCTTATGTATAAATATGGTTAAATCATACCCCATTATTCACACTTTTTTATATGCAATAGTACGTTTTCATTCTTCTATACTTTTCATCTGAGAGCTTGTTATTTTGCTGAGAGTTTTGGTGAGAGAATATTAGTGAGTTAGTGAAGCAAGAGGTTTATATGTAAGTTGATTGCAAGAGGAGACCAAGCTAGAAATCTTTATAGTCAATTAGATTAGCATTTGATAGGCATGGGATACTATCTTATTCTATTTTATCTTCAAATTTGAAATATTACTATCTTGATAGTATGTTGTTGGTTTGCATTAGATTGTTTATAATCTAGAGAAAATCCAACTTGCTTATACTAGAGAAAATTGTGTTTTCTTATTAAAGAGAAAGATTGTGATTCATGTGCTTTCCATGTAAGTGCTTGTATTTACTCCCTATTAAGGAGAGTTTTATGACATCATCAGTATTATATACTAGGAATGAAGAATTTAGTATAACTTGTTAAGATATGGTTATATGAACTTGGATAGCTTATGAGTTAAACCCTAGGGTTAGGTTATCCATTGAAGGGTGGGTAACTTATATTTTTTCTTATGTTCATTTGGTAGATATGCTATCTAGTTATGGAAAATGGAATAGGTCAAGCCAGAGGTTAGGATTACCTATTGGAGGTTTACCTATGCATAGAAATAATGGTCTAAACTAGAATGAGCTAGGGTAGTGAATGTGAATAGGATGACTGTCACTCGAAGTACTGAGTGAGAATACTTTGGCCAAATTAGTGTGTTTTCCTATGGCTCCACTATCAGTTCATTGTGTTCCTTGTATGAATGCTAGATTAGGATTGTAAGGTTACAAGTTTTAGTTATGTATGACACATCACTAAGCTCATTAAGGTTAATGTTACGAGGTTTCTTCACCAATCTCTTCGTTAAAGGGTAGGTTCATCTATCAATTGATAGATGTGCGAGGGACCGCATATGAGTCCATGGTTGGTAGAAAATGCTTGAGTGATGCTTCTCCTCCATAGTTGGTGATTAAGTTCTGTAGAAGATTCTTGGACCATTTATATCTATTGCTTTGAAGCTCGATTGAGCTATGTATGTAATTATCTACAATCTTGAAATATTGTATCATGATGATTATTATATTGGAAATAAAATCAAATTTGATTATTGCTATGACATCTATGTTCATTTTTTCTCTATTAAGAGAAGAAATTTTTTATTGCAATGGTTGGAAACATAGTTTATTTACTTGAAAGTGAAAATTTAGGAAAATTACTAGTGAGAACAATCAACATGTTACATGTGGTATTAGACCTACCAGTTTTAGCTCAGGAACCTATGAGCTCATCATACTTTACATCCAACATTGAATAATGTTTGGAAATCTTGTGCCAGGATGGTGTGTCTCAAGTTAACTGCAATAAAGTTAGTAAATGGTAACGAGTGCTACTTGAAATCCAAGAAGGAAAAAGAGGCCATTGTTTGTACAATCGAGGGTACCAACTTTGATAATTTTGTATGGTTAAGCGATACTGAAAGCTTCAGTCACGCTTTTTCTTGGATCGGTGAAGTAAAGAGAAAGATGAAGGAGGAAGCCTATTTTAACTATCTACCTCCAATTTCACCAACAAAGGTTGATTCCTTGTCACTTTCTAGAGATATGCCCTTATTGTCAGTCCAACATTTATCTTTAGAGACCCTAGAGTTCTTTTGTTGGTGGTAGTAATTGTAATTTCCTCAAGTAATGAATCCAAGGGTTATGTACCTCACAACTATGTATCATGTAACGCCCTACCATGAAACCCCAAAGGACAACACATCAACTAACAATTATGACACAATTTTTTATAAAGAAAGTGAATCAACATATAGATCATATTATCAGTTACATAGAATTTAAGCTACATGTACATATGCACTAACTATGCCCTTTAGGGTAACATGATTGTGTTAAGAACATATCAATTATCCAATCTAAACATACATCGTAAAATAACTAATAACATGAGTTCATTTACATCCATTGCATTAAAATAATAATGTATATATATCTCCACAGATACAACACAATCAAGAACATAGAATACGAACCAATGAATATAAATACAACTTCCCATACATGGGGTGGAACATTTCACTGTTTACAAGTTTACATCTGGCTTCCCTTATAACCACAGGAAGGATACATCAAATACATGAGAGATACAACTGAATTGATTACATTATATAACATCAACGCTATCTTCAAGTCCGGTACAAGATTTGGTACCTCTGCAAAGGTACAACATCCATACTCATGAACATCAACTGGGAACCCAATGGAGTGCATGGCACGTTCTACCCAACCATGTGGAACCCTAAGGTCCACCCCCATGCTAGGAGATGACAATAAGGTCCCACCACCAAAGTAGTCAAGAAAGAGTAGCATGACACAACAGGGCTAACATGACTCCATTATACAAATACCATAAATAACTCATAACAATGACACCAATTCTAGAGGTATTCAAATAATAAAGGAACGCAAGACAAGACAAGGGTAAGCTAGGTTGCATTATGGAAAAGAGTGTCATCACATGGTATCATCATGGGTTGTCTGACATGTCTGACCCCTCTACTAACTCCAAACCCTGGCCCCCAAGTGATACCCATGTGGCCTTCCCAAATCATCTTGAGCCTATACTAGCACTCAAGGTCATGAATGGGACAACAACAATTATCTTATTAATGTGTGAAGAACCCATCCCAAGATTAATTAATTACATGTTATCACTTGTTTAATCCAACTCTCAATGCGTTGTCCTAGTCCCCACTTTGGGTTTCGTCCCCCATTGAGAGCCACTCCCCCTACTAACAACTAGAAGACCCAACACACATACGGGGAAAAGCCAACTTGCACAATTTACAATCGACATAAGCATATACAATAAAGCCAGTCAAAGACCATTCAACTTACACAACACAACCATGAAAAAGATAACAATGCAAGGCTTAAAACCCTCATAAGGACATCTCAAGTGGAATACCAACCATCTCAGAAAAAACAATCATGAAACCAAAACAATCAATCACCCCTAAGCCTCTGGAAGTCTCTCAATAACCATTTGGGCGCAACAAGCTCCCTCCATAAAACAATAACCAAAATCAACTCAAAATCAAAATCAACCGCAATAACCAAAATCTTCACAATATCAAACAACCACAACAACAATAGTAAAATCAACCAATTCACAACTCAATTCTAAAAAATAACCCAATAAATCAACACGAACAAACAATCAAAACAACCATGAAATACTCCATAAAGGGCATTGTCTCCACAATTTAGATTACTCATTAACTTAACCCACTTAAATTACTTAATAGAGCAATTACCACTATAACTCAATTATACTAACTACATAGTGAATTCACAAAGCAAAGGATAATCTAACCCATTTATTTAAACAAATCTTTTCAATTATCTAAATACAAGTAAATCAATTTTCCCTATTTAATTTCCTAATTCATTTAACTAACATGATCAATAAACATTTCCCAACTTAAATATAATCCTATTTACTTTATTAAATTCTAAATATTGAAAACAATCACATAAATATTAATATCATACAAATAAATATATATACATATATAATTTCATTTATTTATTCTTTCTAAAATACTCATTTAAATTCAAAATAAATAAATAGAACTATTTTTCCTCACATATATCTACCTTTAGAGACTCACTTAAGAAAGCAATAAAGGAAAAGCTTATCATTAAACTACGTTGTCCCTTACATACTTTAAGAGAACTTTATTATGATAATCTTAAGGCATTGCTTTTAATAATGGAAGTGTCAAATTTAACATTTATAATTATAGGAGGAGAAGCTTCACAAAGCATCTTAAAACATATCACACAAGGATCAAAGATTCATCATTTGTATGTCATAACTTCCATAAGAAATTGTATGTAATACTTCAAACTTTACTTTAAATCTCCATGATAAATATATTCAAGGTTTATCCAAAATAATAAGATAAAAAGTAAAAGGTATAAGTATAGACAGCCGCATTGCCTATATTGCAAAGAACACGGGTATAAAAGTGACTCAACTAAATAAATCCTACAAGCAAACGCCTAAGGCAACCTATAATTCTTGGCACTCGAGTAAAAATCCACACAAAGCAAAAATCAGCCTATGAGATCTGCAAGATGCCCGCAAGGAACATCAAAAGGCCCTCAACCCATTTTAAATGAATAAGAATCCTATTTGTGGCAGTGCAGTAGGTAGGTAGCTCATCTGGTACTAAGAATCAGTTGGAACGACTTTTGTAGATATGCATGCTAAATATGAAAGCACGGACAAGGCATACGAACTTTTTGACAATATGTTTCAAAATAAAAGTGGTCTCATGGAGTACATTGATGCAAGATATGCACAAAATGGATAAGCGAAAGGAGCCTAAATGAGACATCATCTCCTGGACTGTATTGTGTGAAGGATGCGCAACAAAATAAAGCATTTGCTGATAAGACTTAAGAAACTTTCAAATAATACATTCGGCGGCTATAAATCCAGACAAGAGATTGAATCACAATACCCAACAAATTAAAGTATGCATCGATTTTAATATGCAGACATTGAATCTTACAACAGATTCCTCAAATCGAATTTCTACAGGGAATGAATATGCAACAACCATCAATTGTATTATATACATTGATTTCAAACATGGTAAAAAAAAACCAACGATACCCCAAGCATAAGGCATCAACATACTCAGTATTCAAATAACCGGCGGATCCCAAACTTATGCTTATTCAGCGATTTCCATGCATATTGTATATACATCGATTTCCAATATATATCTATATAATGAGTTATATATATATATATATATATATATATATATATATATATATATTGAATTCAGTAAATAGATGGTTCTCAATAGAATGTAATGCAGAAGATAGTTTATTTTACGCGGTCAAGAATACAGTATTCAATTTTGTACGAATAGGCATAGCCTAGGAAGAGCTCGGTGTACCCGATACTGATAATGTAAGCAAAGCGAATGTTGTGGGGATAGAAAATGAATAAACCAACAACGGTAATAAGGGTTTAGAATCTTCAAAATGAAATCTCATCAAATCGATATCATACACATAGGCAAACTTAAGTATGAAGATCACATTTTCAAACTACAACCACAGGCAAGAATTCGTTTATATTAAGTGGAGAAACAATTTCAAGAAAACAAAATACAAACCAACCTGGATTTCAACATTATAAAAGCAGAAGAGGCACTGAATAATCTATCGCAGCAACAATCATTTTCCTCAAATCCTTGATCAACTTACAGAAATTATTCCCCACTTCAAAAACAACTTTTAATTTATCATTCTTGTTGCAGACAAAAAAAAAATTGTTTTCCCAAATTAAAAAAATCCATTTCTTTTTCCAAAAAATCCACCTTATTAAAAATCCGGAAAGAAATTAGCTTTCGAAAATAAAAATCAAGCAATATCCACTCAAAATGACAAGTTTCTCATTCAGCAATTAGTTTGGGGTCATACATGTGCACAAACTCCACTTTTTTTTATCTTTTTCATTATTTTAACAACTTGTTTGAATTCACACCAAAATTAACAATTTTATTTTAAATTATATTATTTTCCCCATTTGCGTAATTAACTCTCAATAATAATAATATTTATATTTATATTTAATTATTAACTCTCAATAATAATAATATTTATCTTTATATTTAATTATAAGTTACCTTATCACTTAACAATTTAATTTAATAAATTAATTATAAAAATTCCTTATAAGTATCCATTTTCAATCTTGATTTATTTAGTTATTTATTTAATTCCAATTTAACTAAACAACCTTATAAATCAATTTAATTTAATTAAATCAATTAAACAAAACAACTTATAACATTAATTTGAACTTAATAATTAATCTAATTCATCATCAAAACAAACAACATTATAAAGCCGACTTAATTCAAACAACCCAACAAAATTTATCAAACATCATGAAAGGGCCAATCACGGAGGGGCACTACATATCAAATGATAAATTTGAAGGTTATTATCCATTTTGGGATAGATATGAACAAATGAGAGATGAACAAGAATCTATAGGGTATACCTCGTTGAGTTATGTGTCAGAGAGTGAATCTAAGGGATACTCTCCACTTGACTATCTAAAGAAAATAACCCCACCCAAGTTTGAAGGTAGCGCAATTGGGGATGAAGCTAAGTCATGGTTGGTCCAAATGGAGAAATATTTTGAGATTCAAAATTATTCTGAGGTATTCTTATCAACCATATTTTCTATGGTGGACGACAAAGCCCCGAAGGTTGATGGCTTCTAGTGAAAATTCTACAAGTCCCTTTGGAACTGTATTGGTCACGATCTTCACAAAGTCTATCTTGAAGCTTTTCATTCAAAAACTTTGGGCAATATTATCAATAAGGGAAATATCAAATTCATACCTAAGCCTGGAGATCCTGAAGATATTTGCAACTAGAAGCCAATCATGCTCCTTAATGTCTACTACAAAATCATTGCTAAGGCTCTGGCTTTAAAGATTCACCATCTTTTGCCTCAAATTGTGCAACTAAAACAAACTAGATTTATCAAATCCATATTTATTCTTGATAACATCATTGTTGTTTGGGAGGGAATGGAATGGGCTAGACGCTCTGGCTAGAAAGCCATCTTTCTCAAAATTGATTTTGCTAAAGCCTATGATTACATAGAATGGCCCTTCATTCTTTCCATGTTGGAAGCCTTGGGATTCGGCCCCAATTTTATTCAGGTCGTCCAAATTCTTTTTTTAGACGCTTCTTCTTGCATTACCATTAATGGACACCAATCCTCCTCTTTTGGCCTTTTTCACTCTATTTGGCAAGGATGTTCGCTTGCTCCCTCACTTTATGTGCTTGTTGCAGAAGGTTTTGGCTATCTTTTGGTCAGTGTTGTCTCCCAGCAGAGGGTTCGTGGCATTGCCCTACCCAACTCCTAGTCTCAACTTGTTAATGGCCATTTTGTTGATGACTCTTTCCTCACTCTCCTAGAGGAAGAAGGTAATATTAAGGCGACTCTTGAGTGCCTTGACATTTTTTGTGAGGCCTCTAGTTTCGCCATTCAATTGAACAAGACTCTTTGTTATAGACAATATTTTCTTCCTACTCCTCACTGGTTACTTAAGTATGGATGGAAGTGGATTGGGCCAGGGGAAATATTTTGATTTTTGGGCATTCCCTTCACCTTTTAGGCTTCTCCGGGTGATTTATGGCAAGTTGTTCTCTACAGGATTGAGTAGAAGTTGGCCTACTAGATAACCAAGACTCTCTCTGGCAGGAAAATTTGAAGTGTGTTTAAAGATTCTGGTAGCTACTCATGTTTATTACTCCTCTTGATGGGCTCCCTCGAAAGCTACATATGCCAGGCTTGAAAAGCTTCTTCGAGACTTTTTTTGGGCCTCTACGAAGTCCCATAAAGGGTTTCACCAAGTTGCATGGGAGTTCTGCTAACTTCCCAGAGACTCTAGAGCGCTTGGTCAGCTCTCCACCCAAATACAAGGGACTACCTTGTGTGTTAAATGGGTTATTAGAGCCTTTTCTGGAGATGAAGCCTAGAAAATTCTCCTCAGGCATTGCATTCAATCAAGATTTCCTACCAACAAACATGCTTGGAAGGGGATTGGCTTTCAAACCCTTTTGTTCATGAAGGAACCAATTCAAATCATGGGCACTTTTATGGCCAAGAGTATCCAGAAATCTTGGGAGGTAGTTAAGCCTTGGCTCTGATGGGTCAATTCTTGTTTTTGTGATGGGATCTCGCTTAATCAATAGAATGTGTGGTGGTCACCTCTCTTTTCTATTAATAATCAACTTCTGGCCAAGTCACCTTGGCTAAAGGTGCTAAGGTTCCATAAGAAAGGCATTCAAACCTTGCAGCAATTGTTTCACAGACCCACAATGTGCATTATATCATGGGAGGATTTTTGTGTGTTTTATAAACTTCAGAACCATGGTCGTGATACTTTTGATGGTTTCGTGAATCTTATCCCTGTAGAGTGTCTACACAAGGTGGGAATTCGTGGGCCCAAGCCCTGGTGGAAGGACTAGAAGTGGTACCTAGACACCCCTGTCAGAAATTACAATCCAAGGCTTGGTTATATGTGGCTATCATCGCATTTTTCTATGATTGACAATCTTAACAAGAAATGGCTTCTTCAATCCTTCGCTCATGTCTAGCGAAAAATATTTTTTGCCATTTGGTTTGCAAGTGTTGAGCCAAAACTCGCCCACTTCGCTTGGTGTATTATTTTTCAAGGCTTTCCTATGTGGTCTCAACTTGTTCACTTGGGGGTTCAAGACCCTCAGTGCCCTTTTTGTGGGCAAGTTGAGACTTTTAAGCATCTCTTTTGGTTTCGCACCAGAGCTCAGTAGTTTTGGACTTGGATTCATGATTTCTTTCAGCCTTTCAAATCAGAACCCTTCTCCTGGCATATGGTTCTACTGGGTGATCCACCCAAGCTTCCAACCAAGTATACCCAGCTTTGGCACACTTTCAAGGTGGAAATCCTCTTCAATATCTAGAAAGATAGAAATGCCTGCATATTTTCTCAAACTCAAATGGATAAAAATGTTTCTTTGTATTCTAAAGTTATTATTTTCTCTAATGTGATTTTGCATATTCAAATACAAGCGAACAAAGTTGTGCTTGAGGTGGCTCACCTCCAGGTGCTTATGGATCACTAGGGTAATACCCCATCTACTGTGGCTTAGGTGTCTGGCTCATCCTCCTCTTCTCATAGTCAATCGCCCTCTTGGGGCCAACAGAGGAGTGGCTCTGCTTGCCCCCGCTCTCAGCCTCCCTCTCGATGTGGCTCCTTCCCTCCTCGGCGCTCTCGCATTCCTCCCCTATGGACTAGCCAGGGGTGGCCCTCTAGAGGTGTTGTGAGGATCAGCAATGGTGGCTCTGGGTGGCCCTCTGATATGACTCCTGGCAACGGCTCAGGTTGGCCTGGCAGTGGCTCTAGTTGGCTTGGCAATGGCTTTGGTTGGTCAGGCTCTGATAAGAGTTTTTTGTGCTTAGCGCTTGCAATCTCGCCCCAGCGTGAGGAAGATAAAGAAAAAGAAAAGGAACTTGATGATGGTTGGGTTCATCCTCCTGATGTCACTCCTGACCCCATTGATATATGGGGAAACAAAATGGACGACAGAGACCCTACTGGCTCTGTTGGCACTGCTCTAGCCGCTTGATGGCCTTTTTTTATTATTCTATTGTTATTATAGAATTCTTGGCTAGGCCCAAGTAACTCTGGTTTTTTATTTTCTGAGTAGTGCCCATTTGACTCTCGGGGTGTGTCTTCTTACTACCCATCTTTTTTGTGAATATGTATTTATCTTTATATATTAATATAGATATTTGCCTATTCATCAAAAAAAAAAAATTGAGGCCACAAAAGTAGCATGGGGAGCTTATTAGCTAGCAGGAGAAGCCTCTAACTGGTGCATGAATAAGAAAATGGAACTTGATCTTAGCTCACTAAAACTTACATGGAATGAATCTGTTGAAATATACTGGAAAAGATGGTTACCTCAACTCTATTTTGACCAAAAACTCACAGATTTCCAAAATATGAGGCAAGGAGAAATGTCAGTTAATGAGTAATGGGAAAAGTTTACCTGGCTATTACATTGTGTTCCAATGTATTAGAAGTGTTACTCATAAATACAACCCCCTTCCCCTTTTAACTATCTTATCTCATTTTCCTTAGTTTTTTTTACTTAATTCATGTTTAGGTGGTATCTTGTGTTACTTTTCAAACTCGGGTGGGGTTTTCTTTAGTTCTTCTAACCTTAGATTTTACCGCTTGTATTATTACAACCTCTGTTGGGATGTGTTTTATGACTTTATTCAAACTTACCATTTCCTTGAAAGAGAGTGTGTGTGTACGAATAACCCACATGATGAGTTGTCATGTGTCAGAAGTTAGTGACTTCCCCTGCAAGTTATACTTTTGGGTGGCATTCTTCAAATTGTTTGAAACCTAAGCAATGTTTTGTTGGGTTATACGAACTACCCATTTTGCTACCTGAAAAATTTTCAATGATTAATGGAATAACAATAAGCTTAATTCACATAACCAATGCATTATGCAAAAAAAGAAACTAGTATTTTCAGAAACAATATGAACAGAAGCAAACAAAGCCATGAATACAAGAATATAGAGATACCAAAATGATATTTTATTTATATATAAGTTCATGTGTACATGGCATCAGAACTAAAAAATTGTTTGATTTGATTACAAAAGGTTCATATCATTGAAAAAATATAAAAAGGGATAGTTTCATTCAAGTACACAGGGAAAACATCAAGACTTGGATGCCTCAATCACAGTCTAGAGATGTTCGACTTGAGCAAGTGACAACAGGTTCTCATGCAACTGCAAGAATTGTGTGAAAAGTCCCATATCATTCCTTACAATTCCTGAGCTAGGAAAAGTAACAGCTTCCTCCAATGTCTTGTCCTGAAGATTCGACGCTATGCAAATGGCATTAGCTATCAGTCCATTCTGAGGATAGTGACTGATCCCAGTGATAGCCACCTTGACACAATGATGGAATTTAGGCTTTACCAAGTGTTCCAATTCTTTTACTCCCTAGTCACGATAGCCAAAAGCCCTGATAATTGTGTATATGAAATTCTCTAGCATGGTGGTGTTGTGTACGTGTTCTTGGCTCAGCAATACTTCACCTAAAATGCTACGAAGCACTTCTTCTTCCACCTCGCTTTGTATTGTGAAGATCTCCTTTAGCTAATCTGATAGATGCCTGAACAATGGGTTGCATTCAATCTCCTCTAGGATAATGAAGTCATTTGCAGAATCACCATCGCTCTAGGTGCTCGCCATGTTATATGCTTCTGAATGGAGAAGAGTGGTGACACTAGCTAAATTTATAGAAGATTGGTTGGACATTGGTGTTTTCTCCCAAATAAATTGAATGAGATGGAAATTCAGTTCGAATAAATAGTTGATTTGAAGCAATTTAAATTACATTTCCAATCGTACAGTACACATGTGCTATTATATGGTGTCTCCTTGATGCTACATTAATTATTCGATTATGTGAAAGGTTATTTGGCGGTCGTTGGTGAGATAAAGATTGGTTTTCTTGTCCAATGTCAATTGCAGGTTAATTATTTCTATTGAGCTTTGGCAATTTTCAAGAAGATGGGAGGAAACAAGAATAACTCCATATTTAATAACGGCTTTGGTGACCGTTCAGTGGGGTTAGTTCACTATATATTTGAAAATGGAGAAGAAGATAGGTGTTCTCTGGATATACACCCAGTGGTGTTATCTATTGGTGTTTTTTATTACAACCCAAGTGGAATTCTCAAGAGCTTCTATGAACTTGCCACATTCAATGATAAAAGTCTAGGAAGTGATTGGCCAACTCGACGAGAAAGAGCGATAATACTAATTCTCCTACACTTCGGGTTTTGTAAGACCAAGGAGGGTATTCCCTAAAATGTTCTCTTTAAATACAACATTAAACAATTCAACCGCACATTGATGAACAACAAATAGATTCATCCATTGACGCTAAAAGGATGAAATCCTTCAAGAAATTGGCTATTCCTCAAAAAGGCTCGAGTCCCATTATTCTAGTTAGTGTTGTAGGGATAGTCCTACAGCCTGGGGGGCCTTTCATTTCTTTGAAAATGAGGCTTGTCATTTTTTGCTCGCTTTTGTAGCAGGGTAAGGACCTGATCTATCTTCTCATCCGTAGTCGTGGGCTTACTAACCTTCTCAGTTTGGTTCCTTGTGCATTTAGGAGCTTTGGGATCTTCCCTTCTTCTAACTTTACCAGAAGCTCTTCTATTATTTTCAATATTTACCGCCATCTTATATGCATGTCTCAAATTCTGAGGATCTTTATCTCTCAGTAGATAACACATTTTAGCATCATAGGCATTACAATATAAGACTAGACACGCACTTTCTTTGGGCCTTAAGTATGCAGGAACTCTTGTCATAGCTTTCTGGAAATGAGCATTAAACTCAGTAACCAATTCATTATATCCCTTGGTAATATTATTGAAATCATTCAATTTAAATCTTGGGTCAGTTTGATCCCCGTATTGTTCCCTGAAGACTCTGCAAAAAGCATCTCTAGAATCAATACTAGCATCTAGTAACCCTCTATAGCAATCTCTAGAATCTTCAACCAATGACTGCATAAAATATTTCATTGCTACATCATCATCACATAACTCAAAATCTTCAACAAAACCTTGGAAAGCTTTTAAATGATCTTCCCCACTAAAAGAATTATTACCAGTGAATTTTGGGAGATGTTTACGTGCATTATCTGGGACTAGATTCGGATATCCCTGAATGTTTCCAAAGCACAATTTTCTATATCTATCAACACGGGGTGCTCCTCCACCACGTCCATTTCTGGAGGTGCTTTGTTGCTCAACATCTTTCTTATCACCACCTCTTTATCCTTTTCACTACTACCCTACTTTCTAGCTTTGCCAACGCATCCCTCTTCATCCTCTGAGTAGGAACTAATATTTTTGTGACCACCTCCACCTCCACCACCTTGGTTACCACCACCACCCCCTTTAGGGATTTTGTTTTCAGAATTCTTGCTCAATGACTCATTTTCGCTTTTCCCTTAACCAAAAGCTTGAGGGGTAGGTGTAGACATCATTAGGAAAGCTATTTTTCTTGCCATTTCGGCGTTAGCAACTTCTATTTCTGCCTTTCTTAGATCAGCCTGCAACTGATCATTTATTAATTGCAATCTTAGGAGTTCAGGGTTTTGGGGAAAATCTAATGGCTCGGGGTCAGTAACATTATTTGTTTCAACATTAGTATCAGCATGGCTCTTATAATTAAAATAACAGTGGAAAATTTTCTTGGGCTGATCAATGGGGGCTTTCCCATGATCCACAAAGGTTGCCTTCTTAGATCCAACAAATGGGCCAAAGGTTTTGGTAGTTGGGATAAAAGAGGTATGTGTAGCAGTGGAAACAATTCCCATAGAAATTGTTGCTTTAGGCACCTCACGAACCTTTTCAGCAGCTGCCTTAGCTATCGTTTCCTCAAAGGATTTTCTCTTAGCCATGTCTTCTCTCATCTTTACAACTTTATTATTTTGAGCATTTATTTCGAGCTTCTTGGCCCAAAATCTCTCTAGATTCTCTTTTCTTATCTTGTACCTATTGTCGTCCGCCTCTTGCAACCTCTTTTCTTCTTCAATCAAGGTTTGCATATCCCTATCTATATTCGTCTCATTTTCGAGGATATTTGTTGCCTCACTTGGAGCAGGAGTATAATAAGGTTGTTGTACCTAATCTTCATCTTGAAGAAAAGGCACTTCCTCATTCAAAGAGGCCCCTCAAGGTTTGAAATTTTGTCTAGTGAAAACAAACATAGCACTAGGTGTTGTGGCTTCTGGGAACTGTTTATTCTATTCCCAGAAACCCCATCGCTCCTTCTCTTTAGACATATCATTTTCAACTTCACGAGTCATTTCAATAGGAAAGCTACCATGATCCATATTAGATGTAACAACTTCTGAGGAATCTCCACTGATAAAATCACTATTTATCTCAGTGTTTAAAGTAGGAGAAGAAACAATAGGAGACGAAATAGACTTACTTGGGTTATCATTTACTTTCACCCATTTCTTGTCATGTCCAGGTTTGAGCTCTAGCATTGGCTCCGGATTCTTTTTTGCGTAGCTTCTAGTCTTATTCATGGTTGTCGGTGCATGAGGACCTTCCTTTACACGTTTCTTTTGGTAATTTATATGAATATTTGTGTTCAAGATATCAGAGTCGCCACCCAAAATGTTGGGAATTATGAAGTGATTGCACTTCGCTTTTGCACTCGTGACTTTGGATAAGATCCTAAACATTACCCGACACACTGACAGAGAACATACGAAAACTAGACGCATGTGCCAGACATGACAAATATACTCACAATTTAAAACAATTATTTTCCAAACAAATGACTCTGACTATACCAAATCTGCACTTAGATATTTTGAATTTTATAACTTCCCCAGAAGAGTTGCCATTTTTTTGGTGTTTTTTATTACAACCCAAGCGGACTTCCCGAGAGCTTCTATGAACTTTCCACGTTCAATGATAAAATTATAGGAAGCGATTGGCCAACTCGACGAGAAAGAGCGATAATGCTAATTCTCCTACACTTCGGGCTCTGTAAGAACCAGGAGGGTATTCCCTAAAATGTGCTCTTTAAATACAACATTAAACAATTCAACCGCACATTGATCAACAATGGATAGATTCCCCCATTGACGCTAAAAGGATGAAATCCTTCAAGAAATTGGCTATTCCTCGAAAAGGCTCGAGTCCCATTAGCAGAGAATCGCAAACACAACTAAAGTAGATTGATCAGAAATATTTGAATAAAATGTTCTGAAGTCATAACACAAGACATGAGAAAATATAACCATGATCAAAATTCCAGTGCCATATCCTAAAGCACAGAGTCAAATGAGAAAATTGAACTACAAGGCGAATTTCATCTTAAACACTTATGATCCATATGAATCACGTTACAATCCATATATTTGTATCTAAGTCTATCACTACTTTATGAATCCCATTGCTAGCTTGCATGAACTTGTTGATTAACTGAAGCATTTAACTGATCCTTTGAACCAAAGCCATTATTAAACGTAATTCACAGTAAAGAACAAATGAAGATCAATGAAAATTATCTTGGACCAATATTTCATTAATAATTCATACAAAATGTCACAACAGGAGAGAAAATAGACTCAAAACATTTTCATATTTAATATGAACATGCTTAAGAACCCCATAATTGACCAAGTTCTCTTATCTAACTCAAAACCTTAAGACCTGGACTTACATTCATACTCTTTGTATCACCAAACTCTTATTTCTCAAATCTCGGATATTTCAACAGACCCTCTACCACGGCCCAAAATTCCCTTTAATAAAACAAGGGATCCAACAAGCTTTAGGCCAAAGAGTACACATGTCCATTTTTCATTGGACTGCTAAGTCCCAATTCAGTTACATTTACATCATGCATTTGGAGGGAAAAGACATAAGACAAGAATAATCATTAGTTGATATGGAAGAAAAGAAACCACCCTTCAAAGGGCCACTCATTCATACCAAAGGCATCTTTAACCATTATAACACTTTATTCCACCTCAGCAACTCGTACCTGAAGTCGAAAGGGAAATGCATATTTTCAAATATAACTTTTGAGGCCGGATTTGTATTATACATGACCAAGTTGCATTTCTCAACTGTAGTACTCATATTTCAAACTCATCAGTGAATACCTTTTTCCATAATTCAAAATATTCCTTAGATGGCCACTTAAAAGTCATAACCTAATCAATCTTATCTCGATAGGGTGCATATTTCACCATTACTGATGTGGCCTTCTTATCAAAGTTTTCTAAGAAACTAATGACAAATGATACATTCTCCAATGTACTCTCCAGCATACCAATGTCAGCATTTCTGCATATCTCATGTGTCTAAGCTATCATTATATAAGCCATATTCTCTTTCCAAACCTACAAAGGTTTTACCTCATCTTGACTATTCAAAATGTGTGGCAATGGAGTTAAATCCATTCCATCATATTTGGCCTTTAACCCTTTGATCTTTAACTCCATAGGGGCAACATACCCTTGAAACTTTTGCTCCACGACTCCCTTGACAAATTGATAAGTTGATATAACCATAGGATACTTATCCCCATGTTGTTTTGCTCCTACTGCCATGAATCTCAGTTTCTCAATTCTGGGGCTCCATCTATCCAGCAATGGGGTGGCCAACTCTCTATCTCTCAGGAACATCCTAATTTCTTGCAACATTAGAGCATAATTTGCATGAACACTATTTAATTTTCCCTGGACCCTCATGTTTAAGTGTTTCAACATAGTGTCCACAATCACCGAATTACTCTTCCCTGCTGATTCTCGGATTTGTTGCACCATCTCCTTATACTCCTCAACTTGACTAATTAATTTCTCCCTAGTGAGTCCTTATCTTGGGCAATTATCCCTTTCAACTATAATAGGCACCTATCCCATATTATATGGAACAATAGCTAAGGATTGTCCTTGTGAAGAGGGTTCAGATTGCTCCATTGGTGGATCAGAGATAGTGCAGCTAGAGCTAGCCTGCCCCTGAGACTTCAATGTCTCCATTTGCCGCTTTAATAAGGCCAACTTAGTTTCTAGCTTTGCAACCCTTTGTTAAATCTTATTATATTCAATAATAATGTCATTGTATTGGCTTCTCAGAGTATCCTAGTCCTTGGTCAAGTCCTCAACAATTGCCCTAGTGAACTTGACAACATTCACTACCATATCAGCAGCCTCCAATGCTGGGATATCAGCAACTCTCCTTACAACAAGGTGACCACTAAAGTCAGATGGTTCTGTGACTACTTGCTTCCTAGATCCAATGGACAAAGATCAAATTTCCAAAGCATCCCATTCTTCACTAAAAGCTGATCCTTTAAGTGCCAATACAGCCTCTTCATCAGTTGCAAGAAGTGGCCTATTGGCCCTTCTTATTGTATCGAACACCACAACATCAAAAATATCTCATTCAGGAAGTAATAGTACTCCACTCTTTTGTACCAATGCTCGACCCTGCTCTGGTGTTATTTCTTTGAACCTTTCCTTCATCTGCAACCTGATTTTAGATTGAATTACTTGCTCTGGGGGCTCAGGGTGCAAACTTATTTCTTGAGCCACCCTCTCAGCATATAATGAGACATGTGCCCTCCATACAAAATCTTTAAAATCATTGGTCTGGATAAAAGAGTCATCCATCATGAACTCTTTGTAGGCCTCCATCCTTAGGTCATCATTATTGGTTATTCGCCTTATTTCATCTTCTCCCAACCTTAAAGTAGCTGCCCCAAAACTTGATGAAATGTCCAATGGGAAAGATGGCATTCCCTGATGCATTTCATCAGGAGTGACAATAATCTCTTCATCCACATCGCCATTGTATTCAACCACCTTTGTTCTCTCAGTTTTTTGTCTCTTTGGTGATGATGGACATGTCTGGTCAGAAATCCTCAAAGGGGAATCCAAATCAACAATATTTGGCAATGACTTCCCTGAAGAAGATGGTGCAACGCTTTTAGCAACTTCCTCAGCCCTGCTTCCCCTTTTCCTAGAAAAAACCTTTATCTTCTTCGTGGGATAATAAGTAGGTCTCTCCTCCAACCTTACTTCAGGGTATTCCTCAATATCTTATGACTTTCCCCTTTCTTCCACAACCCACTCATCCTTCAGAATCCCCACCAAATTCTCAAAATTGTCACTGGCATACATAGCCCTATTCAACTCACCATTGATATTTGGTATGGAATTGAAAGAAGGTATCCTCTCTTGCTTCTTTTTTACCATCTTGGTAAAGGAAATGTATTTTTCCTTTCTCTCTTCTTGTATCTCTAAATCAAAAGTGTTCCTGATAATGTCTTCAAAAAAATAGAAATTGTGGACAAAAGTTTCAATCCGATGCTTGGCCTTCATTTGAGAAATAAAATCCTCAAGATCATGATTCCTAGGGTGTACATTCTTTAATCCATAAGGTCTAAGCAAGGTGTATAAATCCTTCCATCCTCCCTTTTCCATAATAAAATCAGCAAACGTCGTATACTCAGGAAAGAAAGATCCTTTCTTTTGTTCTATTGGTAAATGTACTTCTTGAGCACACCCCAACTGTCTCATGATTTCCAAACATCCAATTCTCAAAGGCACATCCCTGGGAAGAACATATAGGTTGACATTAGTTTCATATACTCTAAAAATTGTTGTATTATGATAAAGGATAATATCTCCCCAATTATGTGTCAAATTTAATTTAGGCCTTCTTTCCATTGGCCTCAAGAAATCATGAATCTCTTTAGGAATCCTGGGGGGATCACGAACTAGAGATCTTTTCAACTTGGATCCAAAGACATTTTGGAACGTTACATAATCAAATTTTTGATCATGCATATCAAGGATCCTAGTCCAATATTGGACAGGCATGTCAACATTATCCTCCTTCTTTAGTTCCATATCCTGCCCAAACACTGTTTGACCCCTATACAAAAACATGTGCATTAACAGGGAAAACCACTTGAAACCAACCCAATTCTTTCCTTCTTTAAGGGCCACCAAACACCCATGCATTTTTTCTGCCAAGTAAGTGGCAAAATCATATATCGCATTAAAACCTGGATGTTGGAGATTGACAGCCATATACATGATATTAGTAGGCAGAGTGGTCTTCAAACTAATTCCAAAAACCTGGCACAAGGCACAAACTATCTTCTTGAAATAGTTAGAGAAGTAGTTCACAAGAAAAGGTTCTAGCTCATTCTTACCAATCACTACCTACTTCTTATTCTTTCCTCTTCTCGAGGTTGCCAAATGAGGTATCAAAAGAGATGTTCTAAAAAAACCCTTAGTATTTATGTATTCTTCTCTGAAAGCCTCAAGATTAATGGCAACCATATCCTGACTCCATTCATGTAGACCGAATATTTATGTAATTTCCTCCCTGGTTATCTTTACCATTTCTATACCAGAGTGCATTCTGACAACTCTGGTTACAGGGTCATACCTTGCAGCAACATCTTTTAACAAATCTACATCCAAGTAGATATTAGGAACCACTAGCTTACCAAGATCTAACCTCCATGGGTTACACAAAGGAACACACAAATTCCTGTTCCCAAACCAATTTGAGAACAACTGCCATCCGATATACGGTAACTCGGTGTCCTGAACCACACATTGTTTATCAGTTAACCCCTCCAGGAGTAAAGGCCTGTAAAACAAAGCCTTTTCCTCAAGCCTTTTTCTAGTAGAGGGTTTTAATAAGTCTATAATATCCTCGAAAAAGGACCTAGTAGAGGTTTCAAAGCCAGAGCTTTGGGCCTTGGGTGCCATTTACACAAGACAGGGAATAGTTTGAGCTAGGTTTTCTAAATTTCAAACAATTATAACTTGCACCCTATAGTCTTAAATAGAAATGCTTCACAATTCAAGAAGCCACATCAATTATCAAGACAAGCTTTAAAATAATTTAAAGCAAAATTAACTCAAACAATCCTTCAGGAACAAAACAAGGAGTCGATAATTGTTCTTCAAACAATCATAAGACCTTCTAAAAACACAAGAAATGGTATATGTGTTACTTATGGTTTCACTTTTAGAACGTTAATGAAAATGAGGTTAAAATTTCACAAAGACGGCTCGCTTCACTCAGTACCAGGCGATTTTTCTTTAGCATGGAAATACACAAGAAAATAGCAATTCACTGATCTTTTAGCATTTAATTATGTGAGCACAACTCGAACTCGACCATTACTATTCACTCACGTGAGATAAAATGCTTATAGTACAACACCAGCCTATTTTAAATTCCAGTCGTTGATCCAAAACAATGCAAGCTAGAAAGAATGGCTCAGATCGAGTCAAAATGGTTTGAAAATTCCACGCTTGTTCACTAGACTTAAGGCGAACAAAAACCCACCTATAGGACACCACCTCAACATGAGCGAGTCCCACCTTGATCATCCCTCATACAACATCGGCATCCACGTGTCAACAATTCGCACACCTCGCAGCATTATTAAAACTAATGTTTTAATTGTACGAGGTCAGCGAGGAACGGCCATGATGCATTGGTAAAGAAATAGATGTCAGCATCAGTGTCCTTCATCGGTCAACGAAAAAAAAATAGTCCCCATGATCATAGGCGACAGGTGGCAGCATCTCGCATACCTCGCACCACTTTAGTGACATCAGCAAGAAACCTTGCGAGGTCCATGAGGAACGGTCTAGATACGGATCATTCCATTTGACAACTATGCAATCTGCACATGCGAAAAATTTATTTATAAAAAGGGGACTGACTAGGTGGATGGGGAAATGGCCCTCGAGGCTGAAAATATTTTTAGAGATTAATCTAAAACATTTTACCAACCTGACACTAAGGAAATATAAAAAACAGTCAAGACGCAAAATATCGAGAAGGTAGGTAAAGAGGGGTCGGTAATGTAATGACCAAAAGGGGGTTAAGACCATACTTAAGCGACCGACCACCTTTAATAATAAGTCATTGCTCGAATAGAACACCCATGACCAAGACTCATTGTAAAAACCCAACCAATTAGAGCCAAGGACGAAGTAAAACAAACTCACAAGGGGGAAAATTTAAATGCTCCACCATTATCGAGAGGGATTTAAGCATTTATTTCAAACTGTAATAGTTCATGATCTTGGTGTTATGAATTAAATGATATATGCTTAGTACATTGATCTTGGTGTTACACGTGCAATATAGTTATGTCTTCTTTGTGAGAAAGTTTGTATGGTGTTCATTTATTGAATATGATCTTATTTCTTTTGATGGGATGGTCATAGGTTTTCAATATTTGTGTTGGTTATTTATGATTGTGATGTACGCTTTTGTGTTAGTCTCATATTTATGAACTAATGTTGATTTCCTTTCTTGCTTTCTGGTCAAAAGCATACCCGTGTTCATTAGCTTGGGTAAATTATTTGAAAATCTTGTGAGGGAGTTGTACCTTGATAAAATTCAGAGAAAAGCCACAAATGCAATTGTAGTCTTTTAAGAGTTGTTAGCAGATTTATACTAGTGCTAAATTGGGCTAAGAGTCATTTATTTCAAGTTTATTCATCTCGATCCATTTCATTCGCTAATAGATTTTTGGTGACTCTATTGGGTAAATCGAATTGAATTGATTGAAAGTTTGACAATCTTCGTCGTTTCATGTAGCAAGATGGTACTTCCTCATAATAACGTATTTCCTATTTTGTAGGCTTCATATTTAGATTGGGTGGGAGCAAATAAAGAATACATCATTTCACAATTAAATACGCTCACCTAGAAATATAGGAGGAACGTAGAAAATTATATGCGAGCAAATATTACCTTGGAAGAAGATGAAGGGTTGGCCCAGTGCCCACCTGTGCCTATAGTTGAATGCCCTCTGAGTATTTGTTTACTACAACAACCATCCTCATCATCCTAATTGTCAGCCTAATTGGTCATTTCATCATCCAAGGGACCCACCCCTTCCTCAATTTCAGAATCCACCTCTGGCTTGTCCACCACCCAGAAATTAACCTAATAATTCTCTTTCCCAATTTTTACTCCAGTGTGAGTTGGCGACTCCGGTCATCTATGGCCTTGAATCTTTGGTGTAATCAAGTTGGCTCGTTTGTCCTGTCATGATACAATAATTTACCCCATGGTTCCTAAAAACAATTCCCTAATTTTTTTGGTCAAAATGAACAAGACCCTGAGGAATACATCCTGGCTATGACTGCAGTAAGCAGAATTTTAGGAATTCAAGAAGAGGATGTTTTGTAAGAATTTTCATTGACAGTTTGATTGATAAAGTGACAGAAAGGTACAAGGGACTTGAAAAAGGAAGCATTATAATATGGAATGTCCTTAAAACAAAGTTCTCCAATGCTATAAAATTCCAACCAACATTGTAGCTATCATGCGTCAATTTTTTAGATTATGATGGATAAGGCTGAAACAATGAGGGGTTTTGTTTACCGTTTCAATCGGTCTCTTCAATGAATCCCTGTTCTAGAAAGACCGAGTGAGGAGATCTAGTTCCACATATTTATTTATGCTCTGGAACTTGACATTCAATTAATCCTTAAATGATATAAAGTTCAAGGGATTGAGAGAGCTCAATTAGAAGCAGTAAAAGTTGAGGATGATTTGATAGCCATGGGAAAATTGAAACCAGTGCAAGTGTGAAGCCTGAAGCTAGTCACAAGTTACCTCTTGAGTTTCGGGTTAAAATTCATGAAGAAGCAAAATTACCTCACCCGACTGCTGAAAACATTAATCTAAAATTTTTGATAGCATGTAGCATCCCAATGATGAATGAGATCAATATTGCAATGATCAAGATTTCAATTTATATACCTTGTTTGAGGTTGAAAGTAATCTCAGTTCATCTAGTGATGATGAAGACAGTGAGCCGTAGAAGAGGACAAAAATTTCTTCTCCTTCTCTTTTTGAAGATAAGTCCCTATCTTCTGAGGCTAATTTAAGGGACCTGGTGTCAAATTCCCTTCCTATCCTTGAATATGAATTTTTCTCCTTCAAAGAAGCGGTGGATGAGAATACATTTTTCATCTAGAAGGAAATGGATAACTCGCATGTGGTACTTTTCAAGAGGAATAAAAATGGTCAATTCATCCTAACCCTCTCTTCAATTTCGATGAATTTGAAATATATGATAATCCTCTATTCACAAATTTAATTGCTAATCAATTTATATCCGAAGATGGAAAATGTTTATCAATGGTTGAAGATGGCCATAATCAAGGAAACAATGGGGAAACTTCTAGTCCTCTATTGGATGGAGGTGAGATAGGTGCACAGTTAGAGGTTGGAAGTGAATCTATTGTTGGTTTGAATGATGAAGAGAAGAACATTTCTTCATTTATAGATATTGATGATCGTCCTACACAATCTAAGAATCTAATTTCTACTATGGTATATGAGCAATCTTCTAATGATATGAACATTTGGGACAAATATGATTATGCAAGTGACTCAAGCAATGAAGAGGATAGTGTTTATTCTTATTTAAATGGCGATAGCCTAACAACTTCTATTGCAGCTTGTGAGAAATATAAAGCATCAAATATTCTTCCAAATGATACACAATTGGAGGATCCTCTACCAAATCATGAAGAAGATGTACAAGGAAAGGTTAGGAATGATACTATTCTTGAGACTCCTCTTTTTAAATCTGATTTAGAAATGGACGTAATAAAAATGGCTACCTAAATGAGGATGGAAAGAGTGATATTGATAAGAATTTTCAGCCTCATACTTCTCACATCTTTAGTGAAGGTTTAAAGATGCCTAAGAATTATTTTCCATATGGAAAAGAAGTTGTTCAATCTCATTTGCAAGTCGTGGGAGAAAAATATTTGAGTAACAAATCTATAAACACAAAGCTATTTTTGAGAAAACATGAATCAAGTCAAGAAAGTGAAGGTGAATTTATCATCAAGATTTACAAGGTTGTTTTTCTTGATATGATTTTTGGGTCTCTTTCCAAAGGAGCTATTTCAAATCAGATTTTAGTTAAAGATACGATTGATACTCAAGGAGGTTGTAACGCCCTGCCATGCAAACCCCATAGGACACAACTACAACATTAGCAAAATATTTTTTTTTTGAAAACATCAATTACATTTAACAAACTAAATAACATACATAAACATATAGTATTATCCTAGTCCCATGGGGTAACATGGTTCGCTACTTGAACGAACCCAAACTAACTAAAATTATTAACGATACTAAACTAAAGTAAATGAAAGAAGCATGAATAATACATAATATAGATATGACATTCATTCAACAAGAACAAGATAGATAAATGAAAACAAAAATAGCATATTACTACATTCAACTTCTGAGTCAAGGTTACATTCATGGAACTTATTTCCACAGATACAACACAACGTAAAACCACAATTACATAACAAGGTTGCTTCCCTTATAACATTGGGAAGAGTGCAACTTAATACAAAGAGTACAATAATGAAGTGTTGAATACATAAAAGGTACAGTCTTCTCTGTGAGAAGCTCTGAGATCACTGCAACTGCATTTGTGCCACGATCGCCACTTGGGGACCCAATGGGTGCATTGCACATTTCCACCTGACCTTGTGAACCCGAAGGAACACCCCCCGTGTAAGGAGTTGATAAGAAAGAACCCTCAGCCACAAAATCAAAAACATAAAGGACTAACACCATACAACTCAATACCACATAACAACATACTCAACAACAATAACAAGACTCCATAGGCAACAAGAACAAGGGAAAACAACGGGCATAGTGGGAGAGTGTCATCCCATGGCCTTACATGGATTCACCAGACTACCTAACACTAGGAGCCACCTCCATCTATGGTTAACCAGACAGCCTATCTCAAGGCATCGCCCCATAGGGTGACTCATGTGCAGCCACTTACCTTTCATGGAGACAAGGCAATGAGCTTACCAACCAGGTCTTCCCGCCCGTCCTTAGCCTTTGACAGCACTAACAGAAGGGGTGAGGTGCATGTTTTTAGTCTTTTTATGTGTTAACTAACCTAACCCACTAGATACATTAATTAGGTTATCACTTATTTAAGGAAACTCTTTCATGGGTGACCACGTGTACATTGGCTCCAATAAAAGAGCCACTCTCCCCTACAGTTAACCCAAAACCAAAGACAAGTAAAGGTGTACCTCAATCCTCAAAACATAAAGGACCTTCTTCTTAAACATCACACACAAGGCATGACCATCTTGTGACTACAAAAATATCAAATCATGAAATAAGGAGGTACCACCAAACACACATTCTCAAGGAAAAAAGATAGATAAAATTGCAACAACAAATACACAAACACACGGTTTCCCCTAGCCTCTAGAGGTACGTAAACATCTACCCAAAGATGGAACTTAAAACACAGATTCCCATAACTCAAATTCAATACAAAAGTGAACCAATCCAAAATGAAACATCATTTAATTCATCTTAGAAAACAAAAGGATTATCACATTCACAATTATACTACTAAGCCACCAACTGACAAATCAAATCAATTTAAACATTCCCATGAAGACATTCACAACTCATAAACCATAAACGGAAACGACATATTATCGAGGAAGGGATAAGGCATCTATGGTTAACATAGAATCTATATTGAAAACATTCTTAAGCCATTGAAATTACTTTTGTATAATAATATTCTTCTGATTATTCCTTAATCCACTATATGGATAGCATATAAATAAATTAAGAACTAAAAGCTTTCCACTCTATTGAGTTTCACATTAATGTCTTGACCGATTATGAACGACCATAAAACAATCTAACTTAATTATGAATCAATCAGTTTCACTATTGAACTCCTTTACTTAATTATCTATTGAAGACAATAATATTCAAGGACGAAAATATTCTTGCAACAAACACCTATAATAATACTAAAAATCTTAATTCCCAATTTTGAAATTCTTTCGCGAATATTAACTCTAAATTAAAAGAATATATATCTATTTCAAAAGCCAAACAATAATTATCCAATTAAAACTCTTATATAAACATTATACTCATTTACCTATACATTCTAAATAATATTCTTCTTTTAAATTTTAAATAATATAAATAAATGAAACAATTATTTTTCACTTATCTCTAACCTTTAAAGATTTCCTTAAAAGGGTAAAAAGGCGGAATTTTATCTTAAATAGTGGAGTGATATTAACTAACCCACTTTTCTTTATAAATATACAACCACATAATAAATAATAGAGATTATATAAAAGCATCTTTTTATCCATTCATTATTATATAATTTATTTCCTTGAGAGAATAAAAGGTAAGAAAGTAAAGCTAGTAATGATTATCTCCACCTTTTTAGTTACTTAAAACAAATTAGCATATTGTATATCAAGTAAATCTTTCATCATTTAAAATTCATTCTAAAACATAAAGTTCATTAAATATTTCAAATTTAATCTATGGAAATAATCAATTACCTAACATTAGTTAACTCACCAAATTAATTTTACCAAATTAGAAAATCTAAGTTTTCTTTGAATGTTTCAAAATCAAATTAAATAAAGACAGCTATTTTTTCTATAATTATTTATACATAAAAAAAATAAACTTCAGAATTAAAATATTTAAACTTAAGCTATAATAACAATTAAAAATCAGAGTTTATATTTTAATTTCAAACAATATCTATTCTCTGGTTTTATCTTTTTCCAAATAGATTATTCTACAAATCTGATTTTTCTAATTATAAAATCTAATTTGCAAAAATCATTCTAAAAACATATTTAATAAAATAATAATTGATTTGAATCTAATTACAATAATTTTGTTTTCTTATTTTAATTTCTAGAATTAATATTACTTTCTCAACTCAACAATATATTCATATCCAAGAATATATATACGTGTATATATATATATATATATATATATATATATATATATATATATATATATATATATATATATATATATATATATATATATATATGTATGTATGTATGTATATGCCTAAAATAAAAGAGTAATAAATTTAAATTTACTGTTGTTCAACAACACAGAATTAAAAGAATATATATCCATCCAAGTATATACATACATATATATATATATTATGTAATTATTTAAAACTGAATAATAATTCATTAAGTCTATCACTGTGGTTTTTTTTAAAGAACTAAAATATATATATAACAAAAACACAAACCCCACTTATATATATATATATAATGAACTATGCTAAAAAGAAAACCACGGATCAATAAAAGAGAGGTGTGCAGCCTCTTGTGACGAATTAACTCGCAGGTAGTAATATATTTATTGTTCCATATGAAAATAACTGATAATTAAAATATATATAATCGATGCATAAACACAGGAACAATTGGGTATAGCCCAACACACAAAGTCATTCAGATGAAAAGAATTAAATTGGGGAAATGCAATAGCCGAAATAGGAAGAAGAGGATCTCTGGCCCAAATAAAAATTATAGGGAAATAACAAAGGACAGATTGAAACAGAGATAAATTTATTCAAATATTAAAAAAAGATGAGTTCCCAGCTAGCCAAACTTGAATCAAAATAATACATAACATGCTGGAGAGGAAATGAAGGGAAGCGAAAACTAAAGGCTGAGATAACAATTACAGAGCAATGGATTCAAAAAAACAATAATTACAAGACTCAAAGAAACATAACAAAATTTCATAATTTACAATCCTTTTCTTTTCAACTGGAAATTATAGAGGACATTCAAAGATTTCAAAACTACCTGGAGTCTTTCACTTAATTTGATTTGAAGATGGAGTGTTGCGTTGGGCGTATCTAGCCAACTACGATCTTCAGCAATTCAAAGATCCACAACCTCCAGCAGAACAATTTGAAGTACAAAGCCCAACCCAAAGTACAATTCTAAAACCTTCTAAAACCAAAATTTTGAAAGAAAAGCACAAAGAATTCAATTCTCAGAAAAACTTCAAAGTTTTCGAATTGCAAACCAATTTTACTTTTCTTCTCACTTTCCCATTTTTCTTAAAAGACAAGATTAGATATAAAATCCAAAGATGGAAAAATTCATAACACTACTAATTATTTCAGAATTTCACTAACATCAAAAATAGCCTCTTGCCTTCAATTTTAGTTTTACTAAATCTCAAATAGGCATTTTCTTCAAAAATTACTAAACTCACTATTTCTTCCCAAAATTAACACATTATATTTCCTTTAAAATATAATTAACTTTCGAAGACCAATAATTATTATTAAAATTAAATAAGTAAGCATTTTAATTCAAATCACATTTAGATTTAAAATACAATATTAAATTAATTACTTGACAATAAAATTAATCATAAAAATAATTTCAATGACTTAAATATAAATAACGAATAAAATAATTTATTAACTTTTATTTATTTAAATTAAATCATAATCTCATGATAATTTAAATCTAGCAATATTAATAACACCCTTAATGAATAAAATAAGTAACGCTAATGCGCACATTTATTTTCTAAAAGAATTTATGTCATTTACTAACAATGAAAATTTAATTACTTCTTAACCACATCAAAGGATAGCATTTAATTTAAAATGATAATACATTAATCATAGCCATAAACGCAACCTCTACTAACATTACAAAACTCATGAAAATAAATAACTTAAATTAAAATCATACCCACATGAACGAAGTACGAATATAAGACATGAGAAAACACTGACCCAACCACTGACATAGACGGGGGTACTTTCTTATCAACTTCCTAACCACATCAAACCATTGGGTATATAGGGCGCGCTCAGACCCAAAAATGTGGGTGGAGTCGGCACCTGGTACCTGCATTTATCCATAACACCAAACGTCGAACAAAATATACATATACATATAAACTCATAATCAAACACATTGTGAAAGAGAATTGTAGTGAAGCAAGGTGCTCACAGATGAGTGATGCAACACCATCTACAGTAATCAAAATCTAAACACAACATCATCATCATAACACAATCAGTAACATCATCATAAGCATAAGTATCCAACATATGTGTCCAAATATCATAAGCAAGGAGACATAACTGTTCGCCAATCCAAACAACATGGCGAAATAAATGTTTAGCAAAGTATCCAATAAGCATCAGAACCTAACTAGAAACCAAATAGAATCAAAACACACACACAAAGCAGTATCAAAATGTATCAGTAACACGAGAGGCACTACAGAGGTTCAAAAGAAGATACAAAATTCTTTGATGGAAGGTGGTTATTTGGCACACCTTTTGGTGAACTTTTATCCTTCATAAATCCCATTTTTGCATTCATGGTCTTTCAAAAGTTGTTGATTTCACAAGTGCTTCACATATATATCTCACTTTTCCACACTAGCATATTCTTTTCCTAGCTAGTCAATGGCTTTGCATAGGTCCTTGGGAAGATTGGGTGTGTTGCACCTAGTCCGGGTGCATGTAAGTGTCTTAGGTTGCTGCTCTTTTCTAGTCTTTGGTTTGGTTCCAGTTTTGGCTTGGTTTGTGTCCCCTTTCTTGTAATGCCACGCCATGGAACCCAGCGAAAAACATGAAATACATCTAAAGATATGAACAATTTTTACTTTTTTTAAACATTTAATTACAACATGTGACAAGCAACATAAATATGAGTGATCTCAGGGTTCCACAACAACGCTACTAAAACAAACATAAAAGAATAACTCATCATGATCCATAGACAAGAAACATAAGAATGTACCATAACGCAATTATATTATCATAAAGAGATGGATTACAAGTTCAAGATACAACAAAAGAGATTATGACAAATCTCGATACAACCAATATCATAATACAATATCATCTCATGTAATCATCATGAGTGTACACAATAAAGATGAAGAACAAGTACATTGTCGAACTCGTCCACGAGCACTCTCAACCTCCAACTCCATGAACAAAGTGAATCCAAGAACCTGTTAAGAACATTCTCGTCTCAAACTGCATCACTTGCAAGGGGACCCAATGGAGGATAGAGCACGTTCCTCCCATCCATGTGGTGCTCAAAAGCCCACCCCCGATGCTAGGAGATAGAAGCAGGTCCTCAAGTCAAACAAACATCAAATAAGACAATACATACCTCACATGGTTGACAACCACATCATGAGATAACGACATATCTAAATCACAAGATAACTGACAAAGCTCCTAGAGGCACAGTCACAACAATCAGTGACTCAACACAAAAGACCAAATATATTAGGATGAGAGTGTCATCGCATACAATGTTCTAGGTTACCCTGGTGAACCTTTCTAGATTATCGGCCCTCATCCTGAGTTACCCTAGAAATCTCTACCAATTCTCAGCCCCTAAACATACGTATGCGGAATTGAATTAATTTTCGAGAAGACAAAGTAAACAACTAAGCCATTCCAAGCCTTCTCAACCTACCCTTAATCTGTAAAAGCATTAAGGAATTAGGCGATGCATTAAATTATCTGAATTAGTTATGAACATCACCCATTCCCCAGTACATTAATTAAAGTTTTCTCTGAATTACAAACTCTCGATAGGTTACCCTGGTTCCACTTAGGGGTTTTGGCCCCTATCAAAAGCCACTTTCCCTAATTACATAACTCTAAATCAAGTACCAAGGAAATCCATTACATGCACGTCATACAAATCCATGTACAGATATAACTCAACCATGACATGATCCATCTAACTATCAACATACCACCCAAGGTAGAAACAATCGTGCAAGGCTAAATCCCAAGATAAAACATTGTCATTGAACAATAAGGTAAGATCATATAAAACTTTACAATTCAATTCTTCTTTCCTAGCCTCTAGAAGACTTCTAATGTTCAATATAAAAGATAATAAAACATGAACCAAAATCCACTTTCATTTCCAATAACAACCATACTCTTGTTTCGCACAAACAATCTAAATAATTCTAGAAGAACATAAATAAGGGTGAGTATACAAAAACTCTATTCATGTTTACAAAAAGATCAACATAAAACAAGGTGTTCTCCTTCCATTATCTACATGTAATGAACAATCTCCTTTATTTATTTATTTTCACACTATCATTTATTAAGTTCTTCAAATTTTCTTCCACTTAACCATCATAAATCACATTTCTCAAATTCTAAAACATTGTTTCTTGCAATAACATAATAAGCACAAATATTAACATACATACATTAACATCTATATATAAACATATAGATATCGCAACCCAGCATATCCACATATATAGAAGTCCTAACCTTCATACTCATAAGAATCAAACCACCAAAACACAAAGGTTATCAACATCCTAAGTATAATCAAACAACCACAGTTTACTTATGGACAAGGAATACCAAATCGTAAAGACCACGGTTACACACACAAGGTTAGACTCATCATCCATAATACTCAATCTATACTTTCTCACATCAAACATTGGCTCACTTAGTAACATATCCAGCATATGAGAGACAAATGTACAAGGCATTTATTTCTTTTCCTTACTTAAACAATTGACTATTCATTTTAATAATCAACCAAAACTGTTCAATATACTATTCCTCAAAATAAGCTGTAATTATTATGTTAACATACAAATGAATCATTTCAGCTTTATGTCAACGAAATTAGAATAATCATTATATTGCCACTCTACTTATATAAAGAATATAAATATATATCTATACTAATATGATTGAATTGCTGGATTATAATCATATTAATACATTACTTGTTCTTTTAATACTAAGGAATACATAAATACCCCTATCACTATAATTCCAATTATAGTGGGTAAATATAAATACAATTACATTGGTTTCATTTATACCTTTAATCTATGGAAGAATAAATTATCATATCCAAATGAGGGAAGCATCACACTATGTTCACATAACCTTCTACATCGAATTCCACAATATAATTTATCTAATCCAAAGCTAAGTCTATTATTACTTAATTAAATAACTTTTAGACACCATGATCCAAAGATACATGTTTAGATAATACATTGACATAATTAAAATTTCTAATTTATTTTTTTTCCCATTAAACAAAATAATTTAATAAACATCCTTAACTAAGAATGAAATATATTTCATTCAAATTCATTCAAATAAAACTAACATATATATATATATATATATATATATATATATATATATATATATATATATTCTTTACATTCAATATTCCACCACATAATCATGTTATCAATAATAACAAATTTTCATATTACCATTAAAGAACACAAAATATATATATACAGCTAAGAAACATAAAATAAATACCGAAATAAACTTTTATATATATATATATATATATAAGATTTCTAAAGATGATAATGACAACCGCTCCAAACTTAAAGTAAGCTCAGATTGATTTGCATGGACCGAATATACATGGTAACCAACTGAAGTTTAAGATTTACTAAAAACCATCGACTAAACATAAAGAGTAGAGTCTAAACATAGTCAGAGATATCAAGTCGGCCACACACATGCACTCAGTAATTAACTAAGGTTAACTTCACTAGACTAAGGCAATGGAATCTGACCGACAGCGAGCTGATCAACCATGATCAGGACAGATGAACAAAATCAATGAGGAAATTAAATACAAGGCCACCGCACCCAACAGTACCAAGAAATTTTGACGAAATAAAATCAGTCATAATAGAATCGAAATAGAAGAACCAGGAGGTATGGAGAATAACTGTAGATCAACTCCAGTGCCGACTCAAAGTTAAGCATTGCATGAACATAAGTCAACATCGAAACTTACTCCATACAGGTGATAATTGAGTGATACAAAGGAGTAAGAACTTAACCCACGGCTGAGGCAAGATAAAGATATGAGTATCCAAAGCAAACAATCATGAGAGGAGAAATAAGATACAGGTATACAATGAAGACAGAATTTCGCACCCCCAGCCACAACGTACCATGTCTCCAATCGACGGCTGGGAAAATAAGAATGCATGCACTCCGTATGTGCAACTTATATTATTTGATACATGCATAAATGGTATCGATTGAGTTTGTTTACAGACATCAATCCACTTGATACACCTATCAAATGATAAACCAACAGAGAGATAACAGATTAAGTCGTTTGAAGTGCATATAATAAACCTACAGATCTAACAAAAGTGGCGGCGGTATTTATGTTAAGGTAATTTCCTTTAGACCCAAGAGTTCAAAGCGCATCCACCATGTGGTACAAATGATTAAATTCCCACAGCAGATCTGCAGCAATGGAAGAGTCTGAAAAGGCAGAGAGAGCAACATAGATGACTCGTGAGAAACTTCAGCTTTCCAAAACCAGCCAATTAGATTGGAAAACCTGTGGATCACCCAAAGTCATACATACATTTTAGGCACTATGGCAGACTGAATTATATCCTTCCAAATTTAACGAAGTGCCCCCACAAGGTGTCGTGCCAAGGTTGCAGGATAGGTACAAAATGGATATTGCAAGGAAGATCTCGAATTCAGAGAATGAAAGAAACACACTGGAACACATCTTAATAGTGTAAGCTACGCTTGGGTTCTAGGTGCACGCAGATATGCATGTACAGCAGATGAGACTTGCGCCAGCTTCACACATCAAAAAATCTTATTGCATTACATATATAGTTGATCACTCGGTGTGCATGGTTGCCCTCCATGCCCATACCGAAATGAGAGCTAAGAAATAAGGTACGCGCATCCATAAAGCATAAATCTAATGAGATTCTAGGTAGACATACATGCCAAATGCGAAAGCATAGACAAGGTACAACAGCCATTCGATAGAATACCTCAAGGAAAAGTGGTTTCATACATGCAAAATGTGAAAGCATAGAAAATGCACAATAAGATTTTGACAAAATACCACGATGAAAAGTCATTTAATGGAATGTAGTGATAGCAGGTTGCAAAGGTTTGTCAATACGTTTCAGTGGATCCCGAATGCATAGGCATACATGTATGAGCTCTGAACAATGTACCCTACTTGAAGATTTTTCCCACTTCTTCTATTTTGACTCACTATTTCCTCCCATGCAATGGCTTAAGGTACATAAGGAAAAACCTTTGTGCAAGGATTGCACAACCCAGTGGTTCATAATTTAATTCAACTGATTCAGACAGAAGAATCATGTACCCCTAAATCTAGTTCAGACCATTCCATGAAAACTGTACCCCCAAACAAGGAATCGACTCATCTCCGTTCGAGCACTATACTCTACTTCGAATGTAATAGGGTGCAATACAGGTTCAACTAACAGACATTAATTTCATACAAACATGTGTTCACTCACAGCGATACATGCAAAGAGTGAATAAAGGGATGAAGAGCAACGAACACATCAACATACGGAGAAATCCTCTACAATTATTCTCTACTATTCAGTAACACACTTCATTTCTAATGTTTGTTCATAATTTCAGCAAGCGAGTCTACCACCAGGAACATCAAATATTGTAAATGACAATTAGAAGATTCAATTCAGAAAATACAAACAAAGAGGAAAATCTGGATACTGATTTTGATTTTCAGCGAAGAACAAAGCAAAGTGCGGATGTTCTAAATCTGGATACCTTCCGTCACATGCACGCCCTCGAATTCACAATCTTCAGAATTTTTCAATCAAAACACTCAGAGAAACAGAGAAAGCTTCTTCCCAAAAATATTGTCATGAAAACAATCTTTATCCAAAACCAATTCCGTGTGCAAAACTTGCATAATCTTCCCTAAATCAATTTCCAATTAAATTTCATTCATAAAACATAACTGGCAGTCTGCATGCCATCAAAATTGAATGGACAGTTAAAACTATTTAATTGTTCAAGTTAACCATTCCCTAACATCAAGTTCAAGTTCACAAATATTTTACAATTTCTATCGAAAACAACTCCTTTTGAAAATATCTATTTTAAGAATATTTAAGTTGCTCAATAATTCAATAAATTGAATCAATATTCTTTCAATAGTTGAATTAATTAAACCTTTTAAACATTAAATCAAACCTTTAATTTATAAAATAATCTAGCATGGTTAATTAATTCTAATATTGCAATTAAAATCACAATAATATCAACACTTATTAACCAAATCATTTATCTAATTTAAACAAGTCAACTTCTAACATGACGAACATAAAATGACATGACGGAATAACAAACAACATGATGAGACAGACGTCAACCAAACAGGTAACGAACGGGTACTCGTTCTTTCAAGAATGATGGCTCACGACAGAGGACCAGATACTATCTCCCATCAACTTATTTCCATTGGTTCTTGGCATGCTTAGACTTGACGAAACAGGTGGAGTTGATGCTTGTACCTGCAAGTTGCATCAAACTGCATTGTCAACCATATCAACACATATATCAAAAAACACACCATGAAGAAGAGACGCAATGTAGCAGGGTACTCATGAGTGAGTAATGCTACATTATCTTCTTCACTAGGTTTGACATGAATCATAACAATGTAAACATTAAATACATCATGATAACGTCATTAACAGTCATAAGCAACATAAACCATAATATGCACATATCCATCATAATGTCATCATAAAAACATAACCCGATGATCATAATGTCAAATGTATCCTCTGCATAATATAACAACTAGCATAACATCAAAGACCTATAGAAGTAATGTATTGTAGCATCCAACACAACTAAACGACTAACAACCAGTCAAAAACAAACTAAAACATATAGTATCACTGGAGGGACACTACATTTCTTCCCTTGACTCCACTTCCCAATGGAAAGGATTGGTCATAAATGTTGGGTTCTCTGTGTCATTTATAGTCCTTGTCCCCTACTAGAGCCACTATTACTCATAAATATGACCCACTTCCCCTTTTAACTATCTTCTCTTATTTACCTTAGTATTTTTTTACTTAATTCATGTTTGAGTGGTATCTTGTCTTACTTTTCGAACTCAAGCGGGGTTTTCTTTAGTTCTTCTAACCTTCGATTTTACCACTTGTATTGTTACAACCTTTGTTGGGCGATGTTTTATGACTTTATTCAAACTTACTGTTTCCTTGAAAGAGGGTGTGTGTGTACGAATAACTCGCATGATGAGTTGTCATGTGTCAGAAGTTAGTGACTTCCCCCGAAAGTTGTACTTTTGAGCGACATTCTTCAAATTGTTTGAAACCCAAGTGGTGTTTTGTTAGGTTATATGAATTACCCATTTCATCGCCCAAAAATTTTTCAGTGATTAATGGAATAAAAACAAGCTTAATTCACATAACCAATGCATTATGTAGAAAAAGAAACTAGCATTTTCATAAATGATATGAACAGAAGCAAACAAAGCCATGCATATGAGAATACAGAGACACCAAAATGATATTTTATTTATATATAATTTTGTTTGTACATGGCATCAGCTATACAAAATTATTTGATTCGATTACAAAAGGTTCATATCAGTGACAAAAGACAAAAAGGGGCAATTTCATTCAAGCACACAGGTAAAACATCAAGACTCAAATGCCCTCAATCACAGTTTGGAGACGTTCGACTTGAGCAGGTGACAAGGTTCTCATGCGACTGCAAGAACTTCGTGAAGAGTCCCATATCATTCCTTATGATTCCTAAGTGAAGAAGAGCAACAACTTCCTCCAATGTCTCGTCCTAAAGAGCCGACATCGCGCAAATGGCATTAGCTATTAGTTTGTTTTGAGGATAGTGGCTGAACCCAGTGATAGCCACCTTGACACGATGATGGAATTCAAGCTTTACCAGGCGTTCCAACTCTTTTACTCCCCAGTCATGGTGGCCAAAATTCCTGATAATTGTGTATATGAAACACTCCAACATGGTGGTGTTGTGTGCATGTGCTTGGCTAAGGAATACTTTGCCCAGAATGTTGTGAAGCACTTCTTCTTCCACCTCGCTTTGTATTGTGAAGACCTCCTTCAGCCAGTCTAATAGATGTCTAAACAGTGGGCTACATTCAATCTCCTCCAAGATAATAAAGTCATTTGCATAATCACAATCGCTCTGGGTGCTCACCATGTTAGATTCTTTTGAATGGCGAAGAGTGGTACACTGGCTGAATTTATAGAAGATTGGTTGGACATTGGTGCTTTCTCCCAAGGAAATTTAATGAGATGGAAATTCAGTTCGAATAAATAGTTGATTTGAAACAATTTAAATTACATTTCCAATTGGACAGTAGACACGTGCTATCATATGGTGTCTCCTTGATGCTGCATTAATTATTCAATTATGTGAAAGGTCATTCGGTGGTCATTGGTGAGATAAAGATCGATTTTCTTGCCCAATTCCATTTCATTTGCTAGGTTAATTATTTCAATTGAGCTTTAACAGTTTCCAAGAAGATGGGAGGAAACAAGAAGACCTCCAAATTTAATAATAGATTTGGTGACCATTCAGTGGGGTTAGTTCACTATATATTAAAAAATTGAGAAGAAGATAGGGGTTCTCTAGATATACACCTACTGGTGTTATCGAGAGGGATTTGGGAATTTATTTTAGGCTGTAATATTTCATGATCTTGGTGTTATGAATTTAATGATACACTTAGTATGTTGATCTTGGTGTTACATTTGCAATATAGTTATGTCTTCTTTGTGAGATAGGTTGTATGGTGTTCATTTATTGCAGTATGATCTTATTTCTTTTGATGGGATGGTCATAGGTTTTCAATATTTGTGTTGATTATTTATGACTATGATTTACGCTTTAGCGTTAGTCTCATATTTATGAACTAGCATTGGTTGCATTTCTTGTTTTCTGGTCATAAGCATACCTGTGTTCATTAGTTTAGGTAAATTCTTTGAAAATATTGTGAGGGAGTTGTACCTTGGTAAAATTCAGAGAAAATCCACAAATGGAATTGTGGTATTTTCAGAGCTGTTAGCGGATTTATAATAGTGCTAAATTGGGTTGAGAGTCATTTTTTTCAATTTTATTCATCCTAAGCCATTTCATTCACTAACAAGAAGGATGAACGATTTCATATAAAGATATTCATCATGGGACTCAATAGTCAGATTGGGGGTGAAGTAGATGTGCATGGTCAAACTACCATGGATCAAGTGTATGAGAAAGCTATTAAGCGGGAGAAAAAGCTCAAATCTATATCCATTCACCAAGAGAATAGGAACCGTAAGAATTTTATGGGAGTTCAAGTTAAACCAACTCCAAGGAGGTTTGAAGTGGTGCAATATTTACAGAAGCAATGAGATAAGGGACCCCAAAATAATGGGAAATAATCGAGGGAGTGTATAAGGAACAATTTTGATGGTGGTAATGTGAACAATGTTGGAAGTGATGCTATTAAACCTAGTGAACCTTCAAGGAAGAAAGTACTAGCTACAGGATGTTTCACATGTGGAGGAGACCATTATGCATCGAGTTGTCCCAATAATCCTTTTGGGTCACGACCTTATGGAAACCCACTTCCTTCTCAACAAGTGGAATTCCAACAGAAGATTCACATTACTTTGGATGATCATCAACCAAAGTATCAATTGACTCCAGTGCAGACTCCGGGTATTTTATTTGGCTTACCCATTTTCATACTTATAGATATTGGAGCTACTAAAAATTTTGTTTCACCTAGAATAGCAAAGAAAATATCTAGGAAAGTTGGTTACATGGAAAATTCATGGGTTGTAGAATATGCAAACAGACAAGAGAAATGGTAGAAAAAAAATTATTTGAATTTAGGATTGAGCTACCTTGTTTTTCTACGAAGGTAAACCTATATGTAGCACCCTTGGATCCTATGACATTATCCTGGGAATGAACTAGCTTTGGAAGCATAATGCCAAGGTAGATTTCCATGCCAAAACAATAGAATGTTTGGATGATTTAGGTAACCAAGTAATGTTGCAAGGGATACCTAGGGAAGTCAAGACACATCAAGTTTTTGTAATACAACTGCTTAGGGCTAAGAAGAAAGGATGTAAGCTATTTGCAGTAAAAATGGAAAATCTTGAAGAATATAAAGAAATAGATTTAGAAGATGGTATGGTAAACTATGGATTAGAAGAATAACAAAAGATGGAAGAACGAGAAATGATGGAAACTAGAGAGGCGGATATGGAAAGATATCCAATCCTTCAAAACTTTGTGGATGTGTTTCTATAAGAATTACCTGGATTACCACCAAAAGGGATTTTTGATTTCTCCATTGAGATAGTGCCAGGATCGAAACTTGTTTCCAAGGTGCCTTATCAAATGAAAACAACTGAGTTGATGGAGCTTAAGGCACCACTAGATGAATTTTTAACCAAGGGATTGATAAGACCAAGTGTATCACCTTGGGGAGCACCAATAATCTTGGTGAAGAAGAAGGATGGTGCATTGTGGTTGTGCATAGATTATCGCATGCTTAACAAAGATACAATAAAGAACAAGTATTTGTTGTCATGCATTGACGACCTTTTTTATTAGATGAGAGGAGCTGCATTATTTTTCCCAAGATTGATCTATGATCTGGATACCATTAGTTAAGGATCAAGGATGAAGACATCTTTAAGACTGCTTTTAGAACAAAATATGGGCATTATGAGTTTACAGTCCTGCCCTTTGGACTAACTAATGTGTCAAAAGCTTTAATGAATCTAATGAATAATATATTTAGGTATTTCCTAGATAAGTTTGTCTTAATTTTTCTTGATGATATCCTAATCTACTCAAATAATGAAGAGGATCATTGCAAGCATTTGGAGATAGTTCTACAATGACTAAGAGAACATAAGTTGTAAGGGAAACTCTCTAAATGTACTTTCTACCAGAAGAAAGTGTAGTACTTAGGACATGTGATATCAGAAGAAGGTATCTCAGTTGATCCAGCCAAGATCAAGGCAGTACTAGAATGGCTGGTACCTAAGAATGTTTCTGAAGTAAGAATTTTTAAGGGTCTGGCAGGATATTATAGGAAATTTGTTGTAAATTTCTCCAAAATAGCCCTTCCAATTACTTCCTTGCAGAGGAAAGGAAAGAAATTTGAGTGGATAGAAAAATGCCAAGTAGCATTCAATCTACTTAAAGAGAAGTTAACTATTGCACCAATTTTCAAAGTACCAAATCCTAATGATTACTTCACTGTTATCATAGATACATCGGGAGAAGGTTTAGGACGTGTTTTAATGCAAGAAAGGCAAGTAATTTCTTATGAATCGAGGAAGTTGAAACCCTATAAGAGAAATTATGCATCGCATGATTTATAGTTAGTAGTGGTGGTTAATGCATTACAAATGTGGAGACATTACTTTCTAGGGAAACCCTTTAAGATGAAAACTGATCATCACAGGTTGAAGTATCTATTTACTCAGCCTAATCTGAATGCATGAAAAAGAAGATGGTTGGAGTTAATAGCAAATTATGACTTCAATATCAATTATATCAAAGGAAAATCGATTAGCTGATGCCTTAAGTCAAAGAAGACATATTGCATTGATAGTGTCAATCCAAACCGACTTTAAAAGTCAAGTATTACAGAAATGTAAGGAGGATGAGTACTATTTGCAAGTTAAGCAAGCACTCACAAATAATCCGCAAGATGCAAGATATGATGGATATCATTTTGAACCTAATAGATTACTTAGGTAGAAGGGAAGGATGTATGTACCTAACCTTGAAGAATTGAGAAATCTTATATGGAAATAAGTTCATGAAGCACCATACTCGAGACATCCTAGAGTAAACAAAATTTTGGCAGATGTGAATCCATTATATTTTTGGAAAGGGATGAAAGGATACGCTACTAAGTCTATGGTTGAATGCTTGGAGTTCAAAGAGTGAAAGAAAAACATCATCATCCTGCAAGCTTGCTATATCCACATGATATTCTGGAGATTAAGTGGCAAGTCATTAGTATGGACTTTGTGCAAGGATTTCCAATGTCTAGGAATAGCACAATGCCATTTTAGTAGTTGTTGATAAACTTACTAAGGTAGCACATTTAATACCAGGTAATTTAACCAATGGAGCTCATGTCATAACTAGAAAATTAGTGCAAGAGGTATTCAGACTACATGGAATTCAAGAGAAGATTATCTTGGATAGGGATGCACGAGTCACCTCAAGGTTTTGGAAAACCTTATTCTATACATTGGGGACTCAACTAAATATAAGTTCAGTTTTTCATCCAGAAACAGATGGACAAATAGAAAGGGTGAATCAAGTACTTGAGGACCTACTAAGAATGTATTGTATGGATCAACCATATGGGAAGATTAATTTTCTTTAGTAAAATTTTCTTATAATAATTCCTACCATTCAACAATAAAGATGGCTCCTTTTGAAGCATTATATGGTGTGTCGAACCTTGATAATTTGGGATAAACTTGAAGATAGGGTGAGTCTTGGGCCTGAAATGTTAGTTGAAATGGAAGAACAAGTCAAGATTATCAAGAAAAGGCCAGCTAAATCCAATGATAGGCATAAAATATATGCAGATGTGAAGAGAGTACCCAGGAATTTTGCAATAGGTGATAAGGTGTTGTTAAGGGTGAAACCGCATAAGATTTCTATCAAGTTTGGAAAGTCATCCAAACTAGCTCCACGCTATGTAGGTCCTTTTGAGATTCTTGAGTAAGTGAATCCTATAGCTTACCAAATTGAATTGCCACTAGCTCTTGCCCAGATGCATAATGTCTTTCACGTTTCTTACCTTAAGAAGTATATACTAGGTGATAATCATGTAATTAATTGGAATTTTTTATAGGTACAGGACCCCAGAGTGGTAACAATCGAGCCTATCAAGGTGCTCAGAACACTTAAGCTTCGCTTGCATAATAGGGAAGTTTTACAGTGAAAAGTCCAGCGGGACCAGTATGCAGAAGATTCTGCCACTTGGGAAGACTATGTTGAGATACAACAAAAATCTCCACATGTTTTACGTTCTTTTGAAAGTGCTTGAGAAAAATGACTTCTTGTGTTTTTTATTTAGTTTATGTTTGATACATAAAATCATCGAGGATGATGATTCACAAGGGGAGGAGTATGTTACACCCAATTGTGTGTTTACCTATTTAATATTACTATGTTAGGGTAATTATTGCATTTGTGAATATATTTGGACTTCTAATGGGAAATATATGTGTTTACACTTTGTTATTAATGAATTGTGAATCAATGTTTATTTCATTTAATGTTGTATGGTGAAATGCATATATGGAATGAATGGCTATTGAATTGATATTCTAACTATGAAAAGGAGAATGGATATGTTTGTATTGATGAATGGCTGACTATCATGAAAATGTGATCAGTTGGATGTAGGTTCAAAATCAATCCTCTAGAAGGGAGGGGAATTATCACTCATGAGAATAACTTGGTGAAGTAACTGGTAATGAAACCTAATTGAGCTTATACACACACACTCACTAGTAGAATATTCAATTCAAGTCATAGTGTTTGGGAATTGGTAAGTTATCCTTTAGCACGATGTGTTTGCAATAGAAAAGGAGTTTGATTTTGTTAGGAGAATTCTTGGTTTATGGTTAGTTCTTGATGCTTGAGAGTACTTATTTATATTCCTATGATTGATTGATGAGGTGTATATACGATTGAATGTATATATGTATGCATATTCATGTCAACGATAATTCATACACATGAAGGAACACATGCATGGGAGTTCATAGGTAGACGTACCTATGTGCACTTATTAACAGGTTGCTTGTGAACATGGAGATATCAAGAGGATAATATGACATGTGTGTATATATGTATATACATCATATATATATATATATATATATCTACCAATAAGATAGTAATTGTTTTATATGTCATTTTGTTATCAAATATATATATATATGATATATACATATATACATGTATTGAGTATATGTATGTAAAGGCAAATGGATATTCCATACAGATACATTGACATATTATTGCATACGCATATGTAGACACGTAAAATATACATGCACCTAATTTTGATCATATTAACACTGTTTCATCTTGAATCATACTCTCAGCTTATCAACACCTTTCATCCCTTAATTAAATAAATCATTATTTATTTAATTAGGTCTTTCTCCTCTGGTGATTAAATTAATCAACTTTCTCTGTTCATTTAAATAATTCATTTTATTTAAATTAAATCTCTAAATTCCTCCTATTAAATTAAATAAATTAAACCTTATTTGATTTAATCTAACATATTCCTCTTTGGTTAAATAAATCAAATCATTTATTTAATAAACCATTTCCTCTCAATTCTGATTTAAATTAATTCATCAATCTAAGTCTAAATTGTCACATCACCTAATTCTTCATTAAATTAATCAAATCCATGATTAACTCAATCCCTCTCCTTAAAATCCTCTAGAGAATGCAAGTTGCACAATAAATCAATTACTTTGATTTATTGATTTGCCTATTTTCTCTCAACATGGCATCAAAAGGGAATATTCCCTCAATTTGAATTCAAATTCAAATAGGCTTGGTCCTTCCATCAAGGCATTCAATGCCTCTTACATGTCCTTGTGCATTGAGCCAAGTGAAATTAACTCCATTCTTCTCTCCCCCCAACTTTCAAATTTAAACTTCAAATCTCCCCCTCTTTGGCACATTGACCAAAATGTGCTCATTCCTCAACCATTCACATCTTGACAAATGGCACTTGGCCATTGGATGTTGAATGATCCCACATTCCTTATTTCCACTATCTCTTCCATTTTGGAATCTATAAATGAGAGACTCTTCCTCTCATTCAAACATCCACATCTTGAGTAAACTTACTCTACTCAACTTCATCCTCAAAGCAAGATCTTAGCTAGGTTATTGCAGGTTTTCTCAAGAACTCACATTGTTCTTCATCATCAAGTGGATCAATCATCAACAATCATACAAAGGAGTTGGGAAAGGGCCAATTGCAACACTTCATTGGCACCAACTCTCCCATGGGATCAAGGGTTTGCTTAGTTTAGATAGATTTAATTTGGTTTAATACATTGTTCTTCGTTTTTCATTTCTATCTTAATTTTGTAAATGGATTTCATGGGGAATCTTGATTCTCACTTGCATTTGATCTAACATTATGCTTGTTTGCTATGTTTGTGCATTTGCGGGATTAGGGTTCACAACATACATGCATATCAATATATAAGAATATATATACAAATGATATGATATATGAATATTAACTTGATCGTATTCATTTGAATATCAAATTCATACTTATTTTATTTTATAAAGAAAGTAATCAAGGCTGATTTATACATATATTGTGAAATTTATTGAAGGCCAATTTAAACAAGTATAAAGGCCAATACATAAATTTTATGCATTGGTTGATCTATGGAAAATGTGGCGCACTATATTATAGCACCCAAGAAAATGTAAAGGTGTGAATATCATTTCAGACTTAATGATAATAAGACATGTGAGACTTTAGACTGTTGTATAAGTTGAGAAATAATGCAAGGTATACCCAACAAACCAAGTCAAAATGCAGATGTAAATACAAACAGTCGAACCAAACCATGTGTCAACTGAATAGCTTTGACTAGGTTGACTGTAAATGTGTTGAAAATATGTTTGAGACCATTTCAAATAATAAACCCTGGGCCTTGTAAATAGGGAACAAGATGTACATGGTGCCATGTTATGAATTATTTGTATTTTGTAGAATCCTATTATGCTTGGAACCAAATAGTTGTGTTTGTAACATGTGCTTTTTGAATATTTCAAATTGTTGTGTCGATCATTGGATCCATTTGCTATGATGAAATAGTGACTATCCTCATGTAAATTCGCCACCTTTCTTCATATAAGTAAGTCAATTTGTAAGGACTATGAAGTGGCAAGCTATGAACCTTATTTGTAGCCTTATAAAGCTAATTCTTATGTATAAATATGGGTCAATCATACCCCATTATTCACATTTTTTCATATGCAATGGTACGTTTCTATTCTATTTTATTTTGTTGATGGGTGTTTTTGCACTTTCTCAACACACACAACACACAAGTGTGATGACTCTCTTGAAAGGTAATTTTTTACAACTAAGTTTCAAAAAATCACCCCAAGGTCTCTCGGGTGTCAAGTCATGACTTGAAAAAACAACTCAGTTGTTGATGTGTGATTTTTTGGTAATTACAAGGGGTATTTATGGTTCATAAAGCATGGAAGTTTTTAGGTCTCCAAATTGAGTTTCAAAGTTCTGGAAATGAATGAACAATGATTGTAAATTCAGAACGACAAGTTGAAACTCAATTTAATCACCAAATATGACATTTTAATGGTGCTTGGGATCCTAAACTAACTCAAATTTAAAAGAAATATCAAAAGAGGAAAGGGTTGAGAAAGTTATTCTATCTCTAAAACTAAAATGAATAGTAACAATGGAGGATGCTACAGTAGACAAACTCCCAAAAAATTGAGTTTTGCTCGACCAAGAGAAACCTACAGCTACACAAAACTAGTGCAATCTCCCAAGGCTCTTTGCAGATTTTTAGATTTTGCATTCACCTATTCAACATGAACATACAATTGAACTTAAATGCAACATATAAAATAGCTCAAACTAGCTTTACAAAGTGATCTATCATCAATAAACCGCAAAAAGCATGAGTTGGAAGTGCATCAAATACTGTAACACCAGCCACCATTAAAGCCATTCAAGAAACTAACAAACATAAATAAACATGGAGGTTGAACCATGCATGCATAATGAGAAATATCAAAGAAAAAACCCCACTTCAATGTAATGCTTCCTTCTATTACTGCAAAATGCCTCTTTACAACAATTCACCACCCTTTACAAATGAGGAGCAAGCCCCTATTTATAGTTTTCCAAAAGTAAAATGAATGGATAGGATTTATTTGCAATGAGTGGCCCAGATTTATTTTTAACTTAGGGTTTACATCAAGTCCAAGATGAGTACAATATTTCACAATTTAAAATAGATTGTTGTCTTTTTCTCTATTTTTTCTTATAGTCTATTTCATCATGTAGTTGTTTTTGTCTTCTAGCTAGAAACTATATAAAATTATCTTCTATTAAAATCATATTTCCAATTCATCAGCATAGATTCTTAGGCAAGTCCTTGGCATTTCAATATTCAAGTAACATCCTTTTGGCATGCATTCAAAGGTAAGCCTATCTCCACCTCGACAATTTGAATCAAAATCTCCCTTCTTGACACGTCTTCATATGTTGGTTATTCTAATGAATTGATACATTATCCCTCAAAGCATCCTTAAAAGCACTTGTGTCATAAAATATCATGATTTAAATCTCCAAAAAAAAAAATTCCCTCATTTAAAATATTAAAATCTTCAATTTATAGTCCATCAAGAAAATTTCATATTTTGAAAAAACTTTCCATTTTAAGAAATTTTCCTTTTCGAGAAATTGAATTTTGAGGAGATTTCACTTTGAGGGTCAAAGCAATGTAGAAGCCGGAGGGTCTGGCGTCATTGCAATAGCATTTGCACACAACATCTTGCACTGAGATCTCCACAAAGCCATAACACTGAGCAAATTTGAGTTTTGTTCATTTTGGCATGTGGGGAAATGATAGTTTTAAGGCCTAGATTACAACACACCTTAAATTTTCAAGAAAATATCAATGCAAAAAAATAGAATGTGGAAGTCACAAGGTGGGAAGTCATACAAGTTTGTGTTATAAAAACAACATTGGGGACCATGGCATCCGCAAGGCGACTTCCCACATGAAATGTTTTGCAAAGCCACAAATTTTAGCAATTTTGAGTCTTTTTTTAAATTAAGCACATGAAAGATGCATTAGAAGGGTGCCTAGACCTATTTCCCAATGATTTGACCCTTTTTCAAAAATGCAAAAATTTGGAATGTAGAAGCCGAAGGATCCGGCATTGTTGGCAACGACATTCCACAAACGGAAACCCACACACAAAAACCCAAAAATAGAAACTCGCACATGAAAACCCATGGATGGAAACCTGCACACAAAAACCTGCGGATAGCGACCCACACAAGGAAACCCGCAAACGACAACCCACAATAAAATTTATGTAACTTCTTAAAACTCAACGAAACCTTGGCAGTTCACTTAGGCATCACGGAAACATCCCAAGTCCATAGGAAAATTGTCCCCAAAGTCAAAAAATAAAGGTGAAAGTGAAGCAAAAGAGAGGGGTCCAAACTGAAAGAAGAAAAGCAAAATTAAAAAAAAGGGGGTCCCTGCTTTCAGTGAGGCGTGTGTGCAAAACATGCACAATAAATGGTGACTCGGCTAGGGAAATGCTCTGGAGCATTTCGATGACAAACTGGAATCATGAACCCAAAATCTTTGGTTCCGACCACACTAGGCCAAACAATTGAAACACTTGACCAAAGGATCAAAACCACTAGTCAATCTAACCTTTTGTATGCTGAAAATCTAAGTGTGTGCAAGTGTATTCATTCCCTCCTTAAGTCACTACAAGAACCTAATCTTTGTCAAGTTAAGCTGCATGAGGGATTCTAACTCCAAAAGCAACCTGGACATTGCCTCATTTCTAGTCAAGCGTTCATAGCCCCGACGATTTTGTCACTAGGATTCTCCCGAACATAGCTCTACTGGAAATCGGGAGTCCATAACCTCGATAGAGTTATTCGGGTCCTCCTGAAAGTTGAATTTTCTTTTGGTTTTCATTGTTTTCTTTTCTTTTTCTTTTGTTCATTTCTTTTGATTTTTCTTTTCTCTTCTTTTCATTTCAACCCGCAAGCAGTGAAGCTTGCACTGAAGAAAAATTTAAGATTTTTCACTTAACTGGAGTTCACAAAGGAGCCTACAACAACCTCAGGATTCTTAAAGTGTGTGATAGATATAAGATTTCAGAATACATCAAAATTGGATTAGACCAACAACTCATCCACTTTGAGTTAAACATCCAAGTCACTTGACACCAACAGAAAACCTTCACCGTCCACTCTAAAAACTTGATTGAAGTTTCTCGATGAAATACTTAGAACAACCCCAGCTAATGAAATGGTTGCTGATCTTACAACATACCTGGTAGAAAACAAGGGACCCTAGGTAAAGAAGAAAAGTGGAAGAAAACCCAAACAAGATAAAACTAATCGAGGACAGCCACCTACATTAACCAAAGCAGGAAAGCAAGAGAAAACAAAAGGGAAACTATCCTAAAGAAAACTATTCTATAGCAACCCAACCAAACTAATGAAAGCAGTAAAGCAAGCCATGTACAAAGGAACCTACACCTATTCAAAGTGAACTATATACAAAGAGATCCAAAAAGAACCACTTTCAGACAAGGCGAACTGGCACTCACTCCTATAATATTTCACAATGCATGTACAATTAACAGGGTGATCGATATAGTCCTAAGCAATGTGAAATCATCCTTATATTCAGAAAGATAAAACTTGACATTACAACGACATTCGAATTCAATAACACGATCAAGACAAACCAACAATTGAGGTGACTCATAAAGCCCGTGGTCAATCCATAAACAAGTCTATCTTCTCTTGTTCCCATAATCAAAATGATACCTATGAACATTCATGAGAGTAAGGAAAGATAAAATGTGGATTTCATCATGTGTGAGCAATGGAATTTGATGGTTCGGAGCGTACATGGTGTCATATGACCATGCATCATCTGCCTTCGGAGGATACAATTGATGATGCAACATCCCTCTCACATTGCAAATCTACAAAGCACAACCAAATTGATCAAGCAGTAGACATTATGAGGAATCAAAATTTTCAAATTCAAGGAACATTCTACCTGATTTCGGGTTTTCATAAGGCTGAGAAAATGATCCAGCCAACCTGTCTTCCAAGCTCCCAGTGTGATCTACAACCTCCACTAGTTTCCCTTTGAGAAGACACACTTTGCTGCATCGATCCTCTGTAGTCCATGACTCCACTCGATTGTTGTCCTCAAAAGGTAGCACATTGTCCCATTTCATTTCCCTCATACTGACTTCAATTTGATAGTGCTTCATGTCATAAAAACATGATATGGATGAATCTGTTCTTTTACAATCCTCAAAATGTGCAGGGGGAGCAGCAATAGACAGGGGGAAAGACTCCCTATTACAACCTATGATTGAAGGGTATATCACCTTTGTGTTTAGCCACCAAGAGATCCTTGCTTTGATCTTTTCCCCTTTGCAGTTCATGTTGCTCATCAGGATACCCACTTGTTTCTTCATATTCACTACTGTTGTAGACTGAAATGATATCCTCTTCCCCATCTGGAAATTCAAATGCATCATCATCTGGAGGTTCAGGTGATATGTCTTCATCATTATCAACCTCAGAAACATACCCTCACTAATGTCACTATACCTTGGCAGTCCAGCCTCAAGTGGGAAGAGATCAGCAAAAGAATCCACCATGTCAAGGGGATCGAAGTATGATATGTGATTTTCCTCTGGGGATTCCTCATGGATTTGATCATCAACCATGTGTAAATTATCTATAAAAGGAGAGGAATCTTGATGATCAACCACTGGTTTGATACTTGGGTCTGCCATATTATTATTGGGGCTGCATTGTTCCTCTTATGTTGTTGTCCCAAAATCCTCTTGTGAGCTGCTCCCAGCTAAGCTATCACTTGGTTTTGGTTCTTCGAATTCTAGTTCACTTCTTGAAGCAATAACAAGGGGCTTTGTATTTGGTTGTTCTCTTTATTATTTAACTTTCCTAATGGATTCTTGACACAACTTGCACATGAATTTTGAATGTGCAGAATCATGAAGCCTACACTAACTCGATAGCAATAACACCTCCAAATCTATCTGGTATCATAATTCTGACCGGTCCTTCATAAGCCTTGAAATGAGTTCATCATATCTCCCCAATACTGAATCTTCGTCAACACTTGTGAAAGAAGGTTGATGGTGGATTGCTTCAGCTTGTGGTTGACCCCACTCCTCTAGATCTTCATTTTTGAGTGCCTTATTGCCTTTATTCATAAGAATAGCATTCTAGAATCCTATTTCATTTAAACTTTCATCACTATCCTCTGTTGCCCCATGGATTTCATCTTCTTCATTCTGATCTCCAATATCTATGGCGGTTGTTTCAACACTTATTGTTACAAGTGTATCTAGCTCAACATCGTTTGCTTGTTCCCTTTTAATTGCTAGTTGTTCTTCTGCCTCAATGGATGATTTATCTTCATTGTTGGTTGGTTGCTCAATTTGATTGGAATAGCTCTTAACTTGATCAATGATGTTTTCACATGATGGGAAGGTTAATTATGAATGATGTGCATTATGCACCCTGCACCATCCAGACATCAATAACTCCTCTAAGTTTAGTCCATTCTCATTGTTCAGTTGTTCATCCCTCTGATGGGGTCATTGTAATCCTCATCATTTAATTTATCAATCCAAGGCAGTGTCCATGGTTGTATGCAAGAGAGAAAGTAGAAAACTTTCTTGACAGTCTATTCTACTTGCAAAAATAAATCCTATATGCATGAAAGTAAAGTTGCATGAAAAGGAACTAATCTACGTAACACTTGCATGAATTGAAAAGGCTAAACTACTTCACACTCACTGGAAATTAAAATATTTCCTGAATTCAAATTTACTCTAAAATTCTGGAAATACATTGCTTGGAATGAAATTAGAAACTATCCTATTTCTTGCTTGAAATGAAACTAGAAACTATCCTATTTCCTCAAGCCAAAACAATCCTTTCTAATCCCCCCTTTTCTCAAATGATTAAATTGTATTTATATAATTCATATTCTATATCTACCCAACCAATCCACTAAGAATGTGGATCCAAGATCCTATTTTTGAGGGGTTGTTTACAAAACTCTTAAAAACTGAAGTTGTTGTCCTCCATCACACCACTTTTATCTCAATCATTTTATGTCACGTTAAGATTTTCCCTGATGTGAATCATGCCAAATTCTCAAAAGGGTTTTTATCCCTCAAAATCTACTTTCTAGATCATTTTGAATTTTTGAATTTTGTTGAGAAACAAGGGAGATATTGTTGTTTTACTAAGATTGTGTTTTTGACAATTTATGGGTGCATGATTTGAAGGAAGTCTTCAAATGTTGGACGTGAATGAAGGAATTATTCTTCAGTTCAGTGAACCAACTCATTGATCCTTAGCATGAATAACATGCTACAATCATGAAACAACATTTGAGTGATGTGGTAACTTGAGTTATCTTTGGTAGAAGAAGGAAGCATGAAATTTAATAATTGTGAGAGATCTTAAAACTCAACATGAAACAGTCAAAATTTTGTAATTTTCATGAATTCTCAACATCCCTCCTTCATTCTCCATTCTGTGTGCATGTTCACCATTACCTTGATCTGTGTGATACTTGATACCTTGAATCTGACACCTGTAAGTTTGACCAACCCCCATTGATGGCCTCAAAGCTTCAATTTAGCTTATGAAAAAGAAGAATAGACCCACTAGGTCAAAATTGATCTTTTAATGAGTTAGAAAAGAGAAAAATGGGTCTGCAATAGTCACCTACAAGAAGGCACACTTGGGGTTTGCAAGATGGTCTCAAAGGAAACCGACAGGTGGATCATGGTGGAATCTAGCAAGCAGACAGATGGGCCTGTCCAGCGATGGAAAACCAAAAAGAATCTTGCCCAGCAGGGTGGAGCTGTGAGGGAGGAAGGCCAAAAAATGACAGAAAAGGCTATAGGGGTCGTCAAGGAGGAGGCGATTATCGAAATGAAGCCTTTCACAGGCCAAGGCCATTTGAGGAAGGAAGAGGCAGAAATGGTGGACAAACAAGGCTAGATGTTGAGGTCGAGAAGGGAACCCCAAAAGGAGGAAAGGCTTCACTAAAGAGGTATGGCAGAAGAAAAGGCTTGAAAAGGGATGGGAGTAGGCTAGAGAAGTAGTTCTAGGAAATGGCCCGGAGCAACCAATGGTAAGAATAACAAAAGGGATTCTGAGGGGGAAAGCCACGCTGGTTGTTAGCAAGGTGAAACTTCAAGCTGAAGTCCTTCATTTGGAGAACATGGGCTTATTTGGGAAATGGTACAGCAAAGGCCTAAAATGGGATTTTCTTATGAAATGGTGGAAGTCAAAATGGGGCAAATATTTTCTATTCAAACCTTTGCAAAATGATTTCTTCCTAGTAATATGCCCGAATAGGGAACTGAAGGAAGAAATTGTGAAGGGTGTTTGGGTTTTGGATGAAAGCGGTGTTTACCTTCGTCGATGGTCGATAGGCTTTAATCCAGCAATGCATAATGGAAACAATTCAAGAATGGTTTAACCTCCCAAACCTTCCAACAGAGTTTTGGGAACCGAGCATCATAGAGGAAATAAGGAATCAGTTGGGCACTTTCGTTTGTGCAAAGGAAAGAAGGAAGTCGGGACAACTCCAATCTCACGTGTGCATATGCGTGGAAAAAAAACCTAGTGTGCCACACCTATGAGGAGATCAAACTGCTAAAATATTATGGAAACTGGATTTAGAAGTTGGAAGCAGACTCTTTCACGCAGGATATTCTAGTATGTTTGTTGGGTAGTAGGCCCTCAAAGTGTAAGGCTGAGTGTTCAAAGGTTATGGAGGCCAAGGCTCCTCAAGTAAAGTTTGCGGCTGGAAAAGAAGCATCGAGCCCTAAGATGTATGGAGAGAAAATGGGCACAACCTAGACCTTGGAGGATCCTTCTCTAGAACAGCAGGCCTTGGTACAAATACAAGTGGAAGCCAAGCAAGCCTCCTAGCAAGAGGAAGGAGACAAAGTGGGGGTTGAGGAGGAAAAGCAGTAGGTGAAGGATGTTCTTTTGGAAGAAAAGATAATGGAGGTTCTGGAATTCCTTGGGGACGAGTGCACTAATGTGGAGTTGGACTCACTCATTGCAGTTGGGAAAGAATTAGTAGTCTTGGTAGAGGAAGCAAAAGCTAATGCATGGTTTTTTGAAGAGGAATTGGAACAAGAGTTTGGGGTTGAAGAGGATCTTCTTGGAGGGATATCACTAGGGCGTGTGATTGGAAGCCCGCAATCTATCAAAAATAGAAAATTATCCCAAAGTATTGTCGATGCAAAGATCAAGCTAGGGTTACACTAGAAAGAAATGGTGAAATCATCACCGGATTGTGGGGAAAACAAAAAGCATGGTAGACTATCTAACCAAGAAAAGAGGAAATGGGATGGGGAAGCGAATGGGCAACATAAAATTGATTCAATGATGAAAGTAGGGAAGAGTGAGACTCTTCTTGAACAATAATGAGGCTCTTAACTTGGAATGTTAGGGGATTAAATGCCCCTAAAAAATGGAACCTGGTTAGGCATGTGATGGATCTTAACCAGGCGGAGATTTGTTTATTTCAGGAAACAAAATTAAATACTGAAGATTTAGTGAAGGTAAATAGGAAAATCAAGCAATGGAGGTGTTGGGGGGTGGGTGCGGATGGTGCTTTGGGTGGACTGTTAACCATTTGGCAACATCAGTCAGTGGTCATGCATGAACTAACACAAAGGAGACATTGGCAAGCTTGTAGAGTAAGAAGTTTAACCTCTGCCCTAAATTTTGTAATTATAAATGTCTATGGACCGTCTTTGAGCACATTAAAAAGAGTAGTATGGCAAGAGCTAGATTTATTCATCCATGGATTAGATCAAGAGTATTATATAGTGGAAGGAGACTTCAATGCGATTTTGAGGCCTGAAGACAAAAAAGGTGGTGTGAACAAGGCTCTGCAATCCCAAATGGATTTTCAACACTTTATGGAGCGTAATTCGCTGATGGAAATTTTCACCAGAAATGGTTGCTTCACTTGGACAAATAGGGGGAAAGGTTTTTGTAGTATTTTTGAGAAACTAGATAGGTTCTTCTTCAAAGGAGACTTGCATCTCTTCCCTTTCAGTTTGGAAAGCAAGATAGTAAATGCGAGCGCTTCATATCACTTTCCAGTAGTGTTGAATATAGAAGGGGATAGAGGACCGATGTGTTGCCCCTTCAAGTTTGAAACAATGTGGTTCAAATATCCCAGCTTTATGGGCCTAGTAAAGCTCTGGTGGAAGGAATGCAACCCGGGCTGCTCAAAAATGTTCAACTTGGTCACCAAATTAAAATTTCTAAAGCAGAAGATAAAAATTTGGAACAAGGAGTGTTTTAAAGACATTTTTGCTAAAAAACTAAGGATTGAGGATGAGCTCGAAGCTCTCAAAGAATTGGTGATTAAGAAAGGAATGGATGATGGAAGTTTTGAAAAGGAAAAGGAGCTAACCATAAACCTAAATGATGTACTAGCAAAGGAAGAAAGTTTTCTGGAGACAAAAATCTAGAGAAACTTGGCTGAAAGCGGGGGATAGGAACACAAAATTCTTTCATAACTCAAACAAAAGCAGAAGAGAAGTGAATAGGATTTCATGTATAAAAGGGGCGGAGGGACAACTTTTGGAAGACCCAGCTGAAATAGGCACCTCAGTGGTCTCTTTCTTTCAAGGTCTCCTAAATAATTTGGAAGGCTCGCCTTTAGGAGAGCAGGTAGATTTTGTATGAAGTATTCCAAGGATAATTACCTAGGAGCAGATGGAATTTGAATGTGAAATTGATGTTGGAAGAAATTAAGTTTGTCGTCTTTGGTCTACATCCAGAGAAAACTTCGGGCCCAGATGGTTTTCCTGCAATATTTTTTCAAAAATGTTGGGAGATTGTAGGTACAGAAGTGGCTGAGGCGATTGAAGATTCAAGAAGTTCCAGAAGGATTCTAAAGGAGATGAACAACACTTTTATTTCCCTAATCCCAAAGAAAGAAAAATCCGAAACGTGGGATGAGTTTCAACCGATCTCCCTCTGCAATACAATTTACAAAATACTCGCAAAGGCAGTTGCGAATAGGTTAAAAAAGCTTCTCCCAAATATCATTGCAGAAGAGAAAATGAGGTTTGTGCCAGGTAGATCAATTTTTGATGGAGTAATTATAGCTCAGGAAGTTATTTATTTTGTTCAAAGACTGAAAAAGCCTGCGATGTTTCTAAAACTGTACATAAGAAAGGCTTATGATAGAGTAGATTGGCGGGTTTTGTTCAAAGTCCTGGAAGCCTTTGGCTTTCAAAAATTATCGTTGGATTGGCTCTTTGGTTGGATAGCATCACCTTGGTATTCAAATCTAGTAAACGGGTCCCCTGAAGGTTTTTTTCTAGTGTCAAGAGGTTTGAGGCAAGGAGACCCCTTATCCCCTTTCTTGTTCATTATAATGGTTGAAGCTTTGGGAAGGGCAATAGAGAATGTGAAGATTTCAAGACTGGTGAGAGGTGTTCAAGTAACAAGCAGCTTGCCTTCAATCACTCATCAGCAGTTTGTTGATGATATGATGTTGTTTGGTGAAGCTTCACCTGGAGAAGCAAGAAGTTTGAAAGGAATTTTGGATGTTTACTCAAGGGCTTCGGGGCAAGAGGTAAGTGTAGAAAATCAGAAGTTTTATTTTTTAATACCCATTATGTGAAGGAAATGCAAATCTTAAGGATTTTAGGTTTCAAAAATGGCCAACTACCTTGTAAATATCTGGGTCTTCCACTGGAGAAAGGAATCAAATGTGAAGGCACTTGGAATTCAATGATTGAGTGTGTCAAGGAAAGAATTGTTTCTTGGAAGAACAAATGGTTATCTTGGGTTGGTAGGCTTTCACTATTGAATTCTGTCATATCAGCTCTGCTAGTGTATATGATGTCCTATCAACCATTAGCGGTAGGAACAAGTGAGTCGTTGAACAAGATAATGAGGGACTTCTTTTGGAAGGGTAGCTTAGACCAGAAGAAATTTTTGTTAGTGAAATGGCAAAAGATTTGTGATAAGAAGGAGAAGGATGGGGAAGGCCTGAAAAACTTATTGCTCCAGAACAAGGCATTAGGAGGGAAATTAGCTTGGAAGATCCATTCTCAACCACATCTTAAATGGGTGAAAATTATGCGGGAAAAGTATTTGGATGAGGACCCGAATTTCTTTTACCCGGCGGTGACACTTCCCAAGGGATCAAGAATTTGGAATTTTATTTGTAGTGCTAGGGATCTAATCCATGACTATTTAACTTGGGGAGTCAAAGAGGATGGTGATGTTCTTTTTTGGGAAGATTCTTGGGAAGGCTTCCCGAAGCTTGCAGAAGTTCCAGAACTTGGCAGAGTTAAAGTAAAAGCAGAACAAGTATGGGGTACAAAGGTGAAAGACTATGTGGAAAACCTTTTGCCAGGTGTTGATGGACTCATCCATTGGAAGTCCTTCAGATAGCTTGGTTTATCAAACCAAGAGGTGGAGCTAATGGAAAGAATCCTATCAGAAAGGTGCATTTGGAGATGAATCGAGGGGGACAGATTGAGATGGAATGCATCTCTGACAGGGGAATATGCTATTAAGTATGGGTACACCATTTTGGCCACATCTGGAGCTAGTACCTCCATGCTCCCAACCCATCTATGCTGGAATTTGGCATGTCTACCAAAAACAGGAATGTTTACTTGGGTGGTAGCTCAGGGAAAAATTTTAACAGGGGAATGATTCGCTAAGCTAGGTTTTTAAGGCTCGTCGAGATGTCCTCTATGCTACGAGAATGTAGAAATGACAGATCACCTTCTTTTGAATTACAAATACACACAAGAAATATGGCATTGGCTATGTTCTAAACTTTGATGGAAATCGGCCTTCCCTCTCAAGTTGTTTGACTGGTTCAAGTCTTGGCCTTCTAAGGAGATGCATTCACTCTTTAGGGAACTATGGATATCTAGTCCATCAATTATTTTGTGGGAATTCTGGAAGGAGCGGAATAGGCACATATTCCAAGGGAAGGATATTTCAATTCCCAGACTATAGGTAAAAATTGAGGTGAACATAATAGAATTATTCAATGCCAGGTTGGTTGATCAGAACCCAAAGAGAGGCAATTTTTTAGAATGGGATGCATGGATCTTGAAGAATTGGCCAGGGTTGAAAACTCCAAATTATGGATGTACTGGAAAGGCTGCAATGGCACAAGATAGAAAAAAGGTTATATGGAAGCCACCTGATCCATGCTGGGTAAAATTGAATTTCAATGGGTCATCTAAAGGAAACCCTAGTCCCTCAGGAGCAGGATGTATTATCAGAGACTCTAAAGGAGCCACAGTGGGGAAGTTGGCAAAGTCTCTACCAGTTGGAACAAATAATGCAGCGGAATTTCAAGCTCTCCTATGGGGGTTGGATTTATGTATGGATTTGAGGGGGGACTGTGTGGTGATTGAAGGAGACTCATCTTTAGTAATCAACTCATTGAGGTCAAAGAAAATCCAAAACTGGAAGTTAGGGGAACTACTGGAAGTGACCTTGGAAAAAATAAGAAACTTTCAACAGGTAATGTTCAATCATGTGTTAAGGGAAGGCAACTCAGAGGCAGACCTCTTGTCTAGCATTGGAGTAACAGGGCTATAATTTCGAGAGGCGGGTTGAGATAATAATATATTGTGGGAGGTAGGGCGAGCACCCCTCCAAGAAGGTGGAGGGAGGTGGCTTGTATGCCACAATGGATGCGGTAAAAGGAACTATGAAGGCTGGTGATCGTGGGGCAATGCAGGTGGAAACTGTGGGCTCAGTCGTAAGGTGATCATACGGGTCTGACATCCCCCAGGCTGGCGGTAACTCATTAATGATGGTTTTCCATGATTTTTGAGCTCTTCACTCTGGATTGACATTTCACCTCAAGCAAAAAGTATGATATGCAGGGTGGCGGTGTTTTCGAAATACGTGCATTAATTTCTGGCAAGCTTGTATAAGCATTGATTTTGTAACGATAGTTTTTTCCTTGCCTTTGGAAGCGAAAGTGTGAGAATGGAGCTTGGTCCATCGTCACCACAAGTGTAGTGAATAGGAGGTGTGGAATGGCAAAATGCACCAAGTTCATGGTGGAAGTATTTGTTGTGGATCTAGCTCGCTTTGGGGCGGACACGCCAATTTCCTTAGGCAAGTCGGAAGGGAAAAGCTCATTCAGGAAAATAACAGACCAACGCCTGAAGAGGATTTTTTTGAAATATGATCCTCTAGTGATTGTAGCGGTAAAGATGGTGTTGGGTTTGGGTCATCCGAAGCCAAGCAACTGGTATTGAAACTTTTCAACAAGAAATTGACTGAAGGCATAGATGAGGTGTTGCGAGTGGTGATAATTGGTAAAGGGTTCCCTCGACCGTGTGAAGTGGAGCAGGTTCGGGTGGAGGAAACCATCAAATTTACCCATTCCTTCTAGACATGCAGGGGACGGGTTTGATGCAGTATAGAACCATAGCAGTAGTGGCCATCATTTTCTTGAAGAAACACTTTGGGATGATGCAAGTGGATCACGAGGACTGGCAAGAGGAATTTTCAGATTTTGCGATTTTAAACAAATTCATGTAAGTCGGGGGTTTCAATTTTCTAAATAGTTTTTTTGGTTGGGTGGAACTTGAATGCAGTAGTTTACCTTCGCCATTATAGTGGCTTGTCCTGTTTTAAGCAGTATTTTGGGTGTCGGGTCCTAGTTTTTTAAGTGTTTATCAAGCTCTGGTTCGACTCTGTGGGTAATGGAGGGCCAGTCTGTGATGTCGTTTCAAACTTTATCTATGAGGTGCTGCTAATTGTAACCTATTATTTTCTTTTAATACAAATACTCTACTCTTATGGATTAAAAAAAAAACTCAACATGAAACAAATACTCATCCCATTAATTTAGGAATGACTGATGCTCCATGATTTTGTATGACTGTAGGAGTGTGTTGGGAGTCTTCTTTATCTTCTCATTATTTCTTCAAAACCTTTTAGACCTATCAGGAGTTAACTGCTTCAAATGTCTAGAGCTCTTTGTTGCAAGTGTCTATGAAGCTTCTTCTTACCATGAGTTATTTAATAAATAATTTATCTGCATTATTTAATCTTAAACACTTCATGGAGACATATTAGAGGAAATTTGGATCATATTTAATTACTAAAAATAAATCAAGCATTTACTTTATATTCTACTTTAAACAAGTTAAATAAATTTCAATCATTACTCAAATCCACTTTAACACTAATGCATTAGGAAGAAATAGATGATTTTCTTTGATAAAATATGAGACAATTTATGGTCTCATCATTTCTCCCACACCTAAAATTTTGCAGGTCCCTCTACAACTCATAATGAGCCTTCAAATTCAATAAATTTATTTTTTTAGTAGTTGCTTCGAGTAGCTCCTGAGAACTCCTGAAAGCTCTTGATTAGCATTTTCTTCTTCTTATTCTTCTTCTTTTTTTTAGTGGATTGAGTAAAATGAAAGAAATTTAAGTTGAGTAAGATTAAAATAATAAAGTGAATACCTGATTTTATCTTATTTTTCCATGCAACCATCATGCATGAGTTGTAGTTCACTTTCTCCATGCTGCATGCAAATAATTTCTTCAACTTTTGAGAGCTACAACTTGATTTTTTTACATTGAATACCAACTCAGATTGCTTCATCATTATTTTTTTTGCACTACCCAGTCATCCATAATGCCAAAATATCTGGTACAATTTTTTTAGAGCAGCAACTTGTATAGAAGAGTACATGCTTATAGCCTTAGAGAAGAGGAAATAGTATGTGCAAAGCACTTATTTGCAAAAATCAAACATACCCTAACCTACTCTACTTAATGATGTAGAGAGGTTACACATAACCATTAACTAGTTCTAAAAAATATCTTCCCTTTCTCAAATACCCTAACCTACTCTACTTAATGATGTAGAGAGGTTACACATAACCATTAACTAGTTCTAAAAAATATCTTCCCTTTCTCAAAGTATGTTTCCATGTGTTCAAATTTTTGAGAGAAGAGAATGAAAAGTAGATAACAAATTTTGAAACTCTCACCTTCCTTTGATGTGGAAACCTTCTCCATGACTTCTGATTCTAGAAAAT